>JARYZH020000187.1:0-360000 GCA_030021035.2 Notholithocarpus densiflorus | reverse complement strand
CCATACACAAAAAGAGCCCTAGACTCGATTCGCCGAGTTTGATGAAATTCAGATTGACCATGTACCTAGAAGGCCCAATGTTGAGGCTAACACAATGACCTAGCTGTCTTCGACATTTGAGATTTCCTAATCGGAAAATTGAATAAACGTTCAAAGGATGATTCCAACAGCATTCCAGAAAACCTTTGACTGTTACATAATGGAGCCAGACGAGATTGGGCAGGAAGTTTGACCCTCTCGTCAGGTACTTGTCCGATCCTTCTAAAGAAACTCCCAGGTAAGTAAAACAACAAGCTTTGAATTATGCTTTGATTGACAGGATATTGTATCAATGTGGAAAGGACGGACTGCTCCTCAGGTGTGTGAGTAAGCAAGAAGCCAAAAAAATTATGTTTCAAGTCCATGATGGATAGAAGTAGGCTGTGGCTCACATCAAGCAGGGCATAAAATGCATTGGCTGATCAGAAGGCATGGCCATTACTGGCCAACCCTCTTGTCCGATTTCTTTTAATATGCTAAGAGATTCCAGGCCTGCCAGAAACATGGACTAGTGCAGTATGTACCAGCTTCAGAATTGCATCCAATCTTAAACATGTCTGCGGTAGTTCAAAATTGGAATTGGCACAATATCAAGAAGTCGCCGCCTTTGCTCAATTTGGGTCAGACCTTGATGCTGCGACTTAGGCATTACTTAATAGAGGTGCAAGGCTTACAGAAGTACTGAAACAACCACAATATGCATCACTTCCAATTGAAAAACAAATTCTAGTCATTTATGTAGCTGTCAATGGATTCTGTGATTGAATGCCATTAGACAGAATTTCTTAATATGAGAGAGCCATTCCAAGTCAAATAAAACCAAAATTACTACAATCCCTTTTAGAAAAAGGTGGGTTAATCTCTTTTTTATAGGTTCTACGGACTGATGCCTGCTGCTTCATCTGGGAGAAAAGGATCATAGATATGCTGGTCATTAGAAGGAAGGGTCATACAAGTGTGATTAATATAGAGAAGTAGTTTCCTTTGAATTTGACAAGGGTTCGGCCACAGTTGCTATAGCCGTGTTGCATAAGAAGGAAAGACTGAACAACTTACTTACGGAGGGACAATTCCGCCAGTTTCTATTCTGAGTCTTTGCTCTTTCCCTATCAGACGTTCAGATGCAGATGATAGCTGCAACTTCTTGCTCTTGCTTCTTATGCGTCTGCCTTTAATGAAAGCCGACTGATGGGGACCCACCAACTCATCAAGCACTTCCCTAAGCCGATGCCAAATTTTTTTTGAGATTTTCTTTACGAGCATATTGCACAATGAAATAGGTCTGAATTCCTCAAAGACCTCTGGGTTATCCACCTTAGGGATCAGCTCAAGGAAAGTGGAGTTGACCTGTTTTAACAACTTTCCACTTTGAAAGAAGTTCGATACAGCCTTGCATACATCATGTTTGATGCACTCCTTGCTCACGGAGTGGCATACCGGAAAAAAAATTAAGAAGAAAAAGCCCATTCCGCTACCTTCTTAACTAGAAAAAGGGGGTTCCCTGGGGCGACACAATATTGATAGAAGCTTCTTCTTCATTCTCAACAGGCCTCTCTCCAAGAGATATGATTTGGTATCTGAATCGGCTGAAGGAGAGTGAAGAGGCGGTGGAGCCTTACAGCACCGCAGGCGAATGCGCAGTAGCGTTTGTGGTGGTGTTTCAGGATTCCAATGTACTGCGTCCAAGATCAGAATGAGCTTGCCGGAGGACCACTGCCGTCCCATTCTTGAGTGAGCTAGAGCGCAGCCATCTTATTCACTGAACTAGCTAGAAGCTATCGCTTCGGGTTGAAGCACTAAAAGAAAAGGACTGGGAAACGCGGTGGCATAGGAACCACGGGACCCCCTACTAGTAAAAGGAAAATGGAAGTGCGCTCCTGCGCACCAGCTGAAAAAGCCCCTTCCATTTTTCAAAATAATAAGGTTCATAGCTCCAACCTAGACAAGGCGTTTTTATGCCCTTTTTTTAGGTTGGGTTGCTGGATACAGGATCCTTCTAGTAGGCTGGACCAACATCTAGCCGAGAGAGGGCAGCCTTTAGAAGCAACAGGTTGGGAAACCAAGAGAACGCTTTGCGTTTTCTTATCTTCTTCCTGCCCTAGGAGTAGGAGTAGCATAAAAAGAGGGATTAGCATTATTGACCCAATGATAAAGCACTAAGACCTTCCTCGTTGGGGCTCCGCGCACTGAGAAAATGCTCTAGCGATGGGAAACCGGCCACTAGTTACAAATCTCCAATAAAATATCGAGAGGGTTATCACAGTCAGGTTTGAAGTAATTACCCTTATTTGTAAAGTACCCCTTTTCCTATTTAGGAGATTGAGGCGAGAAATGGCTTGATGAATCGTTTCGTTTGCCACGCGTCGGCCCCATTCGCTTGCTTATCGTAGAGGTTGTAAGTACACAGTGCCTCACCACTATGAATAGTATAGTGGGGTTGAAACACGAGAGTGCCCGCCCTTTCTTTCAAGCAGGCCACTTTTTCCGGAACGCATTCGCTTCAACCGCTGTTTCACCTCCCAAAAAGCAAAGTTGGCTTGACGAGCGCAGATGTGAGGAAGCGGGAGCAATAAAGCAACAAGCAATGGATTGAG
Organism: Notholithocarpus densiflorus; assembly: GCA_030021035.2. Lineage (NCBI taxonomy): Eukaryota > Viridiplantae > Streptophyta > Magnoliopsida > Fagales > Fagaceae > Notholithocarpus > Notholithocarpus densiflorus. The sequence goes on along the minus strand of JARYZH020000187.1, from coordinate 357,367 downwards.
CGCATCTTTCCCGCTATCGTAAGAATATAGCGATCGAAGAGCTATCGCTCAACCGCTACGTGTATTACGAAAGCCGTATTGCCCGAAGGGGGCATGCTGCAAGAGCGTCAGTGAGTGGTAAGGGTGGGAGGCGTGCTTGAAGGGCAACGGCAGCAGTGTGGTTCTAGGTGCCGTCGCTAGATTGAGATTTGCAGGGTGACGGGGACTTCGACTGCCTTGTATCGGGTGAAGAGAAGGGGGCGGTAGGCTTAGTAGGGCTTGAACCTACAATATAATCGTTATGAGCGGTACGTTTCAACCAATTAAACTATAAACCCCTACGAATCGCTACATGCAATTCGCTCACTTCGGGAAGAGCGGACGGAAAGAGGAGGCCTTTGCACTATCTGCTTTTTCCTCTTCCCAGGAATGAAGAATTGGATAAAAAAAAGATTTTCTTATTGTTTATATATATATATATATATATAATATTATTGATAGGCCAAGAATGTATTGACCCCTTGTGATGAATTGACAAATTAATTAGCCAAGTTAATTAATTAATTCAATTAGCATGCAATAAGTGTGGTAGCACAAACAAATCACCAAGTAAAAATGCAGCGGAAAATAAATTGACACGGTGATTTATTTACAAAAGGGGAAAACCTACACAGCAAAAATCTCACCGGGTGATTTTAAGGTCACCACTCCCGAGAATTCACTATTATCACAACAAGCGGTTACAAGTAAATGAATCTCAGTACCTTATACCAACCTACAGTTAAACTCTTACCCCAATACCCAATTGGACTTGTTCTGTAGTAACAATCCCTCCTTTTAATGCACGGCTCCTAGTACGTGACTAACTAATTAGATGCGCGGATCCTAGTACGCGGCTTACTCACCAACTTGAGAAGGATGTTAACTGCAAAGTTCATCAGTTCATCACACGATGAAGATCACGAAGCTCATTGATTATAAAACCCTACGGTGTACAAACACAGCAGTGTCTTCAAGAGAAAGATGAACTAGGGAAAATTCTATCTCCGGTCACAATTTGCATGAACACAACTTTGCTTCACACTTGCGCAACCATTGACAACTCTTAAAACAATTCTTATATATGTTTAGGGTTGTGAGAAAAGAAAGCCCAAACATCTATACACGGATTGGAGTGAAATTAGATTTGAAAAACTGATTTTCATAAACCTCGACAGATACCTTATCTATCGAGAAGCTGTCGAGCCTCGGGCTTAAACAGCCTTTTTAAACCTCGATAGATACTAGCTGTCGAGTTTTAAAATCCAACACTTCTTCACTTGATTCTTGGACAGACTTGCATGGCTTTAACACTTGAACTTGAAACCTTGTTCCTTGAATCATTAAACATATCATAGATTTACTCAATTACAAGTAAAGTGCATTTTGTCAAAGGATTAGCCAATTCTATATTGACATATGTTCCTAACAATGATTCACATATGTCCTAACAATTATATATCTATTATTAATTATAATAACATAATAAAGCAAGCAGCCCTTTCACGACTCAAATTGCCGGGACGCTTTCCGGCTTGCAACGACTCAAATGGGCGGGATGAGCAGACAAAAGGAAATCAATTGATTGCTTTCACGTGGGTGGGTTTGGGAAATGAGAAAAAGAGTTGTTAGTGAACCTTCTTGGAAGATTCCTTATGTAGAATTACCCAAAATGTTAAATTTATTTACAAAAGAACCATAAGCAATTGTTTTTAATAATAATAATATGTACACTTATATGAGATCTTAAAAAATTGTATATATTAATCTATTATTTTTTATATAATAGTAATTAATATATATATATATGTATATATGCATGCGGTAACCTTGAATGGTATTGAAATATTTTATTTCAAATTCAATAGACAAACTCGAATAAGGTATATTAGAACTAGTAGTTTCTAGTACCAAAGGAGAAAAAAATTGTAAGAACTTAATGATGAAATATTCAATTAAGCAAACCCTAAAACAACCATGAATGCCATATTGTCCATGGGCCGAAAATTCATAGCAAAATGATAAAAAGAGTACCAAAACAAAACAAATATGCAGTGCATTTCCGTACAAAACATTTTGTCCAACAATTCTTGAGTAAGGGTCTGTTTGGATACCGCTTATTGCTGAAAACTGAAAATTTATTGCCGAAAACACAGAAGCAAAATAATTTTTAAACTATGAATAGTGTCCATGGGACCCAGATTTATTGCTTTTTTTTTTTTACGTTTTTCGTACTTGTGGGTCCCGTAAATAGTATGCAAGACCCAAGAAAAACACAAATGCCTGCCGCGGGACACTATCCAAACTCACACTAAGTTGCATATTTTTATGCTGAGCCACGTTTTACTATGCCCCCAAAAATGTTCAAAAAGACATTAGAGCTGGTTAAAAGATAGGACCTAAAGAATATTTTGTAAAGTATTATTGACTGGCCCCACATGTGTCATTGCTTTCCTCCTCCAAAACATCATCATCCTACAATTTTTATAAGTTTAGTACTATATAGTAGCTTCCTTCACTTCATCTTTTCAATTTGCATTTTTCTAGTATTCTACTTTCTAGTAGGGGTGGTAAAATTGGACACGACTCGTGAACCCGACACGACATGACACGAAATTAACAGATTATGAGTTGAGGCTTAATGGGTTCGTGTCATATTTGGGTTGACACGACTAACTCGTTTAATAAATGGGTTGGGTTAGTGTTCAACCTATAGAACCCGTTTGACCCGTCTGACCCGTTTAATTAAATGACATTTTACTAATATACCCTTCATACCTTAGGTATATAAACTTATTAGTTGTTTTAGTTTACTTTCTTTGACATAATGTGATTGATTTTTTGTGATATTGAGATATGTTTTAGTTTTGAATGATTATTGGTGATGTAATTATTTGTTAGTTCTGAATTTTATATTAAAAATATTTATTTGTTTGTTTTTTTCGTAATTTTTTTTTTCATTTCGATTAAATTTAATAAACAGGTCGACACAACTGACCCGTTTAATAAATGGGTCGTGTTAGGGTTGAGAAATCTTGACCCGTTTAATAAACAGGTCGGGTTAGTGTTGACCCATATAGTCGAATACTCATGAGTTGACACGATACGAACCCGACACGTGAACACGAATTGCCACCTCTACTTTCTAGCCACCTTCTAAAAGACTTCGTCTCTCCATCCAACAAGTCTTTCTCAAAGTTTCACACTAACTCTATTCAACAAAGTAATGCTAAATATCACAACAAAATTCACAATTTTGTCACAATTTGTTCATGTGATAAAATGTGAGTGGTAGAGTTATAAACTTACCACTTTTACTTTACTATTTATAATTTGTCACATAACAAGCCGTGAGTTTTGTTCAAATAGTAGCATTTTTGCTCCTCAATCTCTCTCTATTCTTTCCTTTTTCTTCTTCTCCTTTTTCATTTCTATTTTACTTCACTTTCTATTTTATTAAGTTATTTTATGGTTGATGATTTTTTTCCTTTTATTTATCAACCCAATTAATAGTCTATGCAGATGATTTCCATACAAAACACGAGGGAGGGGGAGGGGCGGAAATGTCCCAAGAAAACATTATTGCTAGCCCAAAAAAATAGGCCCTTAAAGTACATTTGTAAAAGCTCCCCCTCAAATGAAACGGACTGGCCCCCATGTGTCATTGTTTCATTCAAATTTCTCTCCTCCCGGCCCCAATACATCACCATAACAAAACTCTACCACATGTGTCACTATTTTCCAATATTCTACTTTATAGCCGCCTGCCAAAAGACCTATCAGTCAATGCAAATGCAAGTCTTCTCATAGTCGTCTCACACTAAGGCCTGTTTGATTTGAGAAAAAAGTGATCTATTTTGTATTATTTTCAGTTTTTTATGAAATCCACCACTTAAAAATTTATTTAGTTTTGTATTTGTATTCGGTTTTCATTTTCAGTATAAAAAAAAAAAGGATTTGAATATAAAAATTGAATACAACTTTTTGGTATTTTTATTTTCTTAAAAATATATAGTGGCATTTTTGTAAAAAAAAAAAAAAAAAAAAATCTGTAGATCCCACTAACACTGAAAAACACACTCTCTCAATTGTGTTGAATTTTTAATTGAAAAATATAAAGTGAATAAAAGAAAAATCTAGACTAAAAAATAATGCCAAATATAAAATGAGTTGAGTAGAGAAAATGAATACATGAGTTCAGAAAATAAAAAGAGAAAATGAATTCACCCCAATGATAACCAAACAGGGCCTAACTCTCTTCAATCTCTCTACTTTTTTTTTTTTTTTTTTTAGCATTTTACTTTATTTTCTATTTATTTATTTTATGGTTGATGATTTTTTTTTTTTTTGCCTTTTACTTATTAAACCAATATTTTTTTTTTTGAGGAACACTAAACCAATTGACGGTCTATATTTGATTACAAAATAAATTTTCATTGTGCGATATATGGTACCACTAATTTTATATAAAAAATCTCACACAAATGTCAAAACTAACAAATTTGTTTCTTATGTCTGAAAATTGATGCTTGAAAATTTATTAGTACGTACAATAATGAGTGGGTCAAACATATACATATCATTTGGCCTTATCCCGGAAAAATTTCTTGCTCCACCCTATATGCACATAAAAGTTATAAGGAATATGATTCCAAAGATCTGATTAAGTCCGAAATTACACGAACTCAAAATCAGAGCAAACACTGCCAAATATATCAGAAGAATAGTTTGGAGATTGTTAGTGCAACCGATCAACTGAATGATACTACCAAGTAAGCACAACAACTACTAATTATCATCCCCAAAATAGAAACAGTACTGATACACATAGTAGAAGCAGAACATTAAGATGATTCACAGTTTTAGCTTGACATTCTAAGAAAGACTAGACAAAGATTCACACAGAAACATCAGAAACCAGTACATATAGCTAATTTGAGGTGGACTTGCATTATTATTATATGCATACCTAGATATAATATAACCACCCTTGAGATCCTTCTATACTACTTCCATGACCATATCTAGCTTCATTCTTAATCTTCACAATCTTCATCTTCATAATCATCACCTTCATCTTCATCATTGTTATCCTCAGACGGGTCATCAGCACCACGCTGATCAACAGCAGCAGCAACATGCTGGGTTTGAATAGCAGGCGGAGGCGGGGCAGCAGCATCAGAGGCAACCACACTTGTCAATCCAGTTGTGCTCAACGCAGTTCCCGCAATCCCTTCATTATTATTCTCAGACGGGTCATCAGCACCACACTGATCAACAGCAGCAGCAACTTGGGTTTGAATAGCAGGCGGAGGCGGGGCAGCAGCATTAGAGGCAACCACACTTGTCAATCCGGTTGTGTTCAACGCAGTTCCCGCGATCCCTTCATTATTATCCTTAGACGGGTCATCAGCACCACGCTGATCAACAGCAGCAGCAACATGGGTTTGAATAGCAGGCGGAGGCGGGGCTGCAGCAGCATCAGAGGCAACCACACTTGTCAATCCGATATTGTTCAACGTAGTTCCCACAATCCCTTTCACCGTTTCGGAGATCAACGAATCCACCCACCCAGCAGGTTGTTCAGTGTCCTGCTGCACACTTTGCGGCGCAGTTGGAGAATTGATCTGCCTCTGCCCTGCTGGTTTCTGGACAGTAGTCACGCTCTCAAACTTGTAAGAAAAGACTAGTGTTCCTTCGGGCTTTTCATCTGTGGTCATAACACTGGCACTCATCTGTTTTTCAGCTACTACTGCATCAGCTTTAGCTTCACCACCAAAACCTTCCAGCAATTTTGTGATGAACACACGGACTTCACCGATTTCTTTGTCCCTAAACCAGTGATCCGTCCGGAGTGATATGAGCTTAACAACAAGTTCAAGGTTGCTCTCTTTGGCCTTGGTGATGTCGAGGTTGAACGTAACTGGGGAGTTCCATGTGGGGTTTGAACCACCTTCTGTGTCCTCTGGTGTTTTTTCCTCCGAGGAATAGAGGTTATTGTGGTTGTCACGAATGGAAACAAGCGCGTAAGGCTTCATTGTTGTGACACGATTGACGTTTCTCAATCCATGCGCTGACTGAATCACAAGTTGTAAGACCCTGCAATCCATAAGGTGACTGGCTTGTTGAGTCAATGTTTATGGATGGAGATGAAGGTGGCTGCGTACCGATGCTTATAGATAGAGCATCAATGTGCTTGTACTCGGTGGGGTTGAGATAAACCAATAAGATTCCTTGTGCCACGCACTCACAGTAAGGACATTGGTTAGAAAACGAATTAATTATTTTTGGAATGTTTTCATACTATTTTTATAAAAAGTATAAAAAATAAGTTTTTTTATTATTTATAAAATATTCTTAAAAGTATTTTGCAAAAGAATTCTCTTAGACATTTGTTACCATCAAAAATAACCACATAGTAGTATCATTATCTGCTTTGATAATAAAATTCAAAGGTACACCCACCTTGATAATAAAATTCAAACATATCATTTTCTGCTTTTATAAACGGCAATAAATTGGTGTTGGTAGACCCCAATGACAATCAATAATTCATACATCAACACAATGATAGTAAAGCTGCTATATTAGTGTTTCTGTTTGTCAACCTTATTAATTGTAGTGGTTTTCTCATCGAACTGTATAATTGAATTGGCATTTTGGATAAATATTCAGATGGAGGTAACCTCTCCATTTTCCTACGGTATACTATGACCTTGTTCGTGCATTAAAATTCTATTTTCAATAAAATTTTATTGATTTTTTTTTCATTTTTAATTTTAAAACATCAAAAGTTGTAAAAAATATAAAAAATGTCATGTTTACTATATTTTTTCAATACTTTCACAATAAAACTTAAGAGACAGATTGTTATTGGGGGGACAAAAAAATAATTTCAGTAGTGGATTCAAATTTGAACCAGTAACAACTTATTAACTAGGACTTGTTATAAAAGTGTAGTGAAAATGTTGTAGACGTAGTATTTTCAAAATATATATATATTATAACTTTAGTAATACTCTAATTAAAATCAAGAGAAATGGACAAATGTTCCTATCGATTGGTCGATATTTGTTATATATTTATTACAACTCTCTTTCTCACACATTTAATGGTTATTTGTTTTTTGGTTTGCATTAATGGTGGGAATTTTTTTTCTTGATTGGTGGGGTTAAATTTGATTTCACGACGAGAAATGCTGGAGACACACACTTTTGCACAACTTTGTGCCACAACTCGTCACATGGCAAGTTGTGGTTGGTTAGAGTGTGTCCCCACATGGCCCACTAACACATTCTAACCAACCACAACTCGCCATGTGGCGAGTTGTGACACAAAGTTGTGCAAAAGTGTGTCTCCAGCATTTCTCTTTCACAACCTTTATATGTAGTTGCTTGTCCCTCAAATGAGTACAATTCTTTATTTTTGATCATTTTACAAAAGATTAATCATATGATTCTATCTTATTTGTAATCTTAACTCGAATACGAACTCTTCTTTACTTTGGTTGGAAGATGGATTAAATGATTTTCACAACAAATCTCTGACTTTAAGCTTATTAGAAACTTGTTACTCGTAGATAATTATCACTATTTTTATTTATTTTAATAGAAATAATCATTAACTATTATCATTCCAATTTAATTAGGATATTTATCTTTATTTAATTAAGATAATAGTAATGCTACAAACACAAATCATTTTACAATATTTTTACAAACTGCTGATGTGGCAAATTCTTACTAGTTCTAATATAGACCTATCACTAACATCATATTTTTACTTATAATAACTATTTGGAAAACGCTAAAGTCACATCAATAGTTTGTAAAAATGTTGTAAAATAGTTTGTGTCTGTAGCATTACTCTTAAGATAATTATCATCTTGAATGACACATGTCAACACTTGATTTATTTATTTTAATGACATAAATATAGAATTTGTCACTAAATTTTGATATGCAGTTATATATATATATTTACTAGGAAATTTGTGAGCAGAAAACTTACTTATTGAGAACCCGTGACTCCAAGAGCTTCAATATGTGCATGAGTCCACCACTATGGGAATTGGGAAGATTTTTGCTCCAAATCAAATTGTCTTGCGAAGATAACTTCAAGAAGGAAAATTTGTTTCCTAGTCGAAGTAGTCTTGGTTAATGACTTCTAGTAGGAATTAAACAAATATCCGCAGACTGCCTGATATCAACGGTCAACGTCCCAACCATATAAGGACCGAAACTCTTATCTTTTGGAGAAGTCCAATTTAAACTCAAACATTGGTAGAAAGGAGCAACATGGCTGAAATATCAGCCCTCTCCAAGCTGGTCAAACCCTTTGTCTTCGACTTATCTCCAATTTAGAGACCTACGCGACTTAGAAGTGCAATGCCTCATAACAAAGTGACCACTATAAAAACAAGCCTTCAGTGAGCAAATCCCCACTATTTTTTTACAAGTCGAATAGAGGTATGAGGTCTCTCCTTTTATTTCTTCCTTTCTTTGGCGCAATATGCTGACTTGCATTTGCTGATCCAGATTTAATCTCAAGCTTTTTGTAAAGGCTTCATGCATGCTTTTCTTTAATGATGACATACGAATTTTTTATCTTCTTCTTAATTCACGTTCATGCATGATTAGCAAACATATTATTTATCATCATGTTATTAATGGGTATGTATGAACTGATCGACATCTTAACCATATATATATTAGGTATACCACATGACATGAGATACACGAGCAGAGACAGGGAGTTAACCTTGACTCTCAACCAACTCCTGCTCCTGCTTTTTGTATGGGCCGTTGTACACCACATGAACTGACTTGTATATTGGCACAACCTCGATTGATTTTTTTTTTTTTTTGCAAGAGTAACTCATCCTTCATCGGCCCTTGCAATACTCAGCCTTTCAATTCTTATTGTCTTTGAAGATTTTGCACCAAGCTTTACAAGATTTCAACTTCAAAACTGTCAAATTTCGCATGACCTCAATTATGGAACCCTTTTAAGAGGTACATTCTTGTATTCAGTTTTTTTTATGCACAATATTTTCTTTTTGTACGTTGGTGATTTTCTTTTAGCATACTCATTTGAGATGTGGGATTTAGTTTATCCATCTCTCTTAAGGGTTTAATTTTTTTTGCTTTTAAATATACTCACTTGAGATGTAGGATTTGGTTTATGCTTCTCTCAAGGGTGTAAATTTTTTTTTTGTTAAGTACTCACTTGAGATGCAGGATTTGGTTTATCCATCTCTCTCAAGGGTGTATATTTCCTTTTTGTTTTGATTTTTTTTTTTTTTGAGCAATTAGTTTTACTAAGAAGTTCAATCACATGTCAAAAAGAAAAAAATTTGAGCATACCCAAGTTACATACTATCGTTAAAAAATGGATTTGAGATACAATAGTTTATGAAGGTATCACAAGTAAAGGAACTCCCTTATGTGATATTTTTCTCCTTTTTGGTGATTCACAAGTACCCAATTGGAAAGCCCTACCCAAGTTACATACTATCATTAAAAAATGGATTTGAGATACAATAGTTTAAGATTGCAATATAGTTTGCTTAAAATTGCCATATAAAAATGATATTGATCAATAGGACAAACTATGAACCTCTTCCCTCCACTTGGAGGACTTAGACAATTGCTTAAGTACCCAAATTACATACTACTTTTTAAAAATGGATATGAGATACCATAGTTTAAGATTGCAATATAATTTGTTTAAAATTGCCATATAAAAATGATATTGTACAATAGGACCCAAAAAAAAAAAAAAAACTATAGAGCACTCCCCCTCCTCTTGGGGGCTTTAGACAATTGTGTAAGTACCCAAATGGAAACCCCCACCCAAATCACATTCTACCTTTAAAAAAGAATTATTATTATTTTATCACAACCATCTTCATCTTTAAATAGTTAAAAATGAAAGTAATTTATTATGCGGATAAAATTGTATAAGGAACAATATTGAAAAGATAAATGTAAGAAAGTAAGAAAAAATAAAGGAAATAGGGAGTTGAAAATATTTTAAAACTAAACTATTTATAACTCCAAATATAGTAGTCTAAGGATTTAATGTGAATGGTGAAACTTCGAAACTTAGGTCATGTGGGTGGCACTTGTAAATGGCATCTATGAATGCATTCATCTGCCATCATGGTCATTGGTCCATGCTAGACTTCCCACTTTAAAAACCAAGACTTCATTGGAGCCCCCTTATGCACAGCCGAGGACATTTATTAATTGAGCTCAAGTACTATAACAAGGCCCGTGATTCTTTCCTACTGAATGTATCAGAGTGAGCATGGAAACCCGTTAGCCTTGCTAATAGCACTGTGCACCATCGAGGCATCAATGTGCTGTTGCCTGCTTGGGAGTAGCTGTTAACAAAGAGCTCCACATTGTCATCCCACAGAATAGTTAAACCATCACCTCTGCCACATGAACTCGACCCATTAGGCTAAGCTACTGATTGATTCATGGTTGTTAGCTGAACACCACTGAGGATGTTTAGAAATTAGAAGCCACTTTGAAATTTGGTGGTTCTGTTTTGGTATAAACTACTCTAGAGTGGGCAATGTCAGAAACGGTGAAGAACCCACAGGTGATGGAAAAGGCACAAGCTGAGGTGAGACAGGTCTTTGATGGAAAAGCATATGTGGATGAAACATACCTTCATGATTTGAAATTCTTAAGATCAGTTATCAAAGAAACTCTGAGGCTGCATCCTACTATTCCTTTGTTACTTCCAAGAGAATGCAGAGAGGGTTGTGATATTAATGGATACAAGATACCTGTCAAGACCAAGGTCATTGTTAATGCATGGGCTATTGGAAGAGATCCAAGGTATTGGACTGAAGCTGAGAAATTTTAAACCCATTATTATTATGTCATGACAATTTCAATGTTTTAGCCCCACATAAAAAAATTCCAACAAAAATTTGAAAAAGGAAAGGGAGGAAGACCAATCAGCTGGGCACTCTTGGCTTCACCCTGGTATTGGTGGGAGAAGAAAAATAAGTGAGACATTTACATCATCCAGAATGCAACACTAAATCCATAAAAGACACCAATGCTTTTTAATTACAGATTAGCAATGACACTTAATAAAAAAATTACAGATTAGCAATGACATGATTCCCATTTTTCCCACACTATTTATCACTGCTATATTTCTAAATTAGTTCTACTAGCAAAGATATCAATTCATGGGCAAAAATGTTGAGCAGGGAAAACACCAAGTTCTTTCTATAAAAGGTTCATAAACAGTTAAGAGCAAACACAGGTATACAGTAACATAAATCCAATTTAATATCAGTATCTAAATTTGAGGATAAAGCATTTGTTCTACGTTACCTGAGCTCTGATAATAGCACTTCTCTTGTCTTGTTCAACCTTCTCCACAATAAATTTAGCCCTCTCAGCTTCTTGTGCAGCTACCTGTTTGACACATCATCCAGTGCAATATTGAATTTGGCTGCTCGAGCTACTAAAACTTCCCGTATTTCCCTACTAACAGCCTAGAAAGAAAAGGTCAGAAGCATCAGGATTATAAACTAAGGTTCACATTTCAACAAACACGTGAAATTCAAAACTCCAAAATTAAATTTAAAAAAAATTAAAAATCGAAAATGACCTCAACAAAGATCCTTAAGCTTTGACGAAGCGAGACTCGAAAATCAACATCAGCTAATAAAATTCCAAATAAAGCAAAAAAAAATTAAATTAAATTAAATTTAAAAAAAATAGAGAAATCCAAAATTATAGAAACCACTTGGACCAAAAAAAGCCAGGCCTACCTAAAAATTATAGAAACCACTTAAAAATTTTTATTTTTTTTTAGCTCTCAGCTACCGTGCACATCTATCTATAGATGTGCACTGTAGCAATGAAGCTAAAAAAAATACCTTTAGCTCCACTACTGCATGGATGATTTTTATGTTTTAGTGGAGTTAAAATAATTATATAACTTTTTAGTTTCACCGTCACAAGTGCTCTTATTCATAGTATTGATTATCAATAATGCTATTCGTTGGCTTAACAATTATTGTTGTTTAGCTTTTTGAAAATTCTGGATCCACATAATCAGTTCCCTTCCCACTCTGTATGGCTGCCATCTGATGATGAGGATGGAGACATGTCAAGACCAAGATTGCTGTAGATTGCAGCACTCTTTTCAGTCAAAATGTTGTCTGACCCCACTTTGATCCGGAACTTCAGTGTTTTTTTATCAGACTGATTGATTGACAGTTTGAGAGGTTTGTGATTTGAAATATAATTCCTTGAATTACAAACTTTGGGCAAACTATCCACAGAAGAATTCCTTAGTTCAGGTAGTGCATGATCAGTTGAAGCAAGTTCAGGTCTCATGATAACTGTTGAATTCTGTGGGGCACCCTGCATGATCATATTAAGCAAAGAACTCAAGTGTCTAGAATAGTAAGAAAAATATAAAGGAAGAAACCAACCATTTACCTCTAAGGGCAAATCATGAGAATGGTTGTTTTGAGCTTTTTGTGAAGTCTTTGAGGAAGTAGAAGGAGACCACTGATACGTAGGTAAAAATGAACCGTATCCACCAAATCTTGCCCCTGTCAATCAGTTGTCTCCCATTATCATCATTTTGAACAGTGTTGATACTAAATTTAATCATAACATTGTATCTTAACAGATGAACATCTCCTTAATTCATCACTTACCCAAGTTTTCTGCAGAAAGTCCACCCTCAAACTCTTTCTGATGATGTCCCAAAACATCTTGAATCCTCTTATCCTACAAAAAAATCAGAACCAAACCTTAATATTACTTGAAATACATTGCATAAAAAATGTCACATCAAGAAAGAGGCCAATTACAAGAACCACCATAGCATAAAATGTGGTGAAGCCTTAAAGTTATAGAAAAGCAAGTCCAGTACATAAACCAATGAGATTGTACATTAGACGCTATAATTGGAACTGAAATTATTTATGCTTCAAATTAATCACTTTTGAATGAAAGTTTTGACATAAGGTGCATCATAAATGGTCAGGAGCTAGTATTATGTTGTTACACTTAAAAGTTCAAATGTAAAGAACTACGATGTGGTTTCTATTATTTAAGAACTTTTTTACATCATATATTGGCACTTCAATATGGAATATGTTCAGAAAGTACAAAAGAACCATCAGGTTGACAATCAAAATCAGAGAAAGGAGCAACTGGAGCATATTTGATGAGTGAATAAGTTCAGATGGAAATTTAATTGCAGTTGACTACCAGATATAGAGGAAATGGTTAAACCAACAAATGATGTTCCCTATGCATGTGGAAAAGCTCTTCCTGTTTTCATTGTGTCTCTTTATGATTTAATTCACACCCAAAACACCTACATTCCTCATGCAGCTAATACAACCACAGCCTAACTTGAGACATAGTGATCTATATTCTATGCCACAAGTTTTAGGTTTGGTAACCTAGGCTCTCACCACCAAACCCATATCAAATATCTCTGTTGGGGATCTAGGCTTGTGGCACCCCTACCATTTAAAGACTGTTCAAAGTAAATATCTCTTTCCTTCTTCTGGAATCTAGTCAGTTTGTGACAATTAGGAAATTATGGCTATTCCATCCTCAACATGATAATTTGTGACAGCAAACATATCTTTTGATATTTTATATTTGGAGGTATAAATCCAAACGGTTTGGACATAGCCTTAGTTAACTTTTTGATAGATATTAACAGAAGCAACCTCATTCAAGCTTGAGATGATGATCAGCCTTTGACTATCAAAGCAAGTAAGAAGTCCCAGCAGAAACAATATCCAATATAGATGGGATGTAGTATCCCATTATCTTAAAGTCCAGCAAAATCACATCAATTGAACTATTAATCAAGCCAAAAATTTTTGTAAATCACTTGAGGCATCTAATGAAGACCGACATTGGTATGAACTCTAAAACCAACATTGTCTCTAGACTCAAACAAAAATAAAAGAAAACGTGTTCTATTCCCATGAGTTAGTTGTATTCTATTACACAACTAATTTATAAATGCTTTTGCCAGCAGAGAAGATGGAGGAAAAGAGAAAATAAATAAATAAAACCTAGAAATATTTTTGATTTATAAACTACACATCAACAGTAATAATCCTTGAAACAATTCCTTGATTTAGCCTAGTCTCATAATCATCTATTATCCATGAAAGAAAAATCCTGCCAGCCCAACAATTTGTTGACAAGAGTCTGCTGAATAATGAAAAACCAGTACATGAACAATGAAAACCAAACATTTTCCTTAGTTATCTCAGCAAACAAATAAAAGGAAATAAAAATTCCAATGCATGTGGCATTTAGTGATCCAACAGAATTCTCAAAACCACCCAACCATCAATCACTAGTTCACACTCCAGCTCTATTTTATATTTTTATTTTCATTCTTTGTTTAGGACTTTAGCTCAAGCTTAAAAGTGCAGCCCATGATAACAGCATCCTAAGTTCCTAACACAAATTCTCAAAAAGCAACCAAATTTGCATTGATCACACCATAAAAGGATCAACATAAAACATCAATAAAAGAACCCTTACAATGTAAGAGAAAGCAACATCAATATCGATGTTTTGATCATTGTCTATGTAAGAAGAACAACAAGCCGCTCCCTCTTCAAGCTCAGTCTTCCCCATCTTCACTAATACCAATGGAAAACCCTTAACACTAACCTAAATTGAACAACAATAACCCAATATTTCACTTGCCCTCAACTGAATTATGATCAAGGCCACAAAATATCAAAAACCCACTTCAGAAAATCCAATACCCAGTAAAACCCAATAATCAAAACCCCTTAAAATCACCAAATTCAGTTCTTGATCATCCAAAAAAAAAAAAAAAACCTCCAAAAAATATCACTTGCCCTGAAATAATAGTTGATCAAGACCAAAAATATCAAAAACCCACATCCCAAAATCCCTGAAAATCACCAAATTCAGTTCTTGATCATCCAAAATTTCCTCCAAACTATCAGAGGCACTGAATTGATATTTGATCAAAACCACAAAATATCAGAAAACCCCACTCCGGAAATCCAAAACCCAGAAAAACCCATGAAGCAAATCCCTCAGAATCACCATTCTTGGACCTTATTCAACTTGCCCAATCAAAACCCACCTTTCAGATACTTTTCCAAATATACACAAAAATCCCAAAACACGTTTCGTAAAAGCACTTTAATACGCAATCTCTGTACACGGCCAAGCATTTAATACATCAGTGAAAAAAAAGGTTCTCTATAATGCGGTGCTTAAAAGTTGGAACTGACTAGGAGGGATTTTTTTTTTTTTTTTATTTTTTTTTTTTTGGAGGTTGTGTTTTTGCTTTTGGAAAACAGAGAAAGTGTTTTCTATGTTTTCTTGCCGTTTGTTCATTCAAGATTTTTCCTTCGATTATTAAGTGAAGAAATTGGCTTACCAACCTCATTGACAAAGTCTCAAAATTGGGTTACAGCTTACAAGTATTTTATTTTTTATTTTTGTTTTTGCTAATTAAGTTAAAATTACTTAAATATTCCTTTATTACTTGAAAAGGAAAATTTTAAATCCCAAAAGAAAATATAAAAAGATTTTATATAAAAAATTATAATAAATATTGGAATGGTATATATAATAATAATAAAAATAATAAATACAAAATGAAAATGTGGGCAAAGTTTTTTTTTTTTACTTTCATATAATCATAAAACTCGCATGGTAATGTAATAGATACAATGAATGGTGTAATTGTGTATTTATTAGCATCTTTATGATATGTTACATTTTTTTCCTTATAATAAATGGAAATCTTTTTTAGGAATGAAGGAATTCTTATTATTATTATTTTTATATGAACTATTGAAATTATTTTACTAGTATTTGGTATGAAGAATTAGTCATAATGTAATTTTGGAAAATGTGTTGAAATATATAATTTAGCTTTTAGAACTGTTTTGTAGTAAAAAATATCAATGAATTGACGATTTTCTTTTTAAAGGTTGTGTTTTTACTTACGGAAAACGGAGAAAGTATTTTCTATGTTTTCTTGCTTTTTGTTCATTCAAAATTTTTTTTTATTGATTAAGTGAAGAAACTGGCTTACCTAAGGAAAATTTTAAAATTTTCAAGAAAATATAAAATATTTTTTTGAGAAAAACATAATAAAATATAAGAATGATAAATAATAATAAAAAATAAAAAATAGTAGGTAAATTGAAATTTTCCCTTTATATATATATATATATATATATTACAGCTATGAGATAAAACTCTCATGAATGGTGTAATTGTGTATTTATTAACTTTAATATTTTATTTTTCCTTATAGCAAATGGAAATGGGAACTCTTTTATAGGAAAGAATTATGCGATGCAAAGTTAGAAGGCTATTGACATTATTTTTCTAGTACTTTATAGGGAAAATTTCATAATATGATTTTGGAAAATTGCAATATTTTAAAAAATATAGACCAAAACATAAAAAGACCAATTGCACGTATGATATAAACATAGGAGGTCCTTGGGTACCAAGAAAATTTTTATACTAAAATGATTCTAGAGTTTTCAAGAATAATTGAAACCTTTTGTTCCCATGATGTCTTCTTTGTAATTCTTGAGTTGCAAAGAAAATTCTAAAAAGTGAAAATCTAATAATTATGAGGATTATTGTTTCTTTTTTAATTAATAATTTTGAGGATCATAATTTTCTTTAATATATAGATAAAATTTTAAATTATGATGTATATTTTATGAATATTGTATTCTATCATTAGACCAAGACACCAATTAGATTTTTTTTTTGAAAGAATTTCAACTTATGACATCCGCTCATGATGAGATAGCTCTTTATTATCAAACTAAGACACCAATCGGTTTTTAATGTAGACTGTAATTGAATTACAGATCTTTTATTCAACTATCGAAGATTTTTTATTAGCTAAATTAACTAAAACCCATAACAATTAAATTTTAGTATATGCAACGTTTGACCCCAAATCTCTTATTTAAAGATACAAAATTTTTCTTTTTTTTTAGGGAATGAATCACAAATCTTTTATTTAACAATCAAAGATTTTTTCTGACTAAGTTAACTAGAACCCACACCAATTAAATTTTAGTATATGCAACGTTTGACCCCAAATCTCTTATTTAAAGATACAAAATTTTGCATTTTTTTATTGAAAATTTTTATCAATTAAACAATTTGAAACTCATGCTTTTTTTTTTTTTTTTTTTGAGGTAAAAGATAGAAATATTATTGATTAGAGAAAACCAGATACAAGAAAACATATAAGCCCTGTTCAGGCACATCCGAAACTCATGCTTTGTTGATTGTGAGGGCAAAGTGTTAGTCCATTTGCCAATGGATAACGGAATTGAAATGTGTCTAGCTGAATGTGGCTTGTTTTTTGTTTTTTGTTTTAATGAATAAAAAGAGAGTATCATAGTAGGTGCAATACATTTATTGAAGTGGAACTACATAAATTATTTGACTCCTACTAAGCATCATGTGAAATGATACGAGAACTCATACCATCAAACCAAAATTAGTAGGGGCAATGAAGAAGGGTTGCTTAGCAGTGGAGGAAAGTGCCTATTCTTGAGTTTCGTAATGTTTCTTTTTCCTATATTTAATTAGACATTGCAAGAGAGTTGCTCGTGCTTTGCTTTGGCAAGGACATCACAATATAAGGAGGGCTCCACCTAGGTTTTGCTTGAGGGTTGCCCTCACAATCTGATTTACATTCTCAATAAATTGATTATCATTTGCTATAAAAGAGAAAAAAGAAAATTATTTTGTAATAACGACACAATCTTAAAGAAGTTGCAACTCCTAAACCCTAAAATGATTTACAAGTGCACAAGATTAGAAGCACCATTTAGTTGATAAATCACTCTTAAAAGGAGTTACCACTCTACCTTTATAACATGGAGTTTTTTTTATTGTTATTAAAGTAATGTTATTTTAAAAGAATATATATTTTTAAATAATTTATTTGGGTTTATTTCATAAACTAATACCGTTCATATGATATGTGGTGTTCATAATTTGAATTAATATTTAAATCCAAATATTTGAATTTTATTTAGTACACAAAATTCATTTATTTATATATTAATAGCAACAAGATATATATATATATACTAGCCTCATCACACGCGCTTTGCGTGTGAGGCTTTTTTTTTAGTGTCATAATTTTTAATTTATTCCAATTTAAGGTTTATACATTTTCTCAATAATATTACGCATTTAGAATTTATAAGTGAATAAAGTAATTTGAAAATCAACAGGAAAGTGACCCTATTTTGAAGGCAATGTTTTAGTGGAAGTTAGAGTTATATTTTTACCGGATTGACCTTTAATTTTGTCTTTACTTAAACATAGGGGTGTAGGGGTATTTTTGAACAAAAAAAAAGGATCTCAAACAGGGAAAACCCCTTAAATAGTAGTAGTAGTAGTAGTATATATATAAATATATATATATAAATTATAACTTTACATTTTTTTAAGGTGAAACTACACTATTGGTCCATAAAGTTTGCCTTATGTGCGCAATTAGTCTCTTAAGTTTCAAATGAGTGGTATTGGTCTCTCAAGTTTAAAAAATGAGTGATGTTAGTCATTTTGTTAACTGATTAGTATTATTGCATATGTGGTTAGCATAATAATGACGTGACAAGTTTTTAACTAATATGACATTTTTTATTATTAAAATATTACAAAATTTACATTGACAGGAACTACGCATTTTAGGATAAATTGCAAATTACACCCCTAAAGTTTGGGGGTGTTTGGATTTTACACCCTTACGTTTCGAAATTTGGATTTTACCCCTTGATGTTTAGAGGTGTCTGGATTTTACATCCTGACGTTTCAAAATTTGGATTTTAGCTTCAATATTTTAGGGGTGTTTGAATTTTACGACCTAAAATTTCATAATTTTGGGGTGTAAAATCCAGACACTCACAAACTTTAGGGGGTGAAATTCAAATTCTAAAATGTTAGGATGTAAAATCCAAACACCCCAAACTTTAGGGGGTAAACTCCAACTTCTGAAACTTCAGAATGTAAAATTTAATCACTCACAAACTTTAGGGGTACAATTTGCAATTTACTCCGCATTTTATTATAAGAGCTTTAGAAACTTATGTGGCGTAATGCCACATCATCTACTAAAATACTAAATTCACACATCAGATTTTAATGGAAGCAATCGTCCCTACTGTAGTAAAATAAGAGCACCTGGCTCTGCCTATTTACAAGGACTCGATTCTATGTCCAAACATCACATGCCAGCAGATGTAGTCCAAGGAAGAGGCACGATAGCGAAGATCAATTCATCTCAATCTACAAAAAAACATTGCCTTGGACATGCAACCCAAAAAGATAGAAAAGACTACTCACTTGAAGAAAACTATTTTAGAGCCTGGTACAAGCCAAGCCCCCTTGATTCGGCAACAAGAGTCGGTTATGGAATAGTCTTAGATATATTATAATTCTAAACACACAAAAATCACCAAAACTGAATAATAAAAAATTCTCATGAGACTATTCATCTCCTTTATCGCTGGCGTCAAAGCTTGAATCTATGCTTCTCCGACGTCTAAGCCTCCACTCCTCTTGAGTCATCAAAGCCCAACAAAACTCTCCCTCCTACTTCTTTTTAGGCTGGGTGCAGGGGCATTTAATCATAAACAATAGAGAAATAGCCATAACCATGGAATTCCTTATGGGTTAACACCGAATTGAATGCTACCGGTGTGTTTGGGAATAGTTTATTGCAGCTTATTGAGTTATAAGCCTACAATTTACCTAAAAACTTTCAGCTTTAAATTAGTTCATTTCAAATCTTATTCTAATCTAAAGGTCCTATTTTGTTTTGATTTCATTAAGGGGTTTCAAATATAAATCTCCCCTGGCTACACAATTGTAAGGTAATTATTGGGTACTTTCGGAGTACTATAAATGCGTACTCCTTACTTTCACATAACTATGAGCTTCAGTAATTAAATTTATGGTGAGACTCACAATTCATGTAAGAGTGGGGAGTATGCATTTATGATACTCCCACAGTATTTAATAATTTTCCCACAATTGTATTTGTTGTAGATAAAGATAATCTAAACTAAACCCACCCCACCCCACTCCCACTTTCTCCCTTTACACTACAACAAAAATAGTGAAACTTGAATTTTTCTTTTTTCACAACCAACCACGGTTGGCTTCAACATTAGCAGTTTTAGGTAGATGGATCACTTGGGCTTGATTTTTCACAGTGGATCTCACTTAGATTGTTTTCATTGTTTTCATTGATATTCGAATATCGAGAGGTGACCACTGTAGATTGAGCAGAGACCGAAGACGAGAGAGGGATTAAGGATGGAAACAACAAGTGATTTTATTTTATTTTCTATTAGATAATAATTAATGAGGTGGAAACTATGTTAAATTCATCGCGTTGAATTATACTAAAAAAGAGTCACATCAGTTAACAAGATGCCATGTCACTATTCCGTTAGCCACGTAGGCAATAAAACTAATGACAATTAATAAAAGGACGAACATCACTCATTTTTTAAACTTGAGGGGCCAATAACACTCACTTAAAACTTAAGGGACTAATTGTTCAGGAACCAATAGTGTAGTTTTATCTGTTTTTTTTTTAAAGAAAATATTGAATGTTTAGGCATTATCTTAGAATTAGTATTTTATTTTATTTTGATAGTATGATAGTTGGGTCTGATTGGGGCCTTAGACTGGGGGGGATTTGAACATTGGATGTCTTAATTGGAAACACTAGCTAGGAGATGCCAACCGGTTGAGTTACAAGGCTTTTGGCAAGGATATTAATTAGTTGAGTAGAATTGCTCATGTATTATTCCATTTTGGTAAAAAAAGAAAAGAAGAAGAAGCTTATTTAAGGCAAAAATTGCCAAATAGTATAATATTGGGAAAATTTTAGGTGGATGACATGTGTTCAAAGTTTATTATTTAGTTTGACTCTTTTTTGGAAATTGAGTACAGCAAAATCGACTTTCAGCCAAAATCACCAAAATCGAGTTTAATATACTCGACTTCCTACCGAAAATTAGCTCTGAGGTGGATAAAAAAGAAAGTCGAGTATAGTAAACTCGATTTTGGCTGGAAGTCAATTTTGCTGTACTCGATTTCCAAAAAAGAGTCCAACTAATTAATAAACTTTAAACGCATGCCATCCGCCTAAAATTTTTCCAATATTATACTGTTTGGCAAATTTTGCCCTTATTTAACTATTTATATACTTAGTTTATTTATTTCAAACAACGTACACTTTGTTATTGTGATAAAATTGAATTCATTATAAAAATCTATTGAAAACTTGAAAATGTAAAACTAATTTTTTGGACTATGATATTATCAATAAGATTTTCATTGAATTTTGTATTTCAATTCATTCTCAAAAAAAAAAAAAAAAAAAAAAAAAAAATTCAATTAACGATAATAAAATTTTAAATTAAAATAATTGGACTAAGATTCACTCCCATTAAAATTCCAGTTTTTAATTAGATGTGAGACAGATGGAATTTATTTGAATTTGTGTAATCTATAAAAATTGTAGAATTTAAATAAAAAGAGATCTTATCCTAGTCTAAATTAGAATAGATCGGCTTAATTGGAGGAATCCATTAGGGGGCCCAAAAATTAAGGGTAGAGATTTGAACTCAATATCTCATAGATTTTAGAGGCCTTTAAAATTGCTAGGCAACTACCAAGGCTTTTTGAGGTTGGGTTTTGATGTGATGGCAAGTGTCCTCCATCAAAAACAAAAAGTAGCAGTTTTGAGTTTGAGAATTAGCCTCTCCAAAAAAGATTCGGAGTAAGACTGTATATCATGACCTATCATAAATTTTACAAAAGTGGGAGTTTTTTTTTTTGTATCAAGTACCACTTTTTTTTAGATATAAGCCTGTTAATTCCAATATGAAATCAACAAAGTGGATAAATATAAATTAGGCTATTTGTCAGCAAGTAGATTACTAAAGCTGCTTGAATTATTTTATTTTTTAAAACTCTATGAATTTTAAAGAGTTACTGGGTCAATTACTATTGGTGTTCAAATGAAGTCATTGCAATATAATTATAGTATACAATAATGTAATCATTGGTGTAAATTATATTGATTTATATAGATTTATGACACATTCATAATTTACTTTTGAGTCGTTAAGACTTAAAAGCCTTACAACATTGACCGGTCATCTTTATGAAGAAATTTTAGTGACATTAATAAGCAAAAATGACTGGTAATGCAATGGAGTTTAAAAATAAAATAAAATAAAGAGACTGGTAATGCAATGGAGACTACCCGTACATGGCTGATTTGAGATATCTGTCATAAGAGATATTTTCCTGTTGACCAGAAAATACTACATGCAATGATAGAAAGTTTGTTCATGGGCAGCAACGTTGGCCTTTTAGCTTTTTGAAAATTCTGGATCCACATAATCGATGTGGAACGAATCTTGAGGCAGAATGATTATGATGCATTTGTGAAACGCGTTTTGCGCTCCCCACAACTTCGTTTTCACGTTGTTCTTTTTTTTTTTTTTAGTCGTGATTTTTGACTTTTTTTGGTGCACAATATACATTAGTTTCATTTTTTAGCAACCTTTTTATTAAAAATGAGTCCCATGACATTATTCACACATTTAAAAATTATTTTACTACAGTGTTTTCAGTTTTCAGCAAAATAAACTGTATCTAAACGGACCCTTAAATGCGTTTGGGAAGCGCGTTTTGCGCTTCCCACGTCTGCGTTTTCACGTTTTTCCTTTTTTTTTTTGAGCCGTGATTTTTGACTTTTCTTCGGTGCACAATGCACACTAGTGGTTTCTGTACACTGTTCAGGGGACTCACAAACTTCATTTTTTAGGAACTTTTTCATTAAAAATGGGTCTCATAGCACTATTCATACATTTAAAAATTATTTTGCTACAGTGTTTTTAATTTTTAATTTTTAGCAAAATAAGATGTATCCAAAATGACCATATGTGGAACGAATCTTTTGAATTATTATCATTATTATTTTTTCCCTTCTTTCACATTACTTTTCTTCACCATATTGGATAGTGAGAGGCAGAATGATTGAGTTGGTTAAAGTACACTATTATTATCATTATTAGTTTTTCAAATTTACTCTTTCCCCCTTCTTTCCCTTTGCTTTCTTCATCGAATTCATTAGGTGGTGCTTTACAAAAAATTCTTTAGGCCTATTTTTATATACCAGCTATAATTTTTTTTTTTAAACGAGGGCATAGTAAAATGTGTCTTCGCTCTAAGAGCAATCACATCAGTTAGTGTAAATTTTCCTTCTATTTTATACTAAAAACCTACTTTTTCTATTTTACACACTCATTTTTACAAAACACCTACATCAGTTTATCTATTCTATCATCTGTTTTATTTAAATAATCATTTTCTCACTTTTTTATTATTATTTTATCTCAAACCCTCTCTCTCCACTCACGAGACTCTATTCTAGAGTCTTCTCTGAAACTCCTCTCTATTCCAACATTTTCACTCCTCTCTATTTCAAACTCCTCTCTGAAATTTCGATCCAAGCAGGGAGCACGGTGCCGATCTGAAACTCCGATCCAAGCTGAAATTTCCATCTGAAATTTAAACACCGATCTGAAATTTCCATCCAAACGTCGATCTGAAATTTCCATCTGAAACTCCGATCTAAGCACGGAGCCGATCTGAAACTCCGATCCAAGCACGGCATCGATCTGAAACTCCGATCCAAGCACGGCGAGAAGAACTTCTATCCAAGCACGGCGAGAAGAATGCCGATCCAAGCACGCCGATCTGAAACTCTGATCCAAGCACTTCGATCTGCCACAAAGCGCCGATCCACTCTCTCTGTCTCCGTTGGTGTGTCCATGTGTGGGTGTGTTTGGTTTTGTGGTGTCTGTGGTTGATTTTGTTGTTGATTTTGTGGTTGATTTTGTGGTTGATTTTTGATTTTTTCTGTGGGAGTGTGTGTATCAGAAGATGAAGCAGATGATGAGGGCGTTGGTTTTGCAGATGGAGAAGAGAGAGTAAAAAAGGAGCAAAATTAGAAATTATTAAAATAATGTATAGAAGAGCTACAGTAACCGTGTATAGCTCTTGTATATTTATGCACAATTTTACACCCACTGACATGGGTGTTTTTTTGGTCAAAATGTGTAAAAAGAGTTGCTTTTTGTATTTTGCAAGATTATCCGTGGACTGATGTGCTTGCTCTAAGTGCATGCAAGTATGCAAGTATGCGTACTCATGAAAAATTGGCATTTTTTTTTTACAAACATGTTGAATTAGCATGTCTTTCACTAATTTTTATTTAGGCTCATTGCTAACATTATTTTTTTACTTACCATCATTAACAATTTGCTATATCAATGGGTGTCAAATTGTACCTGTCTGTTTATCTTTTTTTTTTTTTTTTTTTTTTAATACTTCCTCTACATTCTAGTTGAATCTATAACTTCAGATGGTATTAGCTGAAATTGACCAAAACGCTCGAAATGATCCAAAAATGGGATGAAATTTCATCCGAGGTGAAATATAGGGGTTATCGTTTTGATTTGCATGCATTCTAGTACGAGATTTTCTGTCTGTTCCGGTAGGAACGGTATGGTATTCAAATTTGCTAAATTCGAGTTCCAACCCAAAATCGAGTTTATAAAACTCGAGATCCAACTAATTTGATTCTAACGTGAAATTTTTTTTAAAAAAATCCCAAATGAAAATGAACGAGTTAGATTGAGTTGAATCAGAGAAATCGAAAGTGATTTTTAATTGATTTTACAGTTTTTACTTAATCCTCGTAGCACAAGAAAACAAAAAAATCACCCATGCAAAAACGAAATTTCTCTTTCAACTTCAAAACAAACACAACGTTTAAAGCTTTTTTATATAGCATCTTGTTTAAAGCTTTTTTATATAGCATCTTTTTTAAAGCCTTATCGGAGGACGCTGTGATGGACCATTTCACTAAAACAAAAATACCCACCAAGAACTTGAGTTTACCAAACTCGAGTTCCAAGTGGGTATTTTTTTTTTTTTTTAATCCATGCTAGAATCAGACTACTTGGATCTCAAGTTTATGAAACTCGTTTTTGGGTTGGATAACTTTAAACACAAACTATTCACCGAAATTTTTTCTCAAAAGCTACTATTCAGCAAATTTTGCCTCGGATCTCTTTGGATGGTATTCTGCATTGGGCATTGGACCTCCCAATTGTTGAACCAATGATATACGATCATATTATGTAAAAAAAAACTTATTTAGATTCTTACACGTGCTGCAAGCTGTGATTAATACCAATTCAAAGTTTTGTTTAGTGCCCAAATATTTATGCATCAGATTAAGTCGATAGCCAGACGCCAGTTGGTACATCCAATTATACTCTTCTACTTCTAGCCCTCACCATTTTTGAGTTTCCTTAAAAATCTATCAAAATGGTGTAATAAAAAAAACCTAAGCATTTAATTATTTCATATACCAACAGGTCATATAAAGTACACCCATGTTACCTTACACTTTTCATCTTGAAAATTTATTGGATATTCGGGAGCAATATTCCTCCCACATGAGGGATGAGCCCCATGCGCGCGTGGAGCAATGCTTCCAATAACTTCGTTTCTATATATTTTTCTCTATTTCAGCTTTCTGTACCTTTTTCACAAGTATTGATAGCTAAATTCCAACAATGATCTATTTTCTTTTCCAAATCCCAGTCTTTAAACCGAAAATTGAAATTTATTAAATACTCTAAGAGGGCACACTCCTCATGTGAGAGTGGGGAGTGCTCTTCCTAATTAAAACTGAATAAGCTAACAAGTACAACCACGCCATTGGTCTATGCAATGCACATTTGCACAGCCAGAGAAGACAAAAGCTTATGGTCCATAGACAACAAAAATCATGTCTCTCGCTTCCCCCCAAAATATGCACCTACCCTGTGAGGTATTCCAGAACCTAACTAAATTACAAGACAACTCTTTCCAAAATTCTAAAAGAAAAGAAAAAAGAGTTGCAAGAAGAACTTAATGATTGAAGTATTCAATTATTTTCCTAAAAAAGATTAAATATTCAATTAAGAAAACCCAAAAACAACCCAGAATGCCATGCCATATTGAGTGTGCCTTTGGGAATTGTTGAAAAAAAATCAACCTTTTACTTTTTTGTTTCATCTTTTTTACAAATAATATAGCTTTTAACTTTAAAAAAATAAACTACCTTTTAGTTTTTTAAACAAATTTATAATAAAAGTTATAAAAAAATTATATCTTTTAATAAAAACTATGCGAATAAGGTACATAAAAGAAGTAATTCTACACTGAAAATGGACCAAAATTCATTGCAAAATGAAAAAAAAAAAAAAGCATTTCCATTTAAACAATGTGTTTAATATTTCTTGAAGAAGTTGCATGCGCGCACACACAAAAAAAAAAAAGAAAAAAAAAAAGGAATATGGTTCCAAGGATCCCATTAAGTCCGAAACTAAAGAACACAAACTCAATCAGAGCAACTTATTTGAAGATAAGTTTAGAGATTGTCGATGCAACTTATAAACTGAATGAAACTACATACAAAAAAGTACCTTAATAGAGTGAGTATATAGTGAGCAAAATG
Source organism: Notholithocarpus densiflorus (assembly GCA_030021035.2). NCBI lineage: Eukaryota > Viridiplantae > Streptophyta > Magnoliopsida > Fagales > Fagaceae > Notholithocarpus > Notholithocarpus densiflorus. The sequence continues at coordinate 330,673 of JARYZH020000187.1, read as the reverse complement.
ACTAAACTCATCCCAATAAAAGGAAAACAAACAATAGAATTACTCATACAAGTAGTTGAACATTAAGATAATAATACAATATAAGGAGATAGAGAGTCACATAAGAACACCATGACCAGCTAGACATTCTAAGAAAGACTATACAAGCTAGGAGTCACGCAGAAGGATAGAAGACATATTAAACATCAGAAACCAGTACTAGAGAAGAAAGGAAAATCCAAATAAGTCCAATATAGCTCCCTTGACTAACCAGTGTAATACATAGCACTATCGCGGTCAAGAACCTTCCCACTTTCCAGGCAACGTCTTTAAGGCTCTTCTTCTTTGCAATATTCACCTCGGTAAGATGATCGGCAATTGGTTTTCCGAAATTATAAGAAAAGGCTAGTTCTCCTTGGAACTTCTCAGTCGAAGTCTGATTCGTCTGAACATTCTTTTTCACACCTATTTTATCTTCTGCTGCATTATCAGAACCTTCCAGCAGTTCTGTGATGAGCACACGGACTTCCCCGATATATTTGTCCGGGAGACCGTGAGTTTTCCGGCGCGACTTGAGCTTAACAACCAGAGCATAGTGGTTCTGCCTGGCCACGGCGAGGTCAATGTGGAACCTAACCTTGAAGTTCCATATGGGGTTTGAACCATCTACTGTGTAAACCGATGATAGTTCCCTGTTGGAACGAAGGTTGTTTTTGATGTCCCAAATGTAAACCACGGCGTAAGATTTCATTTTTTTGAAATGATTTACATATGGCAACCCCTCGGCTGACTCAATCTCAACTTCTAAAGGCTTGTAATCGCAAGCCATAAGGTATAGCTTTTGGAGAGACTGGCTTGGGTGAGTGAATGTGTCTGCACTTGGCGATGTAAGCTTTACTCTTTCTTTTTTTCTTTTCTTTTTTTGCAGAATATGTAAGCTTTACTCATGAGTCATGAATTTATAGACGCGTCATTGGCAAAGAGATAAACTTGAAAGACTCCCCAGTCTCACAGGTGGGCCTCTCTCTGTCATGTGAAAGTGCAGGCGGCCGGGTACAAGAGCACTTGTCTAAGACCAATTAGATCCTACAGTTTTGGAGAGATTTTTTGCACCATATAGAGATATTTTGCCCCATGCCTATAAGGTGCGGTTTCAACCTATACTTGACCATTCCTCACTTTTAAGAGGTACGAATCGGTCTATACATAAGGTGCGGTTAATCTTAACGGTTTGTTCGGTTATGGGCCCCAATTTAAGAAATCAGAGTATAAGACAAAAATGACCCAATTTACTTCACTTATTTATCAGATATGGGCCCCTTATTCATTATTTCGGGCATAGCTGGATTAAGAATCAAGAAACAATAACTTCTTTCATTTTTTTGAGTAACAGAAAATTTACTGAAGAAACTATGGAATGAATCAAGAAACAGCAACTACAAACATCATCCTGAAATAAATGTTCATGGTGAAAAGTGATTAAACAACTAAAAGGACCATTAACAATTAGGAATGAAAGCTGTAATGAAAAATAAACAGTAACTGTATTTTTAGCATTGAGTAAAATGAGGAATGCATTATTGCTGTACCTACCACAATAACTTTGGCATATCCAGTGCTGGTTGGCTATTGCAAGCTCAAAGATCACCCAATCAGCAAAAGAGAATTTCTCGTGAGTGAGTTGAGTCTGACAGCAAAACTCAAAAGGAGAGAGAGACAACTCAGTCTCAGAGTACGTGTGTGGCTGAGAGTGAACAAGAAAAAAATATCTTATACAGTAACTTAAACAGTAACCAAATACAGCATCGTTTTTCTTTTCTTTAAAAAAAAAAATGCAAGACAACTTAAGACCACTGAGACTATTCAGACTTTCCAGTCCTCGTGACACACGCTAACCTTTTTTATTTTTTGATAGGCACGCGCACGCTAACATCCCTTCGCACGCTTTTTTTTTTTTTTTTTTTTACTTCGTACGCTAACTAGTTTAAAATTTTTCCCTCAAATTAAAATAAATTTTAGGCTCTGTTTGGATAAAAAAAAATCTGTAACTCTTCACTCATCCCTCAAATATCATCACTCCCCACTCATCACTCATTTCTCATTACTTAAAATATCCCAAAAATCACCTACCCTGGTTTGGCACCTTAACCCCGCTTATGGTTTTCAATTACAAAAAGAACAAAGTTTCTCTCCAAATTAGTTTGGAAAGAAACTTTTCAAACTTCTCATATATTTCTTTTTTATGTGTGGATTTTGAAAATCTAACCGTTGAATTTCATGTTCTTTATGTTCTTAACATACATATCAAATTTCGTTCAAATCAGATATTATTTACTATTTGATCAATTAACTTATTTTTTATATAACTTTAGATTATAAAAACTTGAAATTATAACATTTATTTGATGATATAACAATTGATCTTTGATTTTCTTTAAATTTTGTAAGCATTATGGATGTAATAAGAATATACAATTTAACGGTTAGATTTTCAAAATTTACACTCAATATAAATATATATGATAAGTTTGTAGGATTTGTCTAAACTTTATTTTTACAAAAACCCCAAAACGCGAGCTCCACTGTTTGACTGTGGAAGTGATGTGTGTGATAATTGTGGTAGGTGTTTTGTTTAATTGGGTCATTAGAGCCATTGGTAGCACAGTGTTGGCACATGGAGTGAGAACTGAGGTGACATTCTCTGACCGTGGGTCCTAATACTTGCTAAAAATTACACAAAATGCCATCGTTACGCATGTCTCTGTTTTCAGAAACTCCAAAACCTTGTTTCTGAATTCGTTCTCTCATCACTCAAACAAGCATTGGCCTGTGGGGTCCACTGATTTTGGGTTATGGGGGATGAGAATTGGGTGATGGGTGATGGAAATCAAGAAATCCAAACAACCCTTTCCTACTTTTTTTTTTTTTTTGAAAGGAACCCCTTCCTACTTTCAAGCTTGTTTATTGTGGAGAGTGATTGACACATATTGCAACTACTCGGCTACCAACAACTAGTTATTAGGTAAGATAAACCAAGCTACTAAACTCAGTTCAACATTAGCTTTAATACAAGTTCATTAAACCTTACTTTTGAGTGAACAATATTAATCCTAATAATAAAGAAGATCACTTTTGAGAGAAACCAATTAATTATTTCGCAGAGCTCAGACTGTCTTCTAACTCTCTACCCAAGTTATCAATCTTTAGTATTGAATTAATTATTGTTGACCTCAAAACAATTATTATGGACCCTGTATTTTTTTACTTTATATTTGTATATCCATCCACATATGATGAAAACCAAGTTTTTCCATAATTCAACTCAAAAAGTCTCATTCAACTCGATCATAAGCTTTGCTCATGTCCAATTTAATGGCCACAAAACCTTTCTTTCCATGTCTAAAGTTTTGCATTGAATGCAGGAGTCGCTACTCAATATCTATATATCATTTAATTTAATTTTCCATCACTAAACAGTATCCATCATATATGTAGTCTAAGTTTCCAAATATTTAATCATTTTTCTTTTTGATCAAATGCACGACGAGTTTTTCTTATTTCATAATATTCCCGACTGATTGTCTTTAGAGTGGCTCTTTCTCTCAAGTTATCGCCAGTTTCACCATGCTACATGACATGCATGCATGTCAGAAAAACAATTGAGGTCTACAACCAATTTTAATTTGTCTGACAGTTAATTAAAAAGCGCCTTCAAAGGTTATTACCCCTTGTATAATTATGCTGATCTTATGTAAATGTTGTTAGAATAATTCACTATTTCTTTAAGTTGAGAAAAAATGATAGTTTATCATATCTTTTTTTTTTTTTTTTTTTTTTGATAGGTAGTTTACCATATCTTGAGTTTTAAAGATGTTCTTATATATCCCATCAAAGAATTTTTTTTTTTTAAAAACTGTTCTTATATTATTCTATAGTACTCTGGTTTATCATTTATTTTCCTAAAATCCCCTTTTGGTGGATGGAAATGAATTGTTGAAATGACTGTGGAGAAAAGGATAAGCTATTTTCTCTGTGTCCCATCCAAATCAACTGTTAGAAGTAGGTGGGGGTAGAAGTAAGGGTGACAATTTTTACCCAAACTCATTAATCCATCCATGAATCACCTAATTTGGGCAATTCATGATCCAACCCATTTAAAAGGTTTGGGTTAAATGGGTAAAGACTCAAATGGGTACCCAATTAAATGAGTATAAATGGGTAAACCCATTTTGTACCCAGTGGTACCTTTTTTTCACTTATTCTAAAATTTAAAAGTTTAATTAATTAAAAAAACACACACACGCGTGCGCATACGCACACACACCAAAACCCTAAGTGCTTAACTAGTAGCTAGCCACCAAGTCCCAAACCCCTCTCTTCATATTTCTAATTTTCTTGAGTTTTCTTTCTCAATTCCTCACCTACCAAACATCCTAAATTGTAAATCCCTCTAACCTCTCTCACACTAAGGCCTCCATCCTCAAAGATTCGAGCTTCTCTCACCAGTTGCCACCACTTGCCATCGCCATGGTACCTTTTAAACTCAAGCCCTCTACTCTATCTCACACTCTCTCTAGTTTGATTAGACCTAAACACACTATCTCTCTCTTTCTCTCTCATTGAAAATTCTTGTTAGGATCGATTTTTGAAGCTTGTTGAGATCAATTTTGTCACCAGACTTATTTGTCTCCAGATGTAGTGGCCTCAAATTGAGTTTGAGGAACCAAATCCAGATGATCTATCTTTTTTGTAAAATGCTTATTTGAAAATTTTACTTTGTATTTTGTTAAAGCATTGTTTGGTTGCGAAGAAAGCTTAGGCTTAGCAAAAGAAGATAGAAGAAGTGGTATGGAGGAAATGTTCTTCACCTTCATTAGTTTTCAGGATAATTTTGATTTTTTTAGCAATAATGATTATAGTGATTGTTTCTCTCGAACTCACTATCTGATATATAGTTATGTTAGACTTTGATTATTTTGTTTTTAGCATGAGATTGAGAAATTTTCAAATTATTGATTTTCATTAAGTTTTGCTTGGATGAAGAGAAATTGGAGAGAGATGGCAAAATTTTCAAGTCTTTGGTTTTTTTTTTTTTTTTAAAGTCTTTGATTTTAATGGGTTAAATGGGTGAGTTGGGTATTAAATGAGTTGGGTGAATAATGGGTATTTAATATATATTTATATTAGTTATAAATGAATAATTATGTATTCTAACCATTTATGATCCGACCCAAAACCTATGCAACTTGCTCATCTGCCACCACTAGGTATAGGGGTGTCTATAGTTTGTTCAAAGATTGGGTTTGTGCCCAACCCGCAACAGACTTGATGACATCGAGTTTTTGCTAAGAAAACCTGTCGCCAACCACTAAAACCAACAGGTCAAGTTGGATCGGACTCGGTTAGTTAACGATCGAGTTGGTCGAAGCCGGCGAATATGTTGTTGGAGGTTTGTTTTGGCGGGGATTTGTATTTTTCGCTAGGTGTTCGCCAGATTTGTGCAGAACCCACTGGATCTAAGCAAAACAACACCAAATCTTTGCCAGATTTAAGCAACAAAACACCGATTCTTTGCCAAATATGAGCAAAACCCACTAGATTTTCGCTGAATCAGAGTTGTATTTGAGCCCACTAGATAGTAGTTGGATCTGAGCAAAAACGACAAGATCTTCCCCAAAATCACAAGATCTTCACTAGACATAAGTGAAAATCACTATGTTTTCGTTGGATCTAGGTAGATCTAGCCTCTTTCAAGGACTTAGTTAGTTGGATTAGGTGGCTCGGCTTTTGGAGAAGGAGACTCACCACCCAACCCGCCAATGACGGTTGTGGGACTCAGAGACTCACTGCTGACTGCCTCTCTCCTCAGATTGGATGGTTTCGGTTCAGGTGGCTCTGAGTCGAACGGGTTCTTCAAGTCATGGTTGGGGATGGACAACCGTAGCTAGGTAGAACCCTACGATAAGTTGTATGCATATGGAGTTGTAGGGTAGGACTAAACACTGTCTTGTACATACATGGTAGGGCTAAACCATGAGTTCTCCAGCACGACCTGAGCTTAACAATCAAAGCATAGTGATTCACCTGGGCCATGGCGATGTCGATGTGGAACCTAACTCGATCTGAAGTCCCATGTGGGATTTGAACCATCTAGTTCATTAGTCGTTGATGTTTCCCTTGGGCATAGGATTTCATGTTTGTCCAATGATTTATGTATGGCAACCCCTGGGCTAACTCAATATCAATTTCCAAACTTCTGTATTGGTAAGCTATAAGGTATAGCTTTTGGAGAGACTGGCTTTGGTGAGTCAATGTGTATGCACTATATATGCTGGTTTTGTATTATGTTAGGGTTGGTGATGTAAGCTTACTCAAAGTGATATTTATAAGCCAACTAGTGTTTATTACACACTATTATACACATAGTACACATAAGCTGCAATTTTAAGAGAAATTTGATTATTTGTACACCTAATTGTGTGCGCCAATAATTTGCACATACATACACTCATGATTGGTAATGAGATAAACTGGAAAGATTCCCTGGTCTCACGTACATAATTTGCACATACATACACTCTTTTAATTTGCTTCTACCGTTAGAAAGTGGATACAAATTAACGTCTACTTTTTAAATGACAATATATAAATTGGTGTTGGTAGAGCCAAATGACATTGACATTTTACATTCAATAATAATTTATCAAATTCAATAGTTGCAAAAATATTATATATTCGATAATACAATAATTAAAACCGAAAGGAATAATTAATTCTTTTTCCTTTTTAAGAAGCCATAATTAAGTACCACTTTGATAATAAAATTCAAACTCTTTTGACTGATTGTGTTTTAATTTGCTTCTAAGGTTGAAAGTGGACACAAATCAACCTCTGCTTTATAAATGAAAATAATTTGGTGTTGGTAGACCCAAATGACGATCAGACGATCAATAATTCATCAACTCGATGATAGTACAGCTAAATGATATAGCGCTTCTGTTTTTGTTTCTCAACCCTACTAATAGTGGTTTTATCATTGAACTGAATTTGAGTTGGCATTTATTGGATAAATTATTTATATGGCGGTAAGTCGGTAACCTCTCCAAACTCTAGGGTATTCTTTGCCTTGTTGTTCTGTTCATGCATTATGTTATAATTCCTGTTTTAATAATATTCTATAGACTTGTTTTTTTTTTAAATAATAATAAAAACCTCAATATTTGTAAAATAAATGTTATATGTTTAGTCATACTCTAATTACTAACTTAGCTACGCAAGTTACCAATCTTAGTAATGAATTAATTATTGTTGGCCTTAAAACTAATATTATGGGCCTTTGTTTTTTATTTTTATATTTTGGCCCCGTTAGGTAACGGTATTTAAACAACGAAAACTGTTGTTTAAACATCACAAAATGTATTTCCAAAAACTACAACATGTATTTTCAAAAACTTTTTCATCCACATATATTTGCACAAAACTTAAACAACGTTATTAAAAATCTCTTACCAAACGACCCGTTAATGTTTGTAGAGTATTGACTGTCCTCAAAATTTCCTTGGACCAGTTTAATATCTGTCATAGTTTAAATATTCCATCGCTACTCAAGATCTATCATGTAGTCTACATATTCTTTTTTTTTTTGGTCAAAAGGAAAATGCATTAAAAGACTAAGGAACAAAAACAGGTTCAGGACAAGTCCTGCTTAAGTACATGCCAGCTAATTTAGAACCTAACTCATCAGTAACGTCCACAGGCGGACTATTAAACAAAATAAATTGCTCCTCTTGAGCTGCTCCTAACTTGGCAAGCTTATCAGCATTTCTATTGGCCTTCCTATAGCAATGTTTAAACCGAATCCGGGGAATCCGTAGTCTACATATTCCTTATATAGAATCGTTTTGGATTACATGCACGATATATAGATTTTTATTATTTCACAATATTCCTGAATGATTGGGGTCATGTACTATCTCCAGTTCATTCACTTGGCTACAAGACACGCATGTAAGATAAATATTAAGGTCCATAATCCATTTTAGATTGTCTAGCGGTTAATTAAAAAGCACCTTCAAAGGTTAAAACTTAAAACCTCTAAATTATATGGATGTAAAAGTATGTTGTTGGAATAATTGTTAAATGATTAAATTTACTATTTTTAAAGTGGGGAAAAATGATGGTTTATTATGTCTTGAATCTTGCGTATTAAAAATGTTCTTATATTATTCTATACTTAGATTAAGTAACTCTTGCTTTGTACTTATTTTCCTAAAATCCTCTGCCAATTGATGGATATAAGTATGACCCATTGAAACGATTCTGTACTGTAGAGAAAAGTAAACCTATTGAAATGACCATGTTGAAAAAAAGATAAGCTATTCTTTCTTCTTTTTTTGGTGAATAAGATAAGCTATATTCGATTTCTCTAGATCTCTGTGTGCCCTCACCCAAACCAAATATAGGAAGGAACTGCAATCTCTAGGGCTTCTCTTTTCGAAGTTTTCTATAGGTACATGCGATTTAATTTGGGTAGGACCAAATATAAATTTTATCGGGTACCATTTAAACTTGTAATGTTTTTGTTATACCAAATATTTTTATTTGGGTTTCTTATTTCATTAGTTTATTAATTTATTGGTTATACCAAATATTTTTCACCTCACTTCATTCCATTATTTGATAAAACCCAAAACCAGCACAATGAGCCAATTCATACACTTCACCTCATTCCATTCAAAACCCAAAACCAGTAATGTTTGGGAAATACTTCATCAGTGTAACAATGGTTGATTTATATACAAAATTATTAGGTTAAGCTTTTAGGCCTCCAAAGCCCGTTTATTGTTTGATCACAATAGGGAATGAGTGTTGTACGTGCCTTCGAGGCGGGGTAGGCCCAACCTCAACGGGGCTCACAACCTATTTGTAATCTGGGTATAGGATTTCCTACTTTGGGTAGTTCCCGGCACAGAGACTCTGCCGAGCTGATTTTTTACTCCCTTCCTTTCTTCTCCCCTCTCTTTCCCCCTCCCTTGCTCCATACCCAACTTACTGTATTTATAGCCTCAGATTGGTGGAAGGATATGATTACTGCCACAGTTAGTGCAATTGGGGGTCCAATATGGTTAATTGTAAGTGGGTTTAGGTGGGAGTGGCCTTGGAAATGGCTCCCACTTCGTGATATGTTCTCGGCAGTGATGCTTCCCAGACAGGCCGGACGTGCCGAGCATAATTACACGACACGGTTGGAAGAGGACCGGTGTCGGCTTCTCGTCCGTCAGCCTTTCTCGGAGCACTCCGAGCATGGCCACGCACCTTTCACGAATGGGGGCTGGTATTCTGGGCCTGGTAAAATTCGAGGCGCTGGCCCATATCCTTGACCTATGCCCTAAGGCCTAAATGGGCCTGGGTACCAGGGGGCCGTACAAGTGCATTTCTAGCTAGACAGTTTAATGTTAAAAATGTTAAAGATCATACTGGATGGCCTCCATTGACATTGTTGTAATTATTGAAAGTGTATAGCGATTGAGATGAAATCCCATACTTGAGTGTGAAGTGCATGCGTTCTTCTTTTAATGTCACGTGGGACTACAATCTCTAATGTTGTAATTATAGTCTGATATGATTTGAGATTCAAGTAGATACAAAACTCTAGTATTAAAAATTTAAAAGTTCGTTTGTTATAAAAATCTTCGAGTGCCTTTTAGCATACGATTTGAATTAAAGATCGATGTTTACGAAGTTACTCATCCTGTCAATAATTAAACGATTGATTAGACTATAAATTTCTCTCCAATTAGGAAATAAATAACATACAAGTGAATAATTCAATCCCGGCAAAAAAATAAGTGAACAACAGCTCATAATCACCGCGAAATCAGATATTAAGCAAAATTTTCCATACCAGCACAACTAGCAGATTTTTTTAGTGCAAAATGGCGTACACATATATATTATTAGTTTTTACTTTCATTTATTAATACACATTTCAAAGAAGCCAATCACTACTAGTCAGTTTGCACATCAACCAACTGCTTGAAAATGGATATATCTTACATTAAAGCTAGATAACACCATCATAGCTAGACTACTTAATTGAATACAAATATGGTCATTTTTGTTTTTGCTATTAAAAAAAAAAGGTGCCGGGGGGGGGGGGGGGGAGGGGGGGAAGAAGATGCTCATGGCACCTCAGCATTTCAAAATAATAAAGAAAGTCCAGAAAAATAATAATCGAATGTAGGGTTTCATTTATATTTTATAAACATGTGGATATGGAGGACAGATGAAGTCATTTTCGCTTTGCCTAAACAAGCTAAAGCAGAATTTATACACATATCAATGAAAGTATTTTCGTTTATTACTGAATTATAGCAACACAAGTGGATAGACAGTTGATACATGGATGCAATAATACACTTCTGAATAAGTTGTAAATATTCATACATGTTTTCTTTAACTATTTAATTAGTATATTTTTTTTGAGAAGAACTATTTAGTAATTAAGGACACCTATTGTACCATTAATCATTTCTTTTTCCCTTACATTCTAATTTTAGAAAAGAAGGAAAAGAGTAATTATGAAGTAAAAGATCTAATTATTTCATATACCAACAGGTCATATACAATACACACAAACTCTCTTTTTTCAACTTCCGTCTTTCACAAGCATTAATAGGATTCCTCCAATGGTCTATTTTCTTTTCAAATCTCACTCTCTAAGTTCAAAACTGCATAAGCCAAGAACCACGCCACATGTGTGGATCGTCAATGCACTTATGCACAGCCAGAGAAGACAAAAGCCTATGGACAACAAATATCATGTCTCTCTCCCTACCCACGAATATGCACCTACCCCATGAGGTATTTCAGAACCTAGCTAAATTACTAGACAAGTCTTTCAAGAACCCAAAAAAGATCTGAAAAAAAGAAAGATTGAAGTATTCAATCAGGCAAACCTAAAAACAACCAGGAATGCCATATTCAATAAGGGACCAAAAATCATAGCAAAATGATTAAAAGAGTACCAGATGAAAGAATTAACTAAAATTTCTGAACTCTGAAGATAAGTTTATAGATTGTTAGTGTAACTAAACTGAATGAAACTACAAAGGCTACTTTAATAGAATGAGAAAATAGTGAGCAAAATAAATAAACTCATTCCAAACGAAAACAAATTAGGAATAGAAGGACTAATACACGTAGCAAAACTTTAAGATAATTCATACATAGTTTATTTAAAGAGAGTGTCATACATAACAACACCAAAAACAGCTTGACATTCTAGGAAAGACAAGATAGGGAGTCACACATAGCAAGAAATAGAAAGACTAATACACGTAGCAAAACTTTAAGATAATTCATACATAGTTTATTTAAAGAGAGTTTCATACATAACAACACCAAAAACAGCTTGACATTCTAGGAAAGACTAGATAGGGAGTCGCACAGAACGTTAGAAAACATTAAACAACTGAAACCAGTGCAGAGGAATGGATAATCCACATCCTAAAATAGCACTAACCCGATCAAGAATCTTACTAGTTTCCCCACAACTTTTGTAAGGATCTTCTTCTTCCTAATATTCACCAGGGTAAGATGATCAGCTATTGGGTTCCCGAAATTATAAGAAAATGCTAATTCTGCTTGGAGTGTCTTAGGCAAAGTCAGAACTTCCTTTTTCATTTTTTTCTGATCGAAAGTCTGAACATTTTTACTCACACGTATTTTATTTTCTGCTCCATGTCGTGAACCTTCCAGCAGTTCTGTGATGAGCACACGGACTTCACCGATATATTTGTCCGCAAAACAGTGAGTTTTCCGGCACGACTTGAGCTTAACAACAAGAGCGTAGTGGTTCTCCTGGGCCATGGTGATGTCGAAGTGGAACCTAACTTTGAAGCTCCATGTGGGGTTTGAACCATCTACGAATATTGATGATAATTCCCTCGGGGAACGAAGGTTCTTTTTGATGTCCCAAAGGTAAACCACTGCGTAAGGTTTCATTTTTGTGACATGATTTACGTATGGCAACCCGTGGGCTGACTCAATCTCAACTTCTAAAGTCCTGTAACGGCAAGCCATAAGGTATAGCTTTTGGAGGGACTGGCTTGGGTGAGTGAATGTGTAAGCACCATATACGCTGGTTTTGTATTATGTTAGAGATGATGTAAGGCTTACTCATGTTTATGGGCAGTGTTTCTTTTACACACTGTGTCTTACACTTGGTTTTTCACACGGTAGAGAAGGGTTTTTAGGGTGAGTTTGGTTCAGCTTTTTAAAGTTGAGCTTTTTTAAAAAGTTGAGTTTTTAAAAAGTGCATAATGAAAAAGTGATTTTTCAAAAAGCTGAGTGTTTGGTAAAAGCTGTTAAAAAATGCTTTTTGAAAAAACTGAGTGTTTGGCTAGCACTTATAAAAGTTGCAATTTGAGGAATAAATTACCAAAAAAGACAATGTATATATAAGGGAGTTTATTTCATACTTAAATCAACTACTTGTGATAAATTGATACTGATTTTAATTTGAACATACTATTACAATTATTTTTTTCTCTTTCTAAAAAAATTATTTTTTTCTCTTTCTAAAAAAATTATTTTTTTCACACCAATATTAGCTAATAATAACCTACTACTTAAAATTTATTGTGAAAATATTGTGATACTAATTGATACTAATTTTAATTTAAATGTACTATTAAAATTTTTTTTTCTCTTTCTAAAAGATTTTTTTTCCTCTTTCTAAAAGATTTTTTTTCTCACAAATATTAGCTAATAATAACCTACCACTTAAGATTTATTGTGAAAGTATTGTGAAAATATTATGATAAAAATTGATACTGATTTTAATTTGAACGTACTATTAAAATTATTTTTTTCACTTTCTAAAAAAATTATTATTTTTCACCAATATTAGCTAATAATAACCTATTACTTAAAATTTATTGTGAAAATATTGTGATAACATTTCCTTCCTTTTTCCTTTTTTTTTCTTTTTCCTCTTTTTTTCTCCTCCACACACATACTTACTCTTTTCCTTTTTTCCTTCTTTCCTCTCTTTTTCCATACCACTTCTTCCTCCAAGCTCCAGAACGTTCCACTAGGCTCTTCTTCTTCTTCTTCCTCTTTCTTTTTTCTTTTTTTTTTTCCTTTTTTCCCCTGAGCTCTTCTTCTTCCTCTTTATTTTTTCGTTTTTTTTTTTTTCCTTCTTTCCCCTGAGCTCTTCTTCTTCCTCTTTATTTTTTATTTTTTTTTCTTTTTTCTTTTTTCCTTTTTTCCCCTTTTTCCCTACCACTTCCTCCAGAACATTCCACTTTTCTTTTTTTGTTCCTTCTTTCCCCTTTTTCCCTTCCACTTCCTCCAGTTGCCGCAGAGCTTTTTTTTTTTTTTTTTTTGACAGTTCGAAAGCTACAAGGAAGAGAGAAAATGATGAAGAAGATGAAGATGATTGAAACATAAGGAAATCCCTCATCTCTCTCCTTAATTCTCAGATCCCTTAAGTCTCTGTCACCATTGAGTTTGTATTTGATTTTAATTTTGATTTTGGGTTAGGGTTATGGGTTTTCAGTTAATGGTTTAATTTTGAGTTGATTTTCTGTGGATTTTGGGTTTGATTTTGAGTTGATTTTGTTTTGGGTTGATTTTGAGTTGGGTTTGAAATGGGTTTTGTTGATTTTGTTGATTGTGGTGGTAGATCGGTGATAGTTGGGTGGAGCTGTGTTTGTAGTAGCACGGTGAGGGCAGAGCAGAGAGAAGAGATGAGAGGCGTAAGAACTGAGAACTGATGAAGGGTAATTTGGTAATTGCCTTATCACCCCAACGGATATATCAAAACGTCCACAGACTTTTGGCAAAATGGACCTCAAATGCTCCATAATCGACTTGCGCGTTCTCTTCACAATTATAAAACGCAACTTTTTTCAAAAAGTTGCGTTTTATACTCACCAAACATACTTTTGAGCTGGCTGTTTTGAAAACGTGACTTTTTGGGCCCAAAAAGTTGAAACAAATGGTCACTTACTCGTTTTCAGTTCATTTAAAAGATAATTCTTTTTTTCACACTGTATATGAGTAAGCCTTACATCATCTCTAAGGTATAGCTTTTGGAGGGACTGGCTTGGGTGAGTAAATGTGTAGGCACTATATACGCTGGTTTTGTATTACGTTAGAGATGATGTAAGGCTTACTCATATTTATTTTACACACTGTGTTTTACACTTTGTTTTTCACACGGTATAGAAGGGTTTTTACTCGTTTTCGGTTCATTTAAAAGACAATTCGTTTTTTCACACTGTATAGAATGGTTTTTACTTTTTAGTTTTCGTTTTTCGTTGGAATGAGATATATTTGCCGAGATTCTGTGTCTCACAGGTGGGCCTCTCACGTGAGAGTGCTGGGGGTACAACAGTACAAGAGCACATGGCGATCGAAGTTGAAATTGTGAGAGCGCTTTGGTGATTGAGTTAGTTCCTGTTCGGTAACGGTGTTTAAATAATGAAAATTATTGTTTAAACATCAAAACACATATTTTTATATATTTTTTCATCCACATGTATTTTCACAAAATTTAAACAACGTTACTAGAAATATCTTACCAAATGAACCCTTAATAACCCTATAGTGTTAGTGTGTAAAATTCTTGAATACTCCAAAACCTCCTCTTCTCACATTCATGTCAGACCCATCATAAATTTAATGAATGGATGCTATAGTGTTTGGTAATGTTGTTCTAGTAACGTTGTTTAAGTGTTGTGGAAATACATGTGGGTGAAATACATGTGGGTGAAAAAGCGTTGTAGAAAAACGTGTTGAGTTGTTTAAATAACAAAAACTGTTATTTAAACAACACAACCAAACAGGCCCTAAGAATTATGGGTGTTAGAGCCCCTTTAACAATCCAACATTTTATATATATATATATATATCTATATATATTATTTTTGGGTAATTATAATTAAGTTTAAATTGTAATAATAATATAAATCTTATTCGTAGCCTAAACAAATGTTTATAATACAAAAAATGTACAATATTTTTATCTTTCCCATAAAATTAATATTCATGCCAGACCGGAACCTTTGTTTGAGAGGTTCATTGACATGTCTTGAACCACTAAGCTACAAACTTTAGTTGGTGGAGGATGTAAACTTATTATTAAATTTAAATACAGTTTAAGAATCAGAATTATTAAAGAATTACATAACAATTAACCATTAAAATAAGTAAATTCTCATATTACTTTGTATGAAGAAATAATATATTAACATTTATCATTTTGTTTTATCACGTCTCCTAAGTTTGTGCACACTTTCAACCAAAACAAAAGAAGGAAAACATAATTGAGACATGTATATCATATATGGCTACTGTTTGCTGTGCTTAATAAGGTGTGCATTTTTTTAATAATCATCATACGTACATGACATTAAAAATTGGCAAAAATACTCTAGTATATTGTGATCAATTGTTATTTTCATTTCCTAAATTTACAAAATTATCATTTTAGTTAATTAACTTTGATATCGCAGTAACTCTCACAACGCTTCTCTTCTCAATTGACCAAAATTGATTCTTTCCACCTCTGCACATCTTAAGTTTTCTTCAAACTTCTGACCCAAAGAAGGGGAAAAAAAAGTCGCAAACTAACTTCAGTCTTTTTGGACTTCAATTTTGCACATACAGTTGCCATTCTCGCACTTGCATTCACTATTTTACATTTATTTTTATTTGTTAAAATGAGGATATTCTTGCATTCAAAAAATATATATATATATATATATATGTGTAAAATAGTGGTTGTAAATGAGTTTAAACGAATATTTCCCCTTCTTTAATTCTTACAAGTTGACTCAAGTCTTGCAAATAAAGTCATTTTTTTCTTTTTATGACCGTGGGATTAATTAAACGACAAAAACGCTTAATATACTCAATCAGGGGCGGTTCTACGTTGATGCTAGTGGTTATAGGACTACCCTGACCTAGAAAAAAAATACTTATTATATATAAATTTTAAAAATTTTATGATTTTTTTACTTTTAAAAAATATTTGTGACCACCCTTAATTTAATTAAACCCAACATAATTAAACTTTGGACAAAATTTAGCAATAAACTTGGTTATAGACTAAAGTCACAACCCTTCTTATTATATTTTTTTATTATTAAATATGATTTTTGACAAATCTACCATTGATTATATTTTTTTCTTATATCCCTCATGCATGCAAAATATCAATATAGTTATGTTATCAATCAAATTTTAAAATTTTGAGTTTTTGTAGTCCAAAATTATACATAAAAAATAAGTTTATAAATCGAATAATAAATAACATGTGATTGGCATGAAATTTGACATATGTTTTAAAAACATAAAAAACATATAATTCAACTGTTAGATTTTCCAAATATGTGGTATGTTAATTTGTTTAGTAAGAGTTGTAACCCTAGGCTATAACTAAGTTTGTAACCAAACTTTATCCTTAGACTTAGGCCCCCTTAATATATTAGGCACTTACAAATAAAAAATAAAAACTGAAGAGAATTTTTATTGAACTAAAATATTGAAAGGGATATCGTTTGAAGTATTGATAATGAGATTATTATATAACAATTTCAAAATAAAAAAATTTATAAAAAAAAATTGTAAGATTTTATGTATGTGTGATTTTTTTTTTTCATATATAAAATCTTTTTTATTATAAAATTTATATAATTTAAATTTATGATGACAAAAACAAAATTCTTAGAACCACCGCTTTATTCAATTATGGATTTATACAATTTCACATTCTGCCTTTCATCTGTCAGTTAGAGCACCCACAATAGATGTGGGATATGTGCCAAATGCTAAATATTTGGCACATATCCCACACTAAACACAAAAAATAGCCCCCTAGCAGATGTTGTATATGTTGCATATATTTGGCACATATATCATTTTGTGTCCGTACCGTTGCAAATTTGCAACGGTATGGACAGATGTGGTAAACCAAATATTTGTATTTTAATGTATTTTAATGTGTAGTAAATATTATTTTAATGTATTTTAATGTGTAGTAAATATTATTTTAATGTATAGAATTGAATTATAAAACATCTGATAAATGAGATGTTGTAAAATGATATGGTAAAATAATAAAGTAGGCATTTGGTGTGACAAAATAGTATAATTTTTGCACCATCTGCTATGGATGCTCTTATATCATAGAGGATTTTTAAAGCATCCAATTCAAAAAGTTTATAACCTTTAAGCATTTATGCTATTAAATGAGGCACAAAAGATTGAGTGAAGAGGAAGGAAAGTAAAATCCATGATGGGTTGTCAGTTGAGGTCCTACTTCTGGAGAATATAGGGTTTAAAATATGTCTATATAGTGTAAATTGTTGGCTCTAAGAAGAGAAGAAAGGACATAATCCATCATCCCAATATAGCGCTTTTGAGGTCCGTACTCCCTATATTTGACCAACCCAGTGCGTATGCATCAGAGATAAGCTCCGAGACCAACGGACGTGCTGAAATTGTTCGTCCTCTGCCGTACCTTTTCCCATTTATTAGTGAAGGAACATCTGGTGATTGCTCGATAGTACAATATTCCCATTTCTTTTCGCTTACAATATATTATAGTCATATGAGAGGAATTGACAAATGTTCATCACTTTTGAAGATATCCTTTTTTACAGGTGGAGGAATGGACAATTGTTTACCACTTTCTCATTGTGATGACAACTGCTCACCACCTTTTTATGGACAATTGTTCACCCCTTTTTTACAGGCGGAGGAATGGACGATTGAGAAGTCAAAAGAAACACATTGTGGTGTGGGGGGAAGGTTTGCAGGGACCGCTCTACATATATATGAACACCTTGACTTACAAAAGAAAAAAAAGAAAACTTATGAAGAAAAATTTATATACATAATTATTATGTCTTGTCTACCCACAAAAAATAAAAATTAAAAGTTATATTCATAATTACTATGCCTTGTCCACCCACAAAAAAAATAATAATTCAACATCTTGACTTACATAATTCCAAGAATTTTAGTTCAACAAAAATAATTTTAACCCTTCAAACATAGTCATTAACCCCTTAAGTAATAAAAATAAAGAGAATTGCTAAGTCCACAATATTTTAACGATAAATTTTAAGTAGGAGGTTGTTACAGTTTGTTATTGTGGGCAAAAAAATAATTTCAGTGGTATGTTCAAGTTAGCACTAATAACAACTTATCACTTATGATTTATTGTGAAAGTATTATAAAAATATTATAGAAACATAGAACCTTCTCAAAAATAAAAGACCAAATAACAATGATAAACATTAGAGAAATTTTATGGACACAACAAAATTTCACAATATTTTTACAATATTCTTATTTTTAACTATGGTGAGTTCTAGTTTAATATTTTAATATTTTATTTCGATCTATGAGGGACTGATTGTTGTGAAAATATTGTGATAGATTGTTGTGTGCCTAGCACAACTCTAAAAAGTAGCCCAAATAGTAGTAAAAATAGCTACCACAAACAACAAGAAGATTAGGCCAAGCAACAACAAATAATAAATATATTCAACAAAAATCCCATTCAGGAAAAAAAATAAAACCACTAATTACTCAAATTCATAACTCATTTAACTAGTTCCATAAAAATAATGTCAAATTTCATTTTTCCTAAAACACGGTACTAAGAGAGTTACTTCGGTCATAACTTCTACTCAGCTTTGCAATTGTAGCATCTCTGCTCTCCTTGACAACTTGGCTCGTATTCACAACATTTATCACAACCGTGGCTATCCGTCTCTCTCTCTCTCTCTCTCTCTCTCTCTCTCTCTCTCTCTCTCTCTCTCTCTCTCTCCATTTTCTTAAATTAATTTTTAATAAAAAAACCACAAGATAATTTATCATAATTTTATTTCACATTCCTACACATTCTCAACAACCAAACAACTCAAGACCCATAGAAAATAAAACCAGTTTTTTGCACTATCTCACCAACCAAATAATTACAACTCATATCCACAAATAATTTAAAAAAATTCTATTTCTTTCTCACCTACCAAACAACTTAGACCCACCTAAAATAAACAAAAGTTCTCACTTTCTTGTACTTTCTCACCAATTAGAAAATACAAAACAACTAAGAGCTAAATCTGATACACTTTTATTTGAGAATAGAATCCGACAATATCGATGCACTGGAATTTCAAGCCGTCAAAGCCACTGTTGGAGAACCACAATTGTTGTCAGAGGAAGATATGTAAGATCAAACAGCTAGGGTTTAGGCTAGTTCATTCAACTGGAGAATCAATGAACGAGTCTTGGTTCCTAGATGGCTAGGGTTCCGATGAGAGAGAGAGAGAGAGGTTGGGATTGAATTTGATGAGAGAGTGGGGCTAGGGTTTGAAATTATATTAGGAAAATTTTGTAAATAAAACTTATTAGTGTGGACAATTTTGTCAATTGAATAAATTATATATTCCCCACCAATTGGTAATGTAAGATACTAAGATTACCTCTACTTAGATTTGAGTTTGTTACAACTTTATTTCTTGGGTATAAAATTACTATAAATAACATAAAAAACTGTAATTATGATTGTACATTTGTACTTTTATCATTCTTTCAATCAATCA
Organism: Notholithocarpus densiflorus; assembly: GCA_030021035.2. Lineage (NCBI taxonomy): Eukaryota > Viridiplantae > Streptophyta > Magnoliopsida > Fagales > Fagaceae > Notholithocarpus > Notholithocarpus densiflorus. The sequence continues at coordinate 311,066 of JARYZH020000187.1, read as the reverse complement.
AATAAATATTTTCTATTTAGAGAGTATTAAAATGGTAATGAAATAAATATTTTCTATTTAGAGAATTTTAACATAATATTAGAGTTTTGGTTATGCTCGTCCGTGGCTTCCAACACTGAAACTGGTAATTCTACTACAAATACCATTGCCTCTACTCAGCAAACTTCTCTATCAATGATAGAATATTCTGCTAGTCCATTCTTTCTCCATATATAGTGGTGATCTCTCTGTCTCTGTCTCTCTTATGATATTCCTCTTAGTTTGGTGGTGGTGAATCTAGGTTTGGAGGTATGGATTTGGTTTTAGTGGCAGTGTTGGACTATTGGGGTGGTGGTGGATTTGGATTTAATGGTGGTGTTTTACTGTTAGGCTGGTGGTAATTTGGGTTTGGTGGTAGTGGATATGGGTTTGGAGGTAGGGATTTTGTTGGTTAGTTTGATTTAAATTAGTATGAATTTGGAGATTTCGGCTCAAATTTATTGAATTAATTTGATCTTTCTTGATTGATGTTGTAAGATTTGTTATGATTGAAAGCAAAATTGATGGTTAGAAATAATGTGATCTGTATTGATTTGTGATTTTCAGACCTAGTTTCAAAAGCAAATGAAAATATTGTTTGATTACCAAGAAATTACAAGAAAGTAAAAAATAAAAATGAAATTTCTATTTGGTTAGCGAAATTGTAAGAAAATAAAATTAAAAAAAAGAGAGGAAAAATTGGAAAAAGAAAAAGGAAAAATATTTTCAAATACTGAAGTGCTTAGACTGATACACGAAATTGAGAAAAATAACTAATTAAAATCATCTCCAAAATGAAACAAACAATAAAAAGACCGATATACGTTGTACATACAACATTAAGATAGTTGATAGTTATATAAAGAGATGGATCTATAAAAGCTGTCAAAACACATAAGGGCGTTTGGTTCGTCATGATGTTACATTACATTTTAATATTGCATTATTGTAATCTTACGTTAATGTAGTCCTAATAAAAGAATACAACATTACATTGTTTAAGAATGTGATGAGATTAAGGTGATATAATATATTTTATAATTTTAGATTATGGTAATATTAGAAGAATAAAATAAACTAAAAACCTTAATGTCACAACATCTAATTTGCATAATGAAATCGTGTGGGTTTGATTTGCTTTGGTGGTTGGCTGGTGGCTTAACTTTGGTTTTGGTTTTATGAGGTAAGCTGGTTAGATTAATACAAACTAAAGTTAAGTTTGTATTTATTGTGTGGTTAAAGCTAACATTAGGTAATTGTCCAAATGGCAAATCATCATTGGCTAGGAGGACCACATTAGCACATCCACATGGTCCTCCATTGTGGCTAATAATTACTCCCAAATTGGAACTTACATAAAAAAAATAACTGGAAAGTGTCATTTGCGCATTAATTACATGACTTTTTTTTAATTTTTTTTATATAAAATAGAAATTCTATTATAACCTAATTTAAGTGTATATATATATATATATGTGTGTGTGAAATTCTGTTTTGGAGATTTAAATCCTAACCCTTGTCCCCTACACTCACAAACACTTATAAAAGTGCGTGGCAATATTAATTACATGACTTAGCATCCAATAACTGGTGGTCAACTTTAAATATTTAAAGAGAGGGGTGAAAAGAGAAAAGTTAGCATAGGAAATTCTTTTGGGGTTTTTTTTTTCTTTTTCATAGAAAGTTCCTTGGACTTGACTCGTGAGTCGTGAGGATACCTGCAGGAAGCTTCCCACTCAAACAATATCTCTTTTCCACTTTGCATGAATGCACAATGCGCTTATAAATATGTGTAGGCCAATGCCTTTGGATTACATCGCCAATCCTAACATAATACAAAACCAGAGCACATAGTGCATACACATTCATTCACTCACATATGGGTTACAGGGCCTTAGAGCTTGTAATTCAGTCAGCCCAGGGTTTGAGGAACGTACATAATGCACCTCAACTCAGAAAAATGAACCCTTTCGCCCTTGTTTCCGTTCGCGACAACAACAATAACCTCCATTCCTCTGAGGTACAAACACCAATTGACTCAGAAGGTAATACAAACCCCAAATGGAACTTCCACGTTACCTTCAACATCGACATCACGAAGGTCAAGGAGAACCACCTTGCTCTGGTTGTTAAGATCAAGTCACGTCGAATAACTGGTAACAGAGATGTCGGTGAAGTCCGTGTGCTGATCACTGAACTGGAAGGCTTTGGTGATGCGAACGCAGTAGCTGAAAGACATGTGAGCAAAAATGTGGTGAACTTGGATGGGACGTCCCAGCAAGGAGAAGGAAGACTAAATTTTTCTTATAAGTTTGGAAATACTGTCCAGCACCCACCTGCTTCAACGGTGAATATTGGGAACTCTGCGACACCGAATGTGCAGCGGAGGCCTGGTACTGCTAGACGCTTGGTGGGTAAGTTTAAAGATGAATTAGGCACGGCAATAGCGGGTGTGGCTGCCACGGCAGCGGTAAGTACGGTTTTATCTAGTTTTAACCCATTCGGTGACCCGTCCGGTGCTGAGTCTTCTGCTGCTGACCCATCCGGTGTTGACCCGTCCGGTACTGAGTCTTTTGCTGCTGACCCATCCGGTGTTGACTCGTCCGGTGCTGAGTCTTTTGCTGCTGACCCATCCGGTGTTCACTCGTCCGGTGCTGAGTATTTTGATGCTGACCCATCCGGTGATGATTATGCTTAGGGAGAAGCAACCTACTGAAGCTGGGTTTGATCAAGGAAGTTTGGGAACTGAACGGTAAATATATATTGGAAAGTGGATTATCCTTTGTTATGTGGTGGTTGATGTGCTATTTAATTTCGTGTTGTAATAATGACTGGTGCACAATTTTACAAGGGAACTGCAGCAGCAATATTTTACAAGGAACTCCTAATTTTAATTAGTCACAATTTTAAACTTTAAAATTGGGATTTAAAGTTAAGTTCCCTTGTAAATTGTATTTTGTGTAAAAAAAAGGACACTACTCTTCTTAAAATGTTTTGTAGTAAGCAAGTTATTGCAGGGTGTTCTTAGTGTAATAGAGACTAGTGTTATTGTGTTGTTTTGTGCTTACAGCCTTTCTAGTTATGTGTTTATTTATATAAACTATCAATTATCTTAATGTTACACTACGTGTATCAGTCTTTCTATTATTGTTTATTTTTGTTTGGGGATAATTTTAGTTGTTTTGCATGCTCACCATTTATTAATTCTAAGAAATGTACCTTTTAGTTTCATTCGGTTCAGTTGCACTAATATTCTCAAAACTAATCTTCAGAGACGTTAGTTTCATTTGTGAAAGTGGGTGTATAATATCGATTAAGATAACTAATTAAATGAAAACTTTTTTTTAGTGAAGAGTACTTAATAAATAAAAGGCAAAAAAAGAACCATCAACCATAAAATAATTATAAACAGAAATTGAAGTAAAATAGAAATGAAAACTGATAATGTATATTAGACTGAAGATTACATGCATATGGAGTAGTTAAGTATGCGAAGAGTTCAAACACTTGAGTAAACAAAAAATAGGCGAAAATGCACTTTTAATCCCTACATTTTGGGTCAATTTTCATTTTGGTTCCTAAATTGATTTAGCTCCTAGGTCAGTCCCTAATTTTTAAAAATCATTTTTAAAATAGTCCCTGTCGTCAACCCAGTGACAGAAAATGCTGAGGTGGCAAACGGAGGTCCTATGTGTCAAACCCATTTATTAAAATAATAATTAAAAAGCCAACGTGTCCCACTTACACCCACGTGACCCCTCGTGTGACCTTGCCACCTCATCTCCCGCGGACTTAGCCCTCACATGACCCTCCTGCGGACACACTGGCTTTTTTATTATTATTTTAATAAATGAGTTTTGACACATAAGACCTCCGTTTGCTACCTCAGCATTTTCTGTCACTGGGTTGATGACATGAACTATTTTAAAAACGATTTTTAAAAATCAGGGACTGACCTAGGAGTTAAATTAATTTAGGGACCAAAATGAGAATTGACCCAAAATATAGAGACCAAAAGTATATTTTCACCCAAAAAATAAGCATGGAAGTTTTTTTCCCATTACCTTATTTAGAGCATCAACAGCAGTGGAGCTAAAAATTTAGCTATTTGGCACTACAAAAAGTTACTTTATTTATTTTACCTATTCACTTTACAAAACATGTTGCAGCAGTAGATCTATTTTAGCTTTCAACATAATAAAATAATATAAACATCACAATAAAATAATATATCTATTACAATAAAATAATATATCCATTACAATAAACAACAATCACAACCACCCGCAACCGCTACCGCTACTGCTGCCACTACAGCCGTCGCCAAATCTTCCATTGCCACCGCAATCACTACCCAAAAAATTTACCAACTGTGAACAGTGAGTCTGAGGATACAGAACAAAAATTAATATTTTATTCTCACTCTCTCTCCAAATAAATATATTAAAAAAACCCTATTCTCTTTCCTCAATCTCTATCATCTCTCTCTGTCTCTCTCTTCAATCATTGGTCTTAACTATCAACCTTTCTCCCTTTCTCATATCAGCTCTCTCAAAACTTGCTCTATGTAGATCAGCAATGGCTGAGCATGGTGGGTCCGTGGAGGTGACCTTGCTTCGTGTAGATCGGCAGTGGCTGAGCATGGTGGGTCCGTAGAGGTGCTGTGGTTTGGGTTCGTGTGTTTGGGTCCGTGGATTTGGTCCGTGTAAATTGGTGGTGGTGGTGGGTTTGCTCATTGGTGGGGTTTTTATTTTTATTATTTTTATTTATTTTAAGATGGGTTTGGTGATTGGTGGTAGTGGGTTAATGGTGTTGGTTTTGGTTTTGGTTGTGTTGATGGTGGTATGGGTTTAATGGGTTTTGGGGTTGCTGTGGTTGTTGTTGGTGGTGGTTCATGGTGGATTTATGGGTTTAGTGGTGGTGGATTTGTGGGTTTTTGTGTGTTGGAGGTGGTGGTGGTGTGTGTATGGTGTTGGAGAGGTTGCTGATTTTTTTTTTTTTTGGGGTGTGTGTGGTGGTGAGGTGGTGGGTGGCTGAGCTCCTCTTTCTCATATGGTGGTTGCTGGAGAGATAGAGACAAAGAAGAGAGGAAAGAGAGAGATGGGAGAAGATGTGGTGGTGGTGGGGGTTGCCGTGGTCGGAGCTGGGTCTGTAGCAGCGTGGGTCAGGGGAGCGGTGACGTGAGAGGTCTGAAAGTTGAGAGATTGTGAGAGTTCTGAGAAGGAAAGAAAAAAAAAGGAAAAAAAAAATTTTAATTGGGCTGGGAATAAAAAATTATTATTATTTTTAGCTCTTAGCTACAGTGCACATCTATCTATAGATGTGCACTGTAACAATGAAGTTAAAAAAAATTCCTTTAGCTCCACTGCTGCATGGATGATTTTTGTGTTTTAGTAAAGTTAAAATAATTATATAACTTTTTAGTTTCAATGTTACAAGTGCTCTTATTCATAGTATTGATTATCAATCAATGCTATTTGTTGGCTTTACAATTATTGTTGTTTAGCTTTTTGAAAATTCTGGATCCACATAATCGATGTGGAACGAATCTTTTGCATTCATTAGGAAAATGCCAAAGAGTCATGGGACAGGTCCGACAGGAGCTTATAACTTTTATTTTTTTCGTTGTATTTTTCCCTTCTTTCACATTACTTTTCTTCACCATATTGGATAGTGAGACGCAGAATGATTGAGTTGGTTAAAGTACACTATTATTATCATTATTATTTTTTCTAGTATTTACTCTTTCCCCCTTCTTTCTCTTTGCTTTCTACATCGAATTCATTAGGCGGTGCCATAGAGGGAGGCTGGATTATTGAGTCTATTGAGGGTATGTTTGGTTGGGGTGAAAACAAGGAGTATGAAAAATAGGAAGAGGAAAATATGATGAAAAATGACATTTTTTACTATTTGGTTGAAGAGAGAAAACAAGAGAGATAGAAAATAGGGGAGAAAATTTTCCCTCTGAGCCCATCTTTTTTTATCTTCCCAATTTGAAAAGAAAATAAAGAGAAAAAAATGCTAAAAGATACACTTTACACAAATACTCTCAATTTAAGTTGCATTTTTTTTTCTTTCTTCTCTCCTTGGGCAGCAACGTTGGCCTTTTAGCTTTTTGAAAATTCTGGATCCACATAATCGATGTGGAACGAATCTTGAGGCAGAATGATTATGATGCATTTGTGAAACGCGTTTTGCGCAGCCGAGACCCTTAAGTTCAACATGGCCCTAATTCTTCTACCCGTGTGCAGAAATACCATTACTTGGCTTAGAAGCAAGACCAAGTTAGGGATGGTGGTTCCCTTTGATGACAATATCAATTTCCATAAGGTACATAATTAATTGGCAACAAATCTATTGCTTAATTCAATTGAATCAAAACAGAACAAATATCTAAACGGACCCTTAAATGCGTTTGGGAAGCGCGTTTTGCGCTTCCCACGTCTGCGTTTTCACGTTTTTCCTTTTTTTTTTTGAGCTGTGATTTTTGACTTTTCTTCGGTGCACAATGCACACTAGTGGTTTCTGTGCACTGTTCAGGGGACTCACAAACTTCACTTTTTAGCAACTTTTTCATTAAAAATGGGTCCTATAGCATTATTCACACATTTAAAAATTATTTTGCTACAGTGTTTTCAATTTTAAATTTTTAGCAAAATAAGATGTATCCAAAGGGACCATATGTGGAACGAATCTTTTGAATTATTATCATTATTATTTTTTCCCTTCTTTCACATTACTTTTCTTCACCATATTGGATCGTGGGAGGCAAAATGATTGAGTTGGTTAAAGTACACTATTATTATCATTATTAGTTTTTCAAATTTACTCTTTCCCCCTTCTTTCCCTTTGCTTTCTTCATCGAATTCATTAGGCGGTGCTTTACAAAAAATTCTTTAGGCCCCTTCTTTCCCTTTGCTTTCTTCATCGAATTCATTAGGTGGTGCTTTACAAAAAATTCTTTAGGCCTATTTTTATATACCAGCTATAATTTTTTTTTTTTAAACGAGGGCATAGTAAAATGTGTCTCCGCCCTAAGAGCAATCACATTAGTTAGTGTAAATTTTCCTTCTATTTTATACTAAAAACCTACTTTTTCTATTTTACACACTCATTTTTACAAAACACCTACATCAGTTTATCTATTCTATCATCTGTTTTATTTAAATAATCATTTTCTCACTTTTTTATTATTATTTTATCTCAAACCCTCTCTCTCCACTCACAAGACTCTATTCTAGAGTCTTCTCTAAAACTCCTCTCTATTCCAACATTTTCACTCCTCTCTAAAATTTCGATCCAAGCATGGAGCACGGCTCTGATCTGAAACTCTGATCCAAGCTGAAATTTCCATCTGAAACTCCGATCCAAGCATGGAGCCGATCTGAAACTCCGATCCAAGCATGGCATCGATCTGAAACTCCAATCCAAGCACGGCGAGAAGAACTCCGATCCAAGCACGGTGAGAAGAACGCCGATCCAAGCACGCCGATCTGAAACTCTGATCCAAGCACTTCAATCTGCCACAAGCGTCAATCCACTCTCTCTGTCTCTGTTGGTGTGGCCATGTGTGGGTGTGTTTGGTTTTGTGGTGTCTGTGGTTGATTTTTTTGTTGATTTTGTGGTTGATTTTTTATTTTTGTGGTTGATTTTTGATTTTGTCTGTGGGAGTGTGTGTATCAGAGGAAGAAGCAGATGATGAGGGCATTGGTTTTGCAGATGGAGAAGAGAGAGAAAAAAAGGAGCAAAATTAGAAATTATTAAAATAATGTATAGAAAAGCTACAGTAACCGTGTATATATGCACGGTTACTGTAGCTCTTGTATATTTATGCACAATTTTGCACAATTTTACACCCACTGACATGGGTGTTTTTTTGGTCAAAATGTGTAAAAAGAGTTGCTTTTTGTATTTTGCAAGATTATCTGTGGACTGATGTGCTTGCTCTAAGTGCATGCAAGTATGCAAGTATGCGTACTCATGAAAAATTGGCATTTTTTTTTTACAAACATGTTGAATTAGCATGTCTTTCACTAATTTTTATTTAGGCTCATTGCTAACATTGTTTTTTTACTTTCCATCATTAACAATCTGCTATATCAATGGGTGTCAAATTGTACCTGTCTGCTTCATCTTTTTTCTTTTCTTTTTTAATACTTCCTCTGCATTCTAGTTGAATCTATAACTTCAGATGGTATTAGCTGAAACTAACCAAAACGCTCGAAATGATCCAAAAATGGGATGAAATTTCATCCGAGGTGAAATATAGGGGTTATCGTTTTGATTTGCATGCATTCTAGTACGAGATTTTCTGTCTGTTCCGGTAGGAACGGTATGGTATTCAAAACTATTGCGATCTGTGTCTTGTAAGTTGTAACTTAGCCAGATTTGGAACTATCTCATGAAAAATGTCTAGTGTGCACATAGTACACATACTCTTCAAAAACAATGGAAACTGTCATGGTGTTGAAGTGTGTGTAATTGACCCTCCCCTTCCCAGGCTTCCCTTACAGGGTAGCTGCATATTTCTAGGTGAGAGAGAGAGAGAGAGACGTGATTCTCTTTGTGCTTATTGTAGGCTTCTGCATATAATAATAGTGTAAAATACAATTTACAAGGGACGTCCCAACTGTATTCCTCCCACTTTTCCACTCTCCCACAATTTTCTATCCTCCCACTTTTTCACCCCTCCAACCAAACGGATGAGGTCTTTTGGAAGGTGGCTAGAAAGTAGAATGTTGGAAAATAATGCAATTGAAAAGTAAAATAAAAGGTGACTAGAAAGTAGGATCTTTAAATGAAACAATGACGCATGGGAGCCAGTCAGTTTTATTTGGGTGGCGACTTTTACAAAAGTTTTTCACTAATTTTTTTTTTAACTGAATATGTTATTTTATTTTAAATATACAATGACAAGTGGTAGTGAATTTTAATATCCGACTTTTATTTAGTTAGTTGATGATATAACAATCTCTTATTAAAACAAAAAGATATTACAATTAAAAAAATACCAGAAATAAGTCAAACTTTTTTTTTTTTTTTTACCAACAATAATGTTTTCTGGAACTTGTGCATGCAAGTATGCAACTTACTCAAGGATTGTTGGATATATTGTTTTGTATGGAAATGAACTGCATAGACTATTAATAGGCTTAATAAAAAAAATCATAAACCATAAAATAAATTAATAACTAAAAATTGAAGTAAAATAGAAATGAAAAAAATGAGAAGAAATGGAAGTGTAGAGAGATTGAAAAGCAAAAATGCTAATAATACAGCAAAATCTACAATTTGTCCATATAAAAAATTGTGAGTGGTGAATTTTTGTGGATCCTCAACTCCATCACTACAACTTATTACGTGCACAAATTACAATAAACTAGTAGATTTTGCTATGGTTCCTATTTTTACTCTATTGAAGGGAGTTAGTGTGAGACTACGAGAAATCTTGTTAGAGATAAGGTCTTTTGGTAGGTGGCTAGAAAGTAGAATATTAAAAAAAATGAAAAGGAGAAGTAATAAAAGGAAGCTAATGTTTCTTTTGGTAGGTGGCTAGAAAGTAGAATATTAAAAAAAATGAAAAGGAGAAGTAATAAAAGGAAGCTAATGTTTAGTAAAACAAATACAAGTTGTCGGCTTGTGACGGTGATGTGTTGGAGGAGGAGAGAAATTTTAATGAGACAATGACACATGGGCGGCCAATCAATGCTTTACAAAAAATTCTTTAGGCCTATTTTTTATACCAGCTATAACGGGTTTTTTTTTTTTTTTTTTTTTTTTAAAACGGGGGCACAGTAAAACGTGTCTCCGTCCTAAGTGCGCGCAAGTATGCAAGTATGCGTACTCATGAAAAATTGACATTTTTTTTTTTTACAAACATGTTGAATTAACATGTTTTCACTAATTTTTATTTACGTTCACTGCTAACATTATTTTTTTACTTACCATCATTAATAATTTGCTATATCAATAGGTGTCAAATTGTACATGTCTGCTTCATCTTTTTTCTTTTCTTTTTTAATACTTCCTCTGCATTCCAGTTGAATCTATAACTTCGGATGGTATTAACTGAAATTGACCAAAACGCTCGAAATGATCCAAAAATGGGACAAAATTTCATCCGAGGTGAAATATAGGGGTTATCGTTTTGATTTGCATGCATGCTAGTATGAGATTTTCTGTCTGTTCTGGTAGGAACGGTATGGTATTCAAAACTATTGCGATCTGTGTCTTGTAAGTTGTAACTTAGCCAGATTTTGAACTATCTCATGAAAAATGTCTAGTGCGCACATAGTACACATACTCTTCAAAAACAATGGAAACTGTCATGGTGTTGAAGTGTGTGTAATTGACCCTCTCCTTCCCAGGCTTCCCTCACAGGGTAGCTACATATTTCTAGGTGAGAGAGAGAGAGAGAGAGACATGATTCCCTTTGAGCTTATTGTAGGCTTCTGTCTTCTTTGGTTGCACATAAACTACAACAAAACGTATTTTCAGCAACGAAAATATGTCACTAAAAGTCCATTTATATTAACTTGTAACCTGTCATTACATTATTAAAACCTCACATTTGAACAACACATTTATAAGAAAATGATCCATCTATTCCAAAAGTAAAAATAAAACAAGTATTCGATTCAATCCATCCATACAAATTTTTTTGCAACACATACAATAACAAAAGATATTTTATAATAAAAAAAAAAAATATTAGTATAATATAATTAGGGCTAAAAAGAAGATGTCCTCAAATGTCTTCAAGTAATGCCAAAAGAAAATGCACTAAAAGCTACCAATAAGAAATCTGTATAAATATAAAAACAATACTACATTAAAATCGTAAAGTAAAAATATTAACTATATTATAAGAAATATTTCTAACAACGCATTAAGTGTAGTTACACCAATGAATTAAAATCACAACTCCTAAAATATAAGTTGTAGAATGTAAGTAATACAGTTAGTTTCTAAAAATGCGTTAAAAGTAGTCACACAATAACAACATGCAAGCCACTGGCTTGTTCCAATTCAACAACTCACCACAATACTAATCATCAACATTATAATATAAAACGCTTACAAGTATTGAAAAAATGTTAATATAATATTGACTAATCAGCACTAGAAGAGTCATCACCAAGCTGGTTAGCACCGTAAGTCGTACCAATGGCACCTAACTCTGCCGATGCTGCCACACCGAACCCCATCAAGACTACTTGATCAGTTACAGTATTCCCCACGTGTCTAGCCATACCAGGCTTCTGCTGCACAGTTGATGGCGCATTTTTCCCAATATTCACGATTGAAACAGGTGGGTGCTAGACTGTGTTCCCAAACTTACAAGAAAATTTTAGTGTTCCTTGCTCTTGTTGGGATGTCCCATCTGAGTTCACCACACTTTTGTTCATCTGTCTTTCTGTGCCACTAAAACCTCCTAGAAGTTCAGTGATTGGCACACGGACTACACCAATATCTTTGTCACTTGACCGATTCGACTTGAGCCTAACAACTAGTGCAAGGCCATTCTCCTCGACCTTGGTGAGGTCGATGTGGAACGTAGCTCGTAAGCTCCATATGGGGTTTGAACCCTCTTGAACCGATGTTCTTTCCTCAAGAGTGGGAGAGGAACAAATGTTATTATTGTTGTCGCGAATGGAAACAAGGGCGTAAGGTTTCAAACCTCTGACTAGAGCTAAATGATGTATGTTGCTTAAATTCTGGGCTGACTGAATTACAAGCTCTAAATCCCTGTGGCTGTGAGCCATAAGTGTAGGTTTTGGAGAATTAAGCTTTGGGCGAGTGAATGTGTATGCACTGTGCATATATATATATATATATATATATTTGCTTATAGGCCTTAGAGGTAGATTCTAAGCTACCTCCAGAAGGTCTTAAGCTTGTAACCCTTTCCAATTCTTGCTCAACTCTTGAACCTACTGTTACTTCCTGTAAGTGTTTTATTTTAAATCTATTATTGAAATCTTGCTTGTTGAAATACCTACTATTTTAAGCATTTCTACTTTATGAATTGCAATTTAAACATTGAATAGTAAATAATAAATAGTAAAATTGATTTTTTTACTATTCACAGCAGGTCATCAGTAGGCAATGCTATCAGCAAACATGTTGGTATGTGCTTTCTGGAGAGGGAATCATCTCCGTGGGAAATAGCCAGAATCTGAGCAGCAAGAATCGATCAGTCTTCAACATAATGAGTGGGAATCAATGCAGCTTTAACAAAATGAGTGAAATTGATGTAGCTTTAGCAGGTCATTCATTTGCATCAGGTTTAACAATTTTGGCAATTTGTGCCGACAGAGTTAATTTTCAGCCAAGTCTAGAGTAGTCACTATGTCTTGCCCAAATAATTCTTGATCATAGGTATAATAAGGATCATCATTATTAGTAATAGAGATCTCTGAGGATGCCTTGGATTCTTGACTATCTTCCTCTTCTTCTGAGTTAGCATTTGCAGCTTCTTCTCCATCCTTCCAAGATTGCTTTAACAGTGCAATCAGGGCAGTTTTATTGAATACATCAAAGGCAGATTTCTTCTTTTTGGACTTAGCAGATGACTTATCAGGTGTAGTAGCAGATGTAGGGCGAGACATGGCTGCTTGAACAGGGGGGTAAGTTGAAGCTTGAGCCCTAACTTGTGCAACAGGGTTTACAGTGTTATGAGTATTAACATGGAAATCTCGAGTAACATTGTCAATAATATCTTAGGTGTGGGAGAACTTGTCCCATTATATATATATATATATATATATATATATATATATATTTATATATATATATAATCCTTTTGGATTACATGCATGGCAGACTTCTCTTTTTTCAAAATGCTCCTAAAATGTTTGTTCTGAGGGAGGGTTTTTCTCTCAAGCCAAACAATATATATTTGGTCATATATCGCTAGTTTCACTAATTAACCTACGTGACATGCATGTTAGAAAAAAAAAAAATTATGTCCTTAATCAATTAATTTTTGTCTGGAGATTAAGGTCAAAACCTCTAGTATAATTATGGTGATCTTTATAAAAATAAATGAATTATATGAATGTTCTTTTGGATTACATGCATGGCAGACTTCTCTTATTTCAAAATGCTCCTAAAATGTTTGTTCTGAGAGAGGCTCTTTCTCTCAAGCCAAACAAGATATATTTGGTCATGTATCACCAGTTTCACTAACCTACATGACATGCATGTTAGAAAAAAAAAATTAGGTCCTTAATCAATTTTTTTTTTTTTCCTGGAGATTAAGGTCAAAACCTCTAGTATAATTATGGTGATCTTTATAAATATAAAGAAAATTATATGAATGTATAAGTGTGTTGTTAGAATAGTAGTTAGACTATTACAATTCGCTATTTATTAAGTGAATAAATTTAGAAAAGTGATAGTTTATCTTATCTTGATTATTAAAAGTGTTCTTATATTATATGTTCTATACCTACATTTAAATAAATTAAAAAAAAAAACCCTAATGGTGGACATCAAATTAGTGGTCATATTTTCCAACTAATTAATGCCCACACTTTCATAGTGGGTGTATACGATGTGATATTGGAGTGTGGGAAAACTCTCTCTATATTTTATCGTTAATTCGGTTCATAGTATCTCTATATTTTAAATGTAATTCAATTTTTTGACAAATATCATTTAGTTTATTCTATAGTTGTGTGTAATTATGTTTAAATGTAAATTCATGTTTTTAAACTTAGAAAATATAAATAGACTCAAATCAAATTATTGTACTTCTAGGTAATATTATGAATGTGTACAGTTTATTACTTATCAGGTATAAATGTTTTATATATATATATATATATAATACTATTCACCAGGTGGCTACTTTTTTTTTTTTTTTTCTTTTTTTCATATCTATATTCTCAGCTAAAAAATGAAGACTAAGATAGGAGTTTCATAGAAAATAGAAAAGCCTTTTATCGGATTTTAACCAATGACTTATGCTATTTTTTAGGGTGTTCACTACAACAAACTTGACTTTGTTTCAACCCACTTTTCTCAAGGGTTGACTAAAAAGTGCCGAAACCATCACTAAAAATTGGAGCGCTTGGCTAAGTTTGATTAGCTTTATTCCGAGGGTCAATAAAATCCTTGAAATAAATCTATACAACCCTTGGAATAATCTATTAAAATTAGGCGGGCTAGTTTTTACACTCCAGCGCTAATTTTACCTCAAAATTTAAGCATTTTTCAACGCATCCTATGGCAACCTTTGATAGAAGATATCTCAAAATTTCCAACCCTTAAAATAAAGTCCAAAATTAAAATACAAAAGGAAAACTCATTTTTTTCACGCTCCACGCTCAGAAACCACTCACACATTCAGAAAATTCTCTCAAAATCAGAGCTCATCTCAGAAACTTCTTTCAAAATCGATCTGAGCTCATCTCAGAAAACTCAAAGGTCGGAGCTTATCTCATCTCCAACGGGCTGATTTGCCGTTGATAGATTGAGCACTCTTCGCCACCCCATTTTCCGATTACAGGTCTGTCTCTCTCTGCTTGTTTCCCGAGAAATTATGGAAATTACACTTATATCCGATTCTACTAGGTACGATCTTCTACGACTTTTCATTTCATTGCATTTACTCGGATTCTATATTTGGAGAAATTGTTTGAAATGAATAGGCTTTGTTTGAATTTTTATTTATTTTAGCAGTTATATTTATTTCAATTATTATTAAAGATTTATTATTCTGTGTTAGTAAAGATTTATGTCTCATTGATTCTTGATCTTCTAGGATTTTGCAGTGAAGATGTGGTGGTTTTCTATAATTGTTGTATTTTGCATTTTGTTGGTTGATGACTTGTTTTTTCTTTGTGGTTTTCTTTTAATTATCTTTTGAGTAGTTGACTGCATGCTCCGTTGCTTAATTGAACACTATGGCTGTGGGTTTTTTTTTTTCAAAGAGAAAAACCTTATTTTGAGGGTTGGGAGACCCTCAAAAAAAGGTCATGTTCTTTTATCTCTTTTAAATTTTTCAAAGGTTGCCAATCCTTGATAAAGATAAAACATTTGTTTCGAGGGTCATGTAGCGCTGTTGAAATTTCAGTTTCAAGGGTCACGAAGCCGGTAGAAATTTCCATTTCGAGGGTATTTGTTTCAAAGGTCATCAAGGGTCAGTTAAACCCTCAAAATAATATCTTTTGAGGGCTTTTAATACTTTTTTCAAGGGTTTTGACCCTCGAAAAAAATCAACTTTGTTGTAGTGGTTTAAAGAGCGTGGCTTTACCGCTTATTCAAGGCCTGCCCAACATAATTTAGGGTTGAAGGTGAAAATTTTATATGAGGCCTTTAAATTAAGACTAATTTGAAACATTAAATTCAAAAACAAATGAATAATATATAGGATTGAATATCATAGTTGAAGCATAAATTTTAACAAAAAGAAAATTTAAAAAAAAATTAAAAAGAAATTTACTTTAACTTCAATATATGATGATGAGTAAAGTTGTAATCAAAATTTTAATTTTATATCTTGTTTTTAAGAAAGACATAGATAGATATTGTAGAAAGGAAAAATTCCCGACCTATCACAAGCTGACACATCATATTACCAAGTCCACAAAATATGGCCAATTACAAAGCGCCACATACTGCTACTAGGTTTTGCTATCACTATTTAGAAACCAACAAAAATTTGCCAAGTGTAGTTGAAATAGGGACATAAAATGCATGCAAAAACCAATCACACATCAGCACGTGTAAGCAATGACATAGGTAGTCCAATCAGGTGCTGACATGTGTTACCTTGAAAATCAAAACATTTCGGCCAATCAAAAGATGCCATGTGCCTTGGAGAAAAAGTCTTAAAGGTCCTCCAATCAGACTGTGACACATGTCACCAATCAAACTTCGCCACATGTCACTCACTCACCCCCAAACTCCTATAAATAGAAGCCTTCCTAAGGCATTTCAACACACCAGGACATCTTGGGAGAGATCTTGGAAGACACCAAGGCATCCATGCCACAAGCGGCATCAAAGAAGATTCGGAAATACAGAAGCTCTACTGGAATCAAGCCCTGAAGCCTCCAGGAACTTCAAGAACTTTAACATTTGAATAAGAAGAACATTTGAAGCAGAATCATCCAAGCTACTTGCCTAGATCTTAAAGTTTGTTGGAATCAAGCCCAAAAGCCTCCAGAAACTTCAAGAAGCCACAAATCGGTAAAGCTCTATGGATTCAAGCCTCTAAAGCCCCGAAGAATTTCCACCACAAACCTTCGAAGATGAAGAACACACGAAGAACAAAGAATTTCTAACAAGCTTATATCCAGAGATTCGTTGTAATTCTGTCTCAAGAGTCATCGATCCATCCTTCAGCCAAATTGAAGGATATTTGGTGTTCGAGTCAAAATCACATTATCACAATTCCGATCAACAAGTCTTTCAAGGAGATCAAATCAGAGGATCACTCTTTTGTAATCACAGAGAATTGTACCACATATTCATCAATACAAATTCGCATTTGTAAAACTATTTTACTTGTTTGATTTATTCAAACTAATAAATTTAGTCGTCGACATATATTATTTGGTGTGTGACTTGTAAGAGATTGGTTTACAAAAATTAAAGTCTCAAACTATTAGCTAGCTGGAGATTAGTCATCATTGATGATCTAACACATTTGCTGTATATTTTTTGTTTTTGAAACATTTTAGGGTTTCAATTGGGTTAAATTTCTATTGTTCTCCTATTTTGGAAGCCTTGTTAAAAATGAAAAAACAAAATACTAAATGTACTACAAAATATTCAGAATATGATGTAATAATGACTATAATTGATGAATTTCAGAAGCTTAGTTAATGAGTGTTTGCATTACTTTTTTTTTATAAATAATTGGTTACATGTCAGTTTGTAAGTCTATAACAAAATTTAAGGTATCTCTAGCATCACTTAGTAAAACAAATTTTTTTTTTGCTCAATCATATAAAAAATTTTCATATAAAAAATTTTGTGCATGGGGATTGGGCCTTTTTTCTAAGGGAATATATATATAAATATATATAAATATTTATATATATATATATATATATATATATTTTGGGTGCGTTTGGAGGGGCCGGCCTGGCACTTATTAGTTAAAGAGAACATTTGATTCAATTCATAAATTAGTCCAATTTAAGTTTACTACATTTTTTCCTTAAAAAAGAAAAAAGAAAAAAGTTTACAACATTTAAAAAGACTTTCAATACTGAAATTAAATGGTTCAAATTTAATATTCTACCTCTTCATTTTTTTCATCATTTTTTGATGTATTAATTAATTAATAATCAAAAAGGTAAAATTGGTGAACCACTAAACAACAAATTTTGATTGTGCAATGTTTGGTATGGTTCTTATAAGTATGAGTTAAAAATGTTCAAATATGGCCATTGTCTAGTGTTTTTTTGCGTTAGACACGATATGATACAGACAAATGTCTAGAAATCGCATCGTGTTCGGTGCCAAAAGACATTGGACACAAACTTTACCCAAAAATTTCTTATGGTTACTTTTCTCTCTCTACTCCTCTTTATAAAGATTTTTGTTAACCGCCACATACAGAATGTTGAGTCATGTTAATTAATTATTGACTTTTTTTCCCCGCAAATGACATTTGAAGTCAGTTTTCCCATTTGATGCTTTCTAATCTCGAGTATGTTTTCATGAATATAGTTTTTGCTTACATAATTGTTTGGAATTAAAAGAAATATGGATAATATTTCATATGAGTTAATTAAATAACATAAAATATTTTTGTCTCATCTTTAGGTTAACAACTAAACACACGAAAATGAGTTATTTTTAAGAAAGCGTTTTATTATGTCAAAACAAAGGAAACCTAAAAATTTCATAGCGATGATAACTCTGTTGAAAAGAGTTGGGCTTAGGTTTATAATATTCATGGATTTGAGAAGGTCCAGCATCAGAGATATGTGGGCCGTGGTGGCATGGTCAGATTCTTTTTAGTTCATCTTATTTTTTGGTCTTATACTCTTATGGTACTGTGATGAGAGAGGCCCACTGATTTTGCTATTACATTTAGGAGCAATATATACATGGGCTGTGCAGATTAGCACCTAAAGCCGACCTTAGACCCATTATTGCTAACCCAGGTTATTCTTATGTGGAAAAGTGGATAGACTTGGACCATGAGAAAATAGAGAATACACAGCCCAAAATGATCTGGCCCATTAACTTTATTCTTTTAATCTTTTTTTTTTTTTTAACATTTTTAATTGGAAAGGAGGATTTTAACCCTATATGTTACCGTTCCAAAAAAAAAAAAAAAAAAGCCAATTAACTAAAGTCATTAGATTTTTTTTCTTAATCCTTTTTTTGCAAGCAGATTAGTTTGTTAATCCTTAATTATTATTTAGCTCCTTAATATATATAAAGCGTAATGTAATGGAGGGATGAGTAAAATAGTATAGGTCATTGATTCAAACCGTATATTTATTATTACTTTCAAAGGCATATTTTAAGAAATAATAAATTAATATAAGAGAATACGACATCTACCAAAGTCGGGTTAGGCTATAATTCTAAACATTTTTTTTTTTTTTTTTGATAAGCTATAATTCTAAACATCAGTCCATATGAAAATTCTAATAGTGCACATAGATACTCTTTTACTTTTTTTTCATAAAATAGATCTTCATTTTCAAAGGTATATATCCACTTAAATTTCGAGAGAGTGGAATTTTAGTTAACTTTATTAGTAAAAAGTCTCTTATTATTAAATAAGGAATTTCAATGCGAATCTCGTGATCATAAAAAAAACACACTAACGTCTTAATCTAAAAGCATGAAGCAATTATTATAAAGTGGATAATATGAATTTCAAGTCATATAGCATCTAGGAAAAAAAACTCTCTATTGCATTTATCGTAAATAATGAAAATATCACTTTACGTAAATTAATATATATAGTTGAAATATCACTAGATCATATGATCATTAGTTACATCAAATGTTGATATTTACAAATAAAAACGATATATGCATCTCTTTCTTTATTTTCTTTTATTTTCGTTTCTAAGTGGATCCCAATACCATTGAGTTTAAAAATGTACTCTTAAAACTGCTTTTTGAGGAGCTTTTTGAGGATGTAAGTTATGAACTCTAATATTCATTTCTACAATAGTTTTACAATATGTTATCTTCTTCTTTTTTCTTTTTTTCTTTTTTTTGAGAAAAAAGATATCAAAAATTTTATTAAGAAAAACTGGCTAGATCAGTTTGAATTACAGAATAAACTGTGGTAGAACATTTTCTATCCATACAATATAGTCTGAAATATGTAAAGCATACTTACCTAGACTATGGGCAACCTTATTACATTCTCTCTTAGCATGAGAGTAACGTAATTCATTAAAAAAACTAGAACAACGACGTACATTTGCAATCAATAGACTACTAGCTAGTTAACAGAACCTCACTATCATTGATCAATCTTGTCATTAATACTTGGGAGTCCCCCTCTAAAACAACTCAACTACAACCTATTTCCGAGTCAAAATAAAAGCAATATGTTATCTTGGAAAATATTATTTGCATCTCTCTCTTTTTTTGATTCTTTAGAGTAAAAGCTAACAGAAATCCTAAAGGCATTAGTTTAAAATATATTTTTAGAAATTTTTTATGGAAAAAATAAAAATATAAAAATTTCTTAAAATTATTACTACCCATTGTCATGGTCATTCTTTATTACTTTTATTTTTGATAACCTCATTCTTTAATACTCATTCTCTTCAGCCTGTACACCAAAATATCTTCAACTTGATTCTCAAACAAAATATATACAAGATAAGAGCATTTGTAGCAGTGGAGCTAAAAAGCTATAATGTTATTTTAGCTCCACCAATATACCAAAAAAGCCTTGTAGCAGTGGAGGCAAACTTATAAATTTTAGCTGATTTGCTATAGTGCACATCTATCTATAGATGTGCACTGTAGCAGACATCTAAAAAAAAAAAAAAATTTTATTCCAATTCCGATTAAAATAATGCAACTCACTTTATTTTTTTTCATTTCTTTTATTCTATCTCACCGTGCTCTCTCATCATCACTCTCAAGCTCTCATCAGTTCTCTCAAGCTCTCAAGCTCTCATCTCTCTCATCTCCTAGCCTACGCCGTCGCTGTCCCAGCCGTCCCAGCCCACGTCGTCTGTCAAGCTTTCATCTCTCTCATCTCTCTCATCAAGCTCTCATCTCCCAGCCCACGCCGTCACTGTCCCAGCCCACGCCATCGCCGTCCCACGCCATCCCAGCCCACGCCGTTGCCGTCCCACGCCATCCTAGCCCACGCCGTCCCAACCCATGCCTCAGCCCACGCCGTCCCAGCCGATCCACTTCAGGTTAGTGCTCTCTCTTCTTTTGTAGTGAATTTTTTCATTTAGGTGTTTGTTGTTTTGGCTTAATTTTTCTGGGTTTAGTGTTATTTTGTGGTGAAAAATGGTGTTGTCGCTATGTTGTTTTGGGCAAATGGTGTTATTTTTTTTGCTGTTTTTGCTGAGTATAACATCTGAATAGAGGAATGTATTGAGAATTTTCTGTTTGCAGGAATTTGTTGTTTGGTTTCTGTGGTAGCGGCGGCGGCGGCAGCGGCGGCGGTGGTGGTGGTTGAAGGTGGTTGTGATTGTTGTTTATTGTATAGGATATATTATTTTATTATAGTTGATATATTATTTTATTGTGATGGATATATTATTTTATTGTGATGTTTATATTATTTTATTGTGTTAAAAGCTAAAATAGATTCATTATTACATCATGTATATAGGTAAAATAGATAAAATAATTTTTGATAGAGCTAAAAAGTTAAATTTTTAACTTCATTGACGTGGATGTTCTAATCGTCATCAACAACATCATTGCTATTCAATTTAGCATCGTGTATTTCAAGATTGGTCTAGAGTCGGTAAAAAGTGATAACCACTTTATGACCCCATTTTAACAACCATACGCAAGCAATTTTGTTTTTTCCCACGAATTCAGGTAAAGATTTTCACCAAAGCTTTCACTCGCTTTTGACATAATCCAAAGATGCTAGCTACTAGAAGTCTAGAATATTATGAAACACATGCAGCCAAGCTTTAACTCGTTTTGACGTGTTCTTTTAATGTCATAAATCTTTTGGAAAAATATTGCTTCCCAAAGGTCAGAGATCTAGTGCGTTCAAATTTGGACTGGTTTTTAGTGAAACCAAGACGCAGCGCTGGCTGGTTTTACATAACATAATTAATTAACATTCATTTGGCATTTTCAAAACGCAGTCCATGCTTTATATATTTTCCACCACCTTTCCTCTCTTTCAACTTGTATAATTAAATTCATTATCTTCGTCTTCTTGACTCCTAAATTAAAAGTCAAAAGTTTGGGCTTGGAATCTTCCTGGAATTAATGTACAAACAGCTCAAGTTATCCACAATTGTTCTATTTATTAATATTAATCAAGCATAAAAATAGAATACGTGCTTAATATCTCCTTTCTAAAATGTTCTTCCAAACAATTCTTTGATTTCCAACCAAAGAGCTTCAAATATTTATTAGCTTAAAATCTTAGTCATGGAACAATACTGGTATTTTAGTTATACTTGACTGGTTTTTGTTAGTTGACCCATGCTAATTAAGCATATCGTGAGCTCTTTCTATGGACACCCATTTCACTATTTTCACTTCTCCATATTAACTATATAACTTAGGCTATTTAAGACTTTAACTATCACCCAAAGAATTTTGTTTCCTTGAGAGAATATTTTTCAAGAATAAAATATCCTGGTAAATTAAAATCATATTTAGGTGTCTAGAATAATCTAAAGTTTAGTTTTTCAAGCACATCCCAGTTAGCTCAAATAGAAAATTCATTTCTGCGCAAGAGAAAGAAAATCAAAATATAATAGAGCATTAATTAGTAGAAATTTAGGCTCCTCATAATATCCATGAGATCCTGAGTTTGAAACCTCTCGCCAATATCTTGAGGCCACCTCTATGAGATTCCTCTCTATAATATTAAATGGAAAAGTTAATTAATGCACTAAGGACATTTGTTAATGAATTTTTTTTTAAAAAAAAATTAAGAAAAAAGAAAAAGGTAATTAGCTTTTTTTTAAAGCTTTTTATATTTTCATGAATGTAGTATTAAAATTTAAAACTTTCTTAAAATGGTTTATTAACAAATGCCCTAATGACTTTTAGATCTAATGTTAAATCCCACTTGCTTGGAATGTAATTAATGAATGCCTTAATAATGACACGAATGACTAATTCTCAATGGGGTTTTCCCCAACTACATCATGGACCTAATCTTTTGTGGTCCTCAATTGTGAGGTCAATTGTTGGAGGTCATTTATTGGGGCTTCAATTAATCAAGCACTAATATGTTGTTACTTGTTATTATATTATAATGAGTTTGATTATTAGTATTACCATAAGAAAGTCACCTTTTAAAGCGGGATAACCATGAGCACACTAGAGAAACTATAGCTTACATTTATTATTCAAAATCATGGAGTAGTGGAAATGTCAATTTTTGGTATTATTATAATAATATTATTGTTGTTGTTGTTATTATTATCTTTACCACGTGATGGTCGTTATCACTATCATAGGTTTTTTTGGAATCTGTCTTGCTTCAATAAATTTGATTAGATTTATTTTATTTTTTAATTTTTATAATTGAATTACACTAAACAATCTGATTTTTTTTTTCTTTTTTCTAAATAACTCATTAATTCTAACCATTTTTCCTTATTATAAACGAAAGTGTTAAGACTTTTTCAAACGTCTAACTATTCTCTCAAGTGTATTCAGTTTCTTTATCTTACATACATTAGATTATTACATAAATGAATTCTATATTTTTATAAGGGTAGCCTAAAGATGCTGACAAGAGAATTTAAATTTAAAATGTAACTATTTTTTAAAACACAAAGAAAATGTTTTGTTTTTTTTCTCTTTTTATTAGCGAGGATGTTTACATCTATTCAATTATTGACAACATGTGTAGTCCTCCGACACCAAGGAAAATATTTTAACTTTACGTGACTCGTGTAGTAGTGGAAATGGACTTGCCAGTTGCGAAATATGAGCACATTGTGCATTTAGAAATATATTATTTACAATTTTTGCAATAGGTTTTTGTTTTTCTGACAAGAGTACTGTCCCCTGTTCGAGACGGCTTTAATAGACACAACAAAATGTGAAATCGTTTTCACCATATCTTGCTGACATTTGCGAGGGTGTCATGCTATTATACCAACAATATTAGGTAGAATGCAAAACATGAAGCAATAATTTGATTTGACATAGTGCCAACCCCTATCCAAAATAGAGGACGATATTAGGTTTGTCAATGTCATTTAGTTGTAAGCAGATTATTTTTTTCAACAGAACCTAATCATGGCTTTATGTCCTATGATTGTTAGTTACGTTTCCACAATTGCTAAGTTGTTTCACTACATGACTGAGACAGTGTAATCAGCTAAAGCATCTGTAAGTGCTTAGTGGTACCTTAATTTTTTTATATTAATTTTCTTCTTTTAAAAATATGATAGATTTGAATTTATGAAATCCGTTTTATGATGACGATTCATCAAGCCAAGATGTTACTTGAATCTTTTGTGTAAATAGAATTTGAATTTAGATTCCTTGTTCAAAGATAAAAAAAAATTTATCAATTAAACTAATTGAAACTCACATTTTATCTTATGTTTGTATTGCGACCCATGTCATAACCAGTGGCATAAAAGCATAACATGATTTTTTTTTGCTTAATTAAGTTAATAATTTACATACTTTGCCACAACTTTATTAATGTTGATCTTAGCACCAATCAATTAAAGTCTTGGATAAATCATATTTTTTGTCTATATATGTAAGTTCAGTTTGATCCATCAAATTTAAAAGTTTGAATTTGTTCCCTGAGATTAGAAAAGGGTAACTATCTCCATCTATTTTCTATTTAAATTACTAAAGCGACATAGAGATGCCTCATATTTTATAGATCAAATTAGTCAAACCACATATTAAAAATTTATTTAGTATTCTTTGAAAGCAACACTCTTCTCTCACACAAATGATAGTTCTCACTATGAATCTAATTAACAAGACACTTTTATGCAAGAGAAGGACGCATTATTCATTGAGTACTGAATAATTACTATTTTTTACTAATTAAAATCAAATGAACCCAATAATTAAGGGCACAAAATCAAATTTTATATATATATAAAAAAAAAATCATACATTTAAGTGAACAAAAAAAAAAAAAAAAAACTAAGCCCTTTGACAAAGGGACAAAATTGTTCTCTTTTGAAATTTGAAGCTCAAATTAAAATCCAAATTTTTTAAAAGTGAAAGATTAAAATTGTACCTGCTGAGCAAAAGCATACTTTACCCCTTAATCTTTATTATGATGGTAAGATTTTCACACTCTCATATACTGTACATCTTTTTTACTTTTTCTTTTCTTTTGGTCGAAACGGGGTTGTTGATATGTTTGAAAATTGACAATTTGACATATCACTAGTTTGAAGCCTAACCACTCCCAAACAACCAACACACTCAGCCAACCCAGATGCGCCCATGGATTTCTGTCTTTCTGACTTGTCCACCTAGCTAGTTCTTTCACATTTAGCCACCAGTATAAACATTCCCACCCTCCTCAATTTCTTATCTAGCTTTCTCAATCTTTCTGACAAAGTTCTATCTTCTTCTATTCAAGACCAAACAATCATATTACATTTCTTAGAAACTCCTTACACATTCACAGGGTAAGGCTCTGGCTCATGCCTTTCACACACATTATCCAGTTGTCTTAGAAATGTTCTTCAATTTATTTGTTATTTCAATTCAATAATTTCTCTATAAGTTTCCAAGTTTTCAATGTTGCTCAGCCTATCAAATTCTTTGACAGTTTGCCTTGCCTCATAGGTATCTTATTCATCAAAATCTGATGAGCATTTTTTAGTTAGCTACTAATGTTAGGAACTTAGCAGAGGTATTTTTTCTAAGAATGAGCCCCTTTATAATTAGCTTTAAAGTCATACATTCCCTTGCATTAAACATGTCTTAAGGGCAGTATATCATATTAATTAGCAGGGTGTCCTTATTTCTTTTATTGTCAAGAAACTAGCACCATGCCCCTTGTTCTCCAAATGGAAGTCTTGGAATCACCATCAATATATATAATTGCTTTCCTAATCTATAACTAATTTTCTCATTCATTGTCAGGTTTGTAAACTTTTTGTACTAAAATATTTTCTTTTCAGAGCATTGGTTTAAGCTTCTGGCCATGGAGATTCAAGAAAACCAAAGTGACTCATTGTCAGAGTCTGACAGCACAAGTAGCACAAG
This sequence comes from Notholithocarpus densiflorus, assembly GCA_030021035.2. Classification (NCBI taxonomy): domain Eukaryota; kingdom Viridiplantae; phylum Streptophyta; class Magnoliopsida; order Fagales; family Fagaceae; genus Notholithocarpus; species Notholithocarpus densiflorus. The sequence goes on along the minus strand of JARYZH020000187.1, from coordinate 285,674 downwards.
AGTTGGCTATAGTGGCCCTTTAAGTGGTCCATTAGTCTCCAACAAAAGAAACAGCAGCAAGAAGAGTGCAAGATTCAAAGATGAAGAATGCTATGTAGAGATCACACTAGATGTACGCGATGACTCAGTTTCAGTGCAAAACATCAGAGGAGGAGACTCAGAGACTGCATATTTAGCAAGCCAGCTTGAGAAAAGGCCTAATTCACTTGGTTCCCAGCTCTCATTTAAACTTAGGCAAGTATCACAGGAGCTAAAGCGAATGACATCTTCGAAGAGGTTTAACAAATTTGATAGGACCAAGTCTGGGGCTGCTCGTGCCCTTCAAGGCCTAAAATTCATGAGCAAGAATGTGGGAACTGAAGGTTGGTCCCAAGTTGAAGCTCGGTTTGATGAATTGGCTGTCAATGGGACGCTTTCCAAAGCGCGGTTTGGCCAATGTATAGGTATGCAATTGTTTGATTTCTTAGTTTTGCTTGTGTTTGTTTTGCATATATTTTCAATACACCTGTCCTTGCTAGTAAGAATTTGTGTCTAACAATAGACTAAAAGCATCTATATATAGTTACTCTTCAAAATGACAAATGTTTCAATCCTAGCACCGATTTTCTAACTCTTAGTCAACACCAATCAACCAATTACAAAGGGTAGACATAAGGTATTCACATTTTTTAAATCGATGTCCGGGTGTATGGAGCGTGGACATTAAGAATGTGAGACAATAATTTGTCATTAATTAATCCCCTAAAAAGGTAACAACCTTTATATATATATATATATATATATATATATATATATATATATTTTGTGTGTGAATAAAAGTTACTGACTTATTTTGATCAATATATAATCTCTTCAATAGAATTATAAAAATAAAAAATAAAAAATACATGTGACTCCAAATAGTTATTGAGTATACATAGTCATTCCTAAAATTTTGAGAGTAGACTTAGTTGGTGTTATAGTTATAATATCTTGAATATGTACTTCTAAAAGAAATTATTATTATTGCTTATAATGACATCGTTTGAATTGAAAAATTCTAATTTAGGCACAATTTTATTTTTGGACTATTAATTTAACCCAAAAGTTGATGAAATTTAGTGTGATTGTGGTTAGGGATGAAAGAGTCGAGCGAGTTTGCAAGCGAATTGTTTGATGCATTGGCTCGTCGAAGAGGAATAACATCATCTTCCATAACCAAAGCTGAGCTGCATGAATTTTGGGAACAAATTACTGATCAGAGCTTTGATGCAAGACTGCAAACTTTTTTTGACATGTAAGTTTTTGTCAAGCAAAGCATCAATGCCAATTTTCATGCATTTTGCATGTGTTTTCTATTGTTACAAGAATACTGCTATAGACACAATTTTTCTTTCCTCTGATTGCGACAACGGATAATGTTATTTTAATAATTAAGTTGTCTAAACACGCAAAATTTAATGTGGGGCTTAGCATAGTGTCATAGAAGTGTATCTCTTTGTAGATAAGCTTTAAGTTTATCATAGTTCTATGATTATATATTTGCGCCGGATATTTTGACAATAATTGACAGGTTTGAACAGGGGATTTTATTTTTATTTTTTTTGTGCTAAATAATTAACAATAATTGTACAGAAACATGTGAGAATAATGATTGAAATCCAAAATTAGAGACATACTGAATTATAAATTATAGATTCAAATACAATTTTATTTTAAATTAGAGTAATAAAATACTACTTTAGTCCTTAAACTTTATTAAAAGTTTATTTTTTATTCTTAAACTTTAAAAAGTTCTTTTTTCATCCTTAAATTTTGTAAAAAGTTTTTTTTAATAGTTTAAGACAAAATTAGGGATAAAAAAAATAAAATTTTCAATATTTTAAGGATGAAAAATAAATTTTAAGTAAAATTTAAGGATAGAAAGTAAAACATTTTCAACAGTTTAAAGAAAAAAAAAAAAAAACTTTTCAATAATTTAGAGATGAAATATGAACTTTTTAAAGGTTAGAGATAAAAAATAAACTTTTGATAAAACTTAAGAGTCAAAATAGTATTTTGCCCTTTAAATTATAATTTTTTTTGAAGAAGTTACATTTTTTTTCATAAGCACTAGCTAACTCTATCCAAATGCAGGGTCGACAAAAATGCTGACGGTAGAATTACAGAAGAAGAGGTGAAAGAGGTGAGATTACGGAAATTAACACGTAAAAAATGAATTAATTTTATATTTTTACTACAATTAATTATTTGATAGAGAAAATATAGATGATTGTAAGTTTAATTTGCTTAATTTTCCAGATTATTGCCTTGAGTGCTTCTGCAAATAAGTTGTCAAATATCCAAGACCATGCCGAAGAATATGCTGCCTTGATCATTGAAGAGCTGGACCCAGACAACCTTGGATACATTGAGGTTTATATCTTATTTTATATAATTACTTTTACCTCAATACCACATGATTTAATTAGAAATCCACGTTGGGCTGAATGAAATGGGCTTAGATAGTTCGGCCAGTCAGAGCTTAGCCCAAAAGAAAGATCATTAGAACAAGTTTAACCCAAATTTTCCGTAGCCTAGGAGCCCAAGTTATTATCCACAAATTGAAAATTGAATATATCCTGTTTGGAAGTGAAGAATTAGCTTTTTTTTTTTTTTTTTTTTATGATTTAAAAAAAAAATGAAAATGATATGAAAACTGTTCACTGAATGTTTCTCCAATAATTTATTTTACACTTTTTTAAGAACCCATTAACCATTGAATGCAAAACTGGCCGAATTACTCATAATAGGGATTAGCTTTCTTAGATTTCAAGCAAATGGGCTGAGTTCACTTTAATTGGGTCAAGTTAGAACTTAGTAACCAAGTCCAAAAGGACCAAAATTTAACCAAAGTTTATGTCTTGCAGCTGTTCAACTTGGAAATGCTACTCCTCCAAGCTCCAGCAAAATCAGCCAACAGAGGGGGTGATAGTCGTGTTCTAAGCCAGCTACTGAGCCAAAAGCTAGTCCCAACCAAGGAGTACAACCCCATCAAGCGGTGCTACCGGGGAGTCACCTACTTCGTTGAAGACAATTGGAAGCGGCTTTGGATCATTGCCCTATGGCTTTCAATTTGTGCAGGCCTTTTCACTTGGAAATTCATTCAGTATAAGCATAGGGCTGTGTTTGATGTCATGGGCTATTGTGTCACAACTGCCAAGGGTGCAGCCGAGACCCTTAAGTTCAACATGGCCCTAATTCTTCTACCCGTGTGCAGAAATACCATTACTTGGCTTAGAAGCAAGACCAACTTAGGAATGGTGGTACCCTTTGATGACAATATTAATTTCCATAAGGTACATAATTAATTGGAAACTCTATTGCCTAACTCAATTGAATCAAAACTCAATAAAAATGAGAGCTTACTAAATTTCACCTTTAGTTTTTATTAATTCAACTCAAATTCTTCAGGTAATTGCTTTCGGAATTGCAATTGGAGTTGGGCTGCATGCTGGTGCACATTTAACATGTGACTTTCCTAGGCTACTACATGCGTCCGATGAAGAATACGAGCCAATGAAGCAATTTTTTGGTGAAAAGAGGCCGGATGACTATTGGTGGTTCGTGAAGGGAACTGAGGGTTGGACCGGCGTGGTTATGGTGGTGCTTATGGCTATAGCATACACATTAGCCCAACCTTGGTTCCGCCGTAGCAGGCTACACCTCCCAAAAATCCTGAAGAAGCTCACAGGGTTCAATGCCTTCTGGTACTCCCACCACTTATTTGTTATTGTCTATGTCCTGTTTGTAGTGCATGGATACTACCTCTACCTCTCCAAGAAATGGTACAAAAAGACGGTAAGCATCTCAAATTCTTGTTCCAATTTGGACATGGCCTTTTTCTTTGTGTTGTGGAATTCTTTTTCTCCCAAAATATTATTTCCTAACTTTGATTTGTGCTACATTGTCACAGACATGGATGTATCTGGCTGTCCCAATTATACTCTATGCATGTGAACGCTTGATTCGTGCATTTAGGTCTGGCTATAAAACTGTGCGGATATTAAAGGTACATTTTAATGGCACTGACACAATCATCATTTACAAATTCATCAATGAAAATAAATGTGTGGTTTATTTATCTCTACAACTTGAAGAAATTAAATTTTGTTGCGTATTTTCAGGTTGCAGTTTACCCTGGAAATGTGTTGGCACTGCATATGTCTAAACCTCAAGGCTTTAAATACACTAGTGGACAGTATATATTTGTAAATTGTTCAGCTGTCTCTCCCTTTCAATGGTAATTAAATAGCTACTTCTTATTATTATCATCATCAACATTATTATTATCATTATGATTATAATCGATGATAACATGTTGCATTTCAGGCATCCTTTTTCAATTACTTCAGCCCCAGGAGATGATTATCTAAGCATTCACATACGCACATTGGGTGACTGGACATCACGACTCAAAACTGTTTTCTCCAAGGTTCATTTTCCATAATTTTACCAATCATTCAAGAAAAATGTGTTGTTTTCTATGAGCCTAAAGATTTTCTTTCTTCTTTTATAGGTATGCCAGCCTCCTTCTAGCGACCAAAGTGGCCTTCTAAGAGCCGACATTGGACAAGGCAATAACAAACCAAGGTGATTTTGATATTTTGTTTCAAATATAAACATTTAGTCATTTTAAAATAGTTTTGAAAAATAATTTCTAACTTTTCCTCAATTATGTACTTTTAAAATGTAAATGAACTCTCAATATTGATCATTAATTATGAAATTTTGGAACAAATTAACAGGATGCCAAGACTAAAAGTAGATGGACCCTATGGAGCTCCTGCACAAGACTATAAAATGTATGATGTCCTACTCCTCGTTGGCCTTGGCATTGGTGCCACCCCTTTAATTAGCATCGTTAAAGATGTGCTTAATAATATTAAGCAGCAAGAGGAAATAGATGAAGGAATGGTAGAGAGTGGTGTAAAATCCAATAAGAGAAAACCTTTTGCTACCAAACGAGCTTACTTTTATTGGGTTACTCGCGAGCAAGGCTCATTTGAGTGGTTTAGGGGTGTGATGAATGAGGTAGCGGAAAATGATCGAAATGGGGTAATCGAGCTTCACAATTATTGTACTAGTGTTTATGAAGAAGGAGATGCTCGATCGGCTTTAATCACTATGCTTCAATCGCTACAACATGCTAAAAATGGTGTGGACATTGTCTCGGGCACACGGGTAAAAACCCATTTTGCTAGACCAAATTGGCGTAATGTTTTTAAGCATGTAGCCCTTAAGCACCCCAATGAAAGAGTTGGTAAGTCTTCCATTTATTTACCTCAATCACATGTGATTATTTCTATCAAAAAAAATTTAATCTTGAAATTTAAGTTAAGCTGATTGTGTTGTTTCATTTGTTGTAGGGGTCTTTTACTGTGGTGCGCATGGATTGGTTGGGGAGCTAAGAAGTCTAGCTCAAGACTTTTCCAGGAAAACCTCCACCAAGTTTGATTTCCATAAGGAAAATTTCTAATTTTGTTCTTTATCCTTTGTTTTTTTACATGAAAATGTATTATAATTATAGGTTATGTGTTTATTTTTTGTTCATAGGTTTAATCCCTTGTTGGGTATATAAGTAATAGAATGGTTGATTCATATTGTAATTTATATTTAATTAATTAATCTTGATACTTTATTATTTCGTTCGCTGGATGTAAACCAGAAAACATGAATTGTAATTGTAAAAGAATAGCAAATATTAAAATTGCTTGTGCTTTTTCGTATTTTCAATGTAGACTTCTCAAATTGTAAATGACATCTTAACCAGTTCATCATCTGCAGTGTGCTCTCCAATGGTGTGGGTTCAAGTAAACGTACTATATATGGTTTTATCCTTCTAATTAGGTACAAGGAAAAATTCATTCCACAGAAGAAGATGAACACTATGTAGTATGTATTTCTATAACTAACTCCCAACACAAAGAGTATGGAGGAGATAGAAGGCATTCCTCTACCATTACAATCACAAGCCTAACTAGCAACAAAATTGATAGTAAAATTAGCTCGCCTTTAATACATGAAATGCTTTAAAAAAAAAAAAAAAGAAAAAAAAAAGAAGAAGATTAAAAACATAACAGAGCATCAGAGATAATACTCAACGCTTAATATTTTAATGACATTTAGATAAAAAGTAACCCTTTCTACTATAACGGGAATTTTGAATTTTCATGTAAAGGTAAATTTTAGCTTATTTTCTAGCAAAGTTGTTACCGTTCTCATTAGGGATTGACCTAAGAGAGGGCCTGGACCGCCTGGCCCTAAGAGTATTTTTTTTTTACAAATTATTTGTTTTTTTTTTTTTTTTTGTTTTTTTTTTTGTTTTTTTTTTTTTGTTTTTTTTCATTTTTTGCAGTCCTCCTCTTCCAAAACCTTAAGCACCCCTCCAATCCAATCAATCTAGTCAGCTCAACCCATCTAACAACTACCCAACCCAAAACACTTAATAAAAACAAAACTTTAAAAAACAATTTAAAAAATCATAGCCAGCTCAGTAGTTAGTACAAAGAAAAAAAATATCATTTTGTGTGTGTGTTTTTTTTTAAATCTTTATTGGTAGATAATTGCATTTTAATGTATTCAAAAATAATGATTTTGTGTATTTGTCTTAGTTGATAGTTTGTTAATACAATATGAATGTCTATTTAGGATTTTTTTTTTTTTTTTTTTTTTTTGGTTGTTGTTGTTGCTTATATTCCAACCCTAACTTGAAATCTTGAGTTTTTCCTTGGTTCTCATATTTTTTGAAAAAATTTAGAAGTAAATGTCCACTACCATAGAAATTAAATTAAAACGAAATATAACAAAATTAGTTTTTAAATGGCAAAATAATAATAATAATAATGTTCTTTAAATTTTTTTTTTTTTTTTTTTTTTCCTTTTGGTTAACAAGACGTTATTATAACTATTAAAAATGATAGTTACTACAAATATTGACAAAATGGGTTGAAACCCGTTTGACAAATCAAAATCTGGCAAAACTTTAAGTTGCAGGCTTGCAGCTAAGATATGTACAACAAAAGGTCATTGTAAATCCTCCACTTTACAATATGCATTTAACCCCAGAGCAAAATGGTAGTTTCACATCTCAATGCTTAAATTATAATTTTGAACGTTTAGATTTTTAATTATTTTACATAAAACAAATCTTGAAGTCTTAATAATATGTAAAGTTTTAGACCTCAGAAAAAACACAGTATTTAACTGAAATTATTAACCAAGTTGTTACTTAGGTTAATTATTCACTTTTAGGGTTAAACATTCATCACAATCAACATGCACAGCGGAAATCTAAATAACACAAGCTATGATAATTCAAGAAAACCAATAAAACAAACTAGTTTTAAAGTAAAAATCTAGAGGGAACAATCCCAAGAGAACAATCTATTATATCAAATTGAGATTTACAGTCAAGAATATCAATTTGTATAGTAAATCTTACTACAGCTATCAAACTAAGCTCTGAACCCCTTAGACTTCTTTGATGTTGATATGCTCTCACATGAACCTCCAGTTCACACTTTAGATCTTCCACATAGTCCTCAAATTTATGACTCTAAAACCACCCTTGAAAGTTTAATTCCAACACCTTTGATGACTGGTATACAACAACTTCAAATTAATTAATTCTAATGGTATGTAAATTGATTTCTGTACGGCATACGGCAAAAGGCCCATTTTCCTGGGGCCCAAGTTAGGCTAGGCCTATGAACAGTACCGCATGTGGACCCATCCTGTCATAATTGGCCCATGAATGGCCCAAAAGCAGTAGCCCATCACTCGTAGTCTCGGTGTACGGGTACACCTCGGGTTCACCTCAAGTACACCGTGGTCGATTGGTATGTCAATAATACTTGGCTGTATCTCGGCAGTCAAAGTGCCTTGGGAGATTGCCCTGCCAAGCAATTTCGGTGGCCAGCACCAGTTCCAATTCCCAGCGAACCATATTCCTAGTCAGGAATAATTAAATTGAGTCCCACCCACATGAGCGAACCAGAGAGCAATCATGATTCCACCACTCACCTCAAGCTATAAATAGCAGAAGGTACAATGAAAGAGGGGTTAGAGAATGGAGAGGGACGATTGAGAAAATAGCCGAGCATCTAATAGAGAGTTGGTAAAAAGGGAAAAAGGGAGAGAGTGAAGTCAGTTTCTCTACTAGATGTCCCAACGAGCCCGTCCAAGAACCACCCATTGTAGGATATCCAAAACCCACCAAACAAGTAAGTTGTGAGCCCACTCACAAGGCCCACTTTGTGGAAGATTGGGCATGCACAATTTCCAGTCATGATTTTAAAATGAGAAGACATAGAACCTTTTAGATCTCAAAAGAGAAGCTCTAAAATCTCTACAAAATGTGTCTTAGAGTTTCTTTTAAATACTATGTGAATTAGATCTAAAACCCTAATTACTTGATGGGTCAGTGGGTTGTTGGGCTGAAATTAAGGGGCTATTTGGTAGATAAACTCTAACACATGTTTTCAGTTTTTAAACAACACTAGTCGCAGACCCGCGCGTTGCGCGTGGTAATTTTTATAGTAAAATGAAATGCTTTGCTAAAATAGTCCTCATATTATTGGTAGGGTGTTCATGTTATCCACCGGTTATTTCAAATGATCTTTTACTACTTAAGCTGCATTATATATGTATAAACAATATATTGTAGGATTCATGATGATAGAAGGTATTGTCTTGGAATTAGACGTGGGAAGGATACAACTATACTTGGCCTTGTAGTCAGTCCGGAGCTGATCAACCATCTTCCCAAGTTAGTAAAATTTAATTAACTTAAAATTAGATAGAAATGATTTTATAAATTTGAAGTTAGCGTCATGCTAGGTGAAAACTTTAGAGTACTGTAATTAAGTTATTGCAAGTCTTTTTAAATAAATATTAATAATAAAAAAAGATCTATTCGTTTAAAGATAGAGATTAGTATTATAAATAGGATGAGGAAATTTTATAAATAGGTGTCCATATCATAGCCTCTCCATTCCAGACTTACAAAAGTAAATTTATGAATCTTTACTCCTCCTTCGGCAAGCACAATTATTTTCCAATTAAATCTCCTTTCAAATAGTATTTCTCATTATTGGTACATTTTGTAGTTGGAAAAGAGATATGCAAGTCTAATCTTTAGTTCCTATTGCAAAGTTACATGCTACTTATAATTTGTTTCTAAATATTTGGTGATTGATCTATTTAATGAGGCATGTTATATAAACTAATTCATTAAAAAAATGTCAAATGTTTCTTGAAAATTTAATTGGTTGAAAACACAATCGGTGCTATTTAACAAATTTCCACTTTGAATTCATTAGATTTTATTAAAATGCAAAACCCCATTTAAGACAAACAAGTATTTGCTAAACTATCTAGCCATGCAACTATAAAAGTTGATAGTGTATATATTGTGTGCGGGAGTGTGGATATGCATACACAAAACACACAAAATTAAAATACAAATTCTGTGTTCCTACTTCTCTATAAAATCTAAAAGGGAATAAAAACCAACATCAAAGTTGAATAAAAATTGTATCTGAAAGCATAATATAAAAGACGTTTCTTATCAACTTATATCCCAAAATTTTAAGGAACATCTCAAATAGTTTAGTAGCTAAACATGACTTTTAGTAACTATAGCATTCAGCAAGAACTTTCAATATCTGGCCTACTTTACAATTTTCTTTTTCAATAAGTAGCCTAATTTACATACATGACAGCTTAGCAACTGAGAGAAGACTTCCACTGAAACTTCTATGGCATCATCAAACCCCAAACTTGTCCACATGCGCTAATAGCCTTTGAGACATTTGTGATGCTTGCTCTCAACCAATATGTTTCCTCTTTCCTTTAGATTCAAATTTTCCACCATGTTCTATAATAAGTTACATACAATCATCATAGAACTCTTAATCATAACTTGAGGCAAGTTCTCAAGAACTCCATAGAACTCCAGTTTATGGTTTTCTTGCATGCTATCTATGTGTGGGAGTGCACCATCAGGTACACAATTCAATGTAAACATTCGTCTCTAGTCTAGAAAAAAAAGGGCAAATAATCATCAATTGAATTATTTCCATTTAAAACAGATTCTGGATGCATGTTTGATTCAATAACTTAGGAAGAAAATAATTAATAGGAGTTTCTTTGAATATATTATGTTGAACCTACGACTATAAATAGAATCTAGATAAGATTTCAAAGAAACTACTACGCATTTACAGCTTATTATAAAGGAAAAACAGAAACCTTGAGATAGAAGACAAGTAGCTCATCATCTTCGTCTAAGTCCCCCCACATCACCATTCACATCCAGCAAATCAATACGAACTACAAATCACAAACATAGAAAACTCATCAAATTTTCCCCACAAGTAAAACAATAGTACAAATACAAAATAAGTTTGTCACTGAATCCTTAACATTGAAACAGTAAGCAACGGAAATTAATAGACCAGAGAGAGCTTTAAAAAAGAGCATCAAGAACTCTCATTTCCACCTTCATGTTTGTGTATTGAATTGATGTTAGTTACATTGAAAACTATACATAAAATAAAAACCCATAAACAATTTCATCTAGAATAAGAAAATTTTGTTTTTTCAAATTTAACTAACAAATCAAATGGCAAAGCTATATCAGGGGAAGGAAAAGAATTGAAACAAAAACATGCCAACAGACTACCTGGATGTTCATGGCCTTCATGTTGGACTTAAGTTGTTCATGGCTTTCAAGTTAGACTCAAGTTGGCTTCCTAGACAGTAAAAGTTTATAAAATTTTCACACTATTACACTCCCCAAAATTCTCCGAATTTGAGACAATATTCTAACTGCAAAATTTATGTACTAAAACCCCAATAACATGCTCAAAATTTAAAAATTAACAAAATCAAAATTCTTTCACTTAAAAAAAACTTTTTGGGTAAACTCTATAAAATAAGCAAATTTAAGAGGAAGAGAGAGATTTATCGTGCACAAAATCCCTAAGAAACTCGAGCCTTGAGGAACTTACAGCTAAAAATTATAAAAATTGAAACCCAAAAAAAAAAAAGTAAAAATCTCATTTAACCAAGCATAACATAATATTGAACTTCTCCAACTAACATACTACATATATAGTAGTACATTCTTTTGGAGCAAAAAAAAAAAAAAATAAATAAGAAAGGACAAAGGAGAAAAAAAACTTCAAATGCAGTAATTAAATTAAGCTTACTACCAACAAAAAAATAAGGAAAAAAAATAAACAATGAATAAGGAATCATCTGTAACCCTTGCTTAATGATGTACAACTACAAACATGGAAAAGAAAAATGAAAGCATCTGCAACGAAAGAAGTTATTACGGTTTTCTTCCCATATGAATGATGGTATGAGAGTTCCCAAATATGTTAGATTGAAATAACCAACACAAGTGAAATAGAATAGAATACCATAGAAACATCTTAGTAGAAATAACATAAAAAATACGTTTATTAGAAAAAAAAAAACAAAGCTATAGTTCATTGCTTTGTTAAATCTCTCTAAAAAGAATACCTACCAAAACCTACAAAGTAATCCACAATTGGCAAATTAACAAAGCAAAATTCATAATTCACAAAGGTATCTAAAAAGCACCTTCACAATTGATTGTGCTTCCATTTACTTTTGCTTCACTTTTTTTTTCCTCAACACCCAAATAGATGCTCAATTAAAATTGTGAGAAGATAATCCAACATGCAAAACCCAGAAAAGTCTCTAAAAATCACAAATTTGGTCATCCATATAAAAATATATAATAAAAAATAAAAATAAAAACTGTTGGATTAAGGACATCAAAAAATAAAACAAAAATCAAATTATATGAAAACATATATTTTTTTTTTCACCACAAACAACCAAAACAGTCACCAAAAACATAGACAATGATGACAAAATTAAGGACATCAAACCCGCTTAGAATTACCACGTTATGATTTTTTGTTGATGACTCTGATTCTTTCTTGCTTTCATTGGCAAGTAGAACTGGTCCTCATTGCGTACAACCCCAAACCATAATCCACTCTCCAATATGTCTACTGCTATATTTAAAAGCGAAACAAAAATTAAACCGGAAAAACATATAAAAACCTCAACTTTTTTTTGATAAGTATACATGATAAGGATGATGTGCCCTTAATTTTATTAAAATACATAAAAGGATGATTTGGAATTAAATCATATGATTTGGGACCAGGCTCTATCTTCTCAACCGAACACATGATGCAACTGCATTCATTTATTTGTTTATTTTTTATGTTACACAACTTAGTAACTTCCTATTTATCATTCTTAAGGAAATAAATAAATAAAATTAAACATTAGATTACTCTGTAATCATCTTTAAAAAAAACTAATAATAAAAAGAGTTCCTATCAATCTTCGAAAAGTATTATGTATATAACCATGTTTTGAAGATTGGCCTTTGGTAGCAATTATGAGCAACATAAACAGCTCCTTCTATTTTTGAAACGACACTCAGAAAATCTCACAAACACATCGATGGCATGCCAAGGATTATGCAGTAAAATTATGCGAAATTATGCAGAAAACTTTCCGCAAAAATTGAAACACCAAAAACAATTTGCTTTGATTCTAAAACCCAATCCATGTTATACAATCATGAAATTGAAGTACGATCTAATGTCAATTGTGGGAAGTGGATATCAATTTAAATGATGTAGTATACAATGGTAAAATAAAATAGTTTTTTTTGCTGCCAAGGATTATGCAGTAAAATTATGCAGAATTCTTACCGCAAAAATTGAAACACCAAAAACAATTTGCTTTGATTCTAAAAGTACGCATTAATGAGAAGTACAATCTGATCAATTCAAGAAATGGAGTCTTACATGTTGAAATACGTTGGAAGGTGATTTGAGACGTGCCACCAACACTTTATACTTCACTACTTCAGAGTCTTACATTCTTCCAATAAGCCACAACACATTAAAAAAATGTGCATTGGGTACAACCTTTATACAAAATTGGTGGTTGGCCAGTGTGGGGTAAAGTTTGCTGGGATTGATTTGGTATGGGTGTGTTGGCTGTTGGTTTCAGATAGTGGGTATAATGAATTGAAGTTTGCTCTGATATTAAAACTTATCTTAACAAATAAACTCTAAGAGGAGGATGTGTATGGGGAAAAGAAAAAGAAAAATAAAATACAAGGATAGGTCCTAGGAATCAACACCTACGGTTTTTGGGTCCTTTAATTAGAGTTCCCAAAATATATCAAATATGGTAAAAATAATAAAATAAAATAATTCATAATGAGATTACATAATGTATGGAAATAAAATTCAAACAGCAATAAAATTTTCCTAATAGCATCAATCAGCATTAATAGGTCAAATTTGGCGTTTGCACCAGAAGTACATATCTTTGACTTTGTTTTGGCCTGATAATAATTTAGTTTTGATGTGAATTATCATGCCTTTTGTGCTAAATGAGTGTCTTTGCATTTTACTTTAAGTAGGTTTATATGAATTCTAATTTTGCGAACTGTAAAACAGGAAGAGAGTGATAGTGAAAGAGAGAGCAATGAAGCTTTGACATCTGAAAAACCTCTAAAACGCAAACGGGGTAAAATTCAGCCAAGTGTCTCAAAAGATCCTTGCCAGTCTCGGTCAATTGCATCTAGTGATGGTTATTTATCTTTTTTGAAGAGGAGACGCTTTGATGGTATAATTTAATTACATTGTTATTTGATTCTAGTTGGTATCTTGCTGGCGTTCTATTATGCATCGTACACTTGTTATATATGTTGGCGGTGCTTCATGCTTGGACTATGTTATTGTCTTCATTATATCAATAATGTTGTTTTCCTATATGGAGAATGGAAGGTAAAATGGGATATGCACAGTAAAATCTTATAAAGAAAGCAGTAATTTTAGTTGTTTTGAATTTTAATATGGTGGAAATTGGGATGTCCATCATATCAAAAAAGAAATATTACTTCTTTTGATATGTTTTTGGCCCCATGGGAGGGGAAGGGGAATTTCAAATTAGTAACCTCTGATTCATTAGGCATGGTTCCTAGCTGATTGTGCTAAACCATTTGAGAATACAAAAACAGGAAAAATGAGGGGGAAATTATTAATATGAAAAAAAAGAAGGGGTGGGGGTGGGGAATTGCCCAAAATTGTACCAATATCATAAATAGAAGGCAAGATGAAGTAATAAGCAGAATGCTTAACAGAATTTGCTTTAAACTACAGTCAAGGAGTTTGAAAAATTATATCCTGGAATTTGATTCCAAGTGTCAGGACATGCTACTTGCCATTTCTCCTTCTGCAGGATATGTTTGTCAGGGTTCATTTCCCATTAATCAAAATTAAGAAAATAGTTATTAAGCAGTTGGAGTTTTCTGCATTAGCTTCTTTTTTATTATTATTATTGGTTCTTTAGTAGTTATAATTCTGTACATTTAGATTTGCGCACTAAAATTTTACTTAACATTATTCTTTTGTCTAGAGATATCACCGTTTGAAACCTGAACCTCTTTAAAGCTTAAATTCCAGTGTTTCTAAATTCAAATCTTGCATTAGGTAATGAGCCTTGTGCAAAGGGGAAAAGGACACCTCGGTTTCCCGTTTCATATTCACTTAAGAGAGATGATGCAGAAATTAATGTTTCACCAAATAAAAGAGGCCGGAAGTCTGATTCTGATGCTAATGATGATGAAGTCGCCCATGGGGCAGCATTGGCTTTAGCTGAGGTTTCACAGAGAGGAGGCTCTCCCCAGATTTCTCAAACACCATACAGAAGAACAGAGCACATCAAATCTGCACCTCTTCGGACCTGGGGAAAAATGGTATTTAACTATTCATTTACATGTCTTTCTATTACTTTTTTCCTTCCTTTTATTATCACTTAAAATGACTTATTTATTTATCTTTATTTCTTTGATGTGCTTTAGCATCAACAATCCGACACAGCTCAGGCCAACCTTCGTTATGCTACCATGGATGAAAACTGGTTGGAAGGTAGTATAGGAAGTAGAGGAGTTGAAAATGGCGATTATGCAAGAGATACTAGCTCCTTGATGGATATGGAAGGTGTAGGCACAGTAGAAGTTCATCGAAAGGGGAAGAAGTTTTACAGAAAGAAAGAGAAAGTTCAAGACATTGCAAACCATCAGTATGATGATGGTGGAGAAGCCTGTAGTGGTACTGAAGAAGGACTTAACTCTGGTGTCTCCAAAGGAAAATTTGACATTGAAGTTTCAAATTCAAAATCCGAGAGATTCTCTCCACAAGGTCAAAGGAAGAGAAGCAAGAAACTCTCCTTTGGAGGTACCTTCCTTACTAATAATTTAATTATTAGTTGGTTATGCCCATAATTTTTTAATTATTCCTTTAATTATCTGATGGGTGGCTGGGGGTGGGCCAGTGGGGGTTCTATATGATTGCTCATTTTTTTCTTTTTTCTTTTTTGTTTTCATGTTACAAATATTTGTGCACTCAAATCCTTACTAATAAAACCCCTGTTATTTTGTTTCTGAAATTGCAAGTTCAAATATTTCCTTTCTTTCATAGAGCGAAGTTGATATTATCTTTGTAAAGAAAATGCTTTCCAAGTTTTTTGAAGCTTCTCTTTCACTCTTTATTTATTTTTTATTCAAATCCATAGCCACCATTTTGGAGTAAGGTGATGGATTATAACATAGGAAGCAAAAGTGGAGGTATGGCTTAAATTTATGGGACGCATGATCCTTATATTCAGTTCACTGATATTGCCAAACAGGCCAGATAAACATATCTGCAGCTATGTATGTACAAGAACCTCAGCAGGGTTTTTTTTACTGGTACCACATTAAAACTGAGTCATTTTTTGATGACGGTCTAGATAAACATATCTTAGAGTGAAGTAATCTCTGGTATTTAATGATAATATAAACTTTGGGAATTATTACTCATTTTTATTATTATTTATTTAATGGATTTGTTTTAAATAGCATCTTTCTATTTTAATTACAAGTCATCTTTTGGTCGGGTTGAATGCATGCTGTTGTTCGGTTAATTAGATAGACAAATCTTCATACAATGAATCAATGATATTCTAATGTCTGGTTTGTTCTTGTAGGTGAAAGTACTGGCTTGGATGCTCTGCTGGAACTGGCCGATTTGTCTCTAAAGATGCCCATATCAACAATGGAATCTGGTAAGTGATTTTTGAGTGTAGTCTATTTGCTTTGGAGTGTGCTTCCCAGGATGTACATGACATTGCTGTTGCTATTGCTATTCTTGTTCTTTCTTTAAATATCTCTTTGCCTGGTAAGTGATTTAGTCTGTTGTTTTCTCTTATTTTTTACTGTTTATTTGTTGGATCTAGACTCATCTGTCCAGTTGAAGGAAGAAAGAGCAATTCTTGATATGGATGATAAGGCCAGTTTACCAGAAGCTATGTCTACAAGCCATTGTGCAGACAAAATTAAATTTCTGGGGTCAAAACAGAAGGCACGTCATACAATTGCTGGAGTTGATGGTACAACCTCCAGAAAATTGAAAATTGGAAGGGACTCAGCTATTGATGTTAATGTTGCTTCTGAAGAGAAAGAACAGCTTCAGCTTGCCGATAAAGCATGGAAAAGAAAGCGCAAGTCCATGGTATCAAAGGTAAAACAAGGACTGATTGTCATGCTGTGGATGAATAAATTATCTCACACACACATTAAACTTTTCATTTGAATATATTTTTCTATTAGTTGATTGATGATAAGCCAATTCTTGTTCAAGTTGCAGATGTCAAATGACAAAGCTCATACTGATTCTCTTCTAAGTGAACCTTTGAAGACTGAGGTACGAGAACAAATGCCTTTGTTTTGTCGTTATAAAGACGTGTACGATCTCTGTGATTGATTTGTAATGTTAAATTCTCTAACAATTCACACTACCTTAATATGGTTTTATAAGTATTTCTGGCTATATTGCTATATAATAGTTAGAATAGCTTTGTTCCTGTTTAGGTGATATACACAATTACATCTGCAATTGAATTAATCTGACCTCTTGATGTTTGTTACCCATAAAAAAAAGGTGAAAATGAGAATACTGCAGAGGTTTCTTACCTTTATCCTGCCGTGGACTCAAAGGCGGACCCTTAATGATTTATATATGGTCAAATCTACAAATGGGTAACGAATTCCACCTGTCATGGGATCATCAGTTAAAAAGCTTGTCTTCAATGTTTATTAGAGACAAGCTTTAAGCCCAAATTGCCTTCATTTATGTAGAAACTATATAGTTATCCAGTTCTTCCAATAATATATGTGTGAAACAGGAGGAGATTGTTAATTTGTTGTATTAGAAGTATGTTCACACAGATGCACAGACACATACACATTGTGTATGCGAAAGATGAGAAGATTGTTAGTTTTTTTTTTGGATAAGTAATAATGATATATATTCAAAAACACTACCTTATGCAAAAAATACATAAGGTAGAGAGAAAATACAAAGGGAAAAGAAAAAGAAGAAAGAAGAAAGAAAAGAAAAGATACTAAAGACGCAGGAGAGAGCTAAGAAACTAGGGATAGAATCACTAGAGGTGAGTCCTCAAGCCCTAGACCAGTCAAACAGAGAGCCACTAAAGGAAGCCAATAGCTGGTCATCCGAACTATCCATGTCCTCAAATGTCCTCCTGTTATGCTTCTTCCAAAGACACCACATTAAGCATAAAGGAGCTAAATTCCAAATGCTAGATGAATGCTTTCCAAGCTAATTCCACCAACCAAAAAGAGTACCCGCAACCGATCTTGGCAAGACCCAAGAGATCCCAAAAGATCTAAACACCAAACTCCACAACCGATTAGCCTTACCACAGTGAAGTAACAAATAATCCACCGTCTCCCCATTACACCGGCACATGATGCACCAGTCAACAAAATCCATCCTTCTACCCCTCAAATTGTCACCTGTAAGGATCCTATCCCATACAGCAGTCCACACAAAGAAGGAAACACGCCGATGAACCTTAACCTTCCAAACGCCTTTCCAAGGAAAAATAATGGGCAATGGACTTCTCAACTTATTGTAAAATGATCGGATATCAAAATCTCCATTCTTTGTCAACTTCCATCGCATACGATCTCCATTCACACAGAGAGGTAGATTTGAGTCCAAAGTACGGAGAAATTCATCCACCCCACCCATTTCCCAATCATTAGGTCTCCGAATAAAATGAACATCCCAGCTTCTCCGTTCCTCTATCTCCAACCGTTCAAGAGAAGAAGCCACCGATGCCTCTTTATTGGATGCAATCCCATACACACTTGGGAAAGTCAATTGAAGTGGAGAATCCCCACACCAATGATCTGTCCAAAGCTTAACTCTATGTCCCACCCCCACCTCAAAGCAAATATTTTTGCTAAAGTCCTCCCAACCCATGCGGATACTTCTCCACAAGCCACACCCATGTACCCCTCTACCTAGCTTGGATGACCACCCCCCCAATCCTCCCCAAACTTTAGAGCTACGACCCTTCTCCAAAGCCTTGTCTCCTCAATCCCAAACCGCCATAGCCACTTCCCTAATAAGGCTTTATTAAAAGTAGTTAATTTCCTTACTCCTAATCCACCATTTTTCAAAGGTGCACACACCTTGTCCCAACCCACCAAATGAGTCTTGGAGTCCCCCCACAAGAAATCCCTTTGCATTAAAGGTAGTGCTAGTAATACTTCTTGCCAATAAAGGGAAAAAGTAGGAATACTTGTTTCCAATGGTCATTGGGTCAAATGGCTTCTCCTTCTCCATAGGGGATGGAGGTAAGTCAAAGGTTCAATCCCATGCAGGTGCCTAAGTTATTACCAATCCTGCTATCCCAACAAAGCAAGGAAAAAATAAAGCTTGTTTTCTGTTTAGCCATATATAGATGTGTATACACACACATGATCATGTAATATATTTGGGTGTATTTATATTTGGGAAGTCTCTGGTTATATGTTGGATGTCAGCCTTTTTTTTTGGGTAATCAAAGTGATGTGATTTTCTTTATTTCATATGCATGTGTTCTAGGTCTTAGCTGAAGAAGAGAATAAACCAGTGATCATAGGAAAACGTACTGGTCAAAGTTTTACTTTTTTGAAACCCTGGAAATCAGTCAGATCATCAGACGGTTCCTTGGATAGTGATCAGAAAAGAGCAGAGACTGATCTATCAGTATTAACCACAGAAATTCCTGCTTCAAGTCAAAGTAATTTACCTTCTAAACGAAAGAGTAGGCGTAAAATGGGCCAACCGAAACCATTCTTGAAAGAGACAAAGTCTTCTCATGGGAACAGGTTTATAAATCGACATAAATACTCCACCTCACCATCAGATAGACCACCCTATCTAAAAGTAAAATGTCCCATCCTCTTATATTTTAAAATATGCAGCTTTCTGAAGCTTAGAGCCTCATTTATTTATTTTTTTAAAATTGCAGCAAATGCTTCTTTGTTGCCTTTCATCTTCTTTGGTCCGTAGATGGTGCACTTTTGAATGGTTTTATAGTGCAATTGACTACCCTTGGTTTGCAAAAAGGGAGTTTGTGGAGTACTTAAATCATGTTGGACTGGGACACATCCCAAGACTAACTCGTGTTGAATGGGGCGTCATAAGGAGGTATGTCATCTACTGCTGTTACATGTGGCATATGGCTTGGAATTATTGAAAACGCTGTTGACACATTTATAACGTTTTCTTATAAATGCAGTTCTCTTGGCAAGCCTAGGAGGTTTTCTGAACATTTTCTTCTTGAAGAAAGGGAGAAACTTAAACAGTATCGGGATTCTGTGAGAAAACATTATACAGAACTTCGTACTGGTATTAGGGAAGGACTTCCAACAGATTTAGCCAGACCTCTATCAGTAGGACAACGAGTAATTGCTCTTCATCCAAAAACAAGAGAACTTCATGATGGAAGTGTGCTCACAGTTGATCAAGATAAGTGCAGGGTTCAGTTTGACCGTCCCGAGATAGGAGTTTGGTTTGTCAAGGTATCACTTTCTTTGACATAATTTCATTGCATTTGTGCCTGCTCGTGTGTGTGCACGTGCTTGTTTGTGTGTTGTGACTTGTGAGAGAGAGATTGGTACAATTTTATTACAGTTGGTGAGTCTATTTTTCCTTTTGTACATTAACTGCAAACAAGATTCACGTGCCTGTCTGTTGCTGCTCTTAATTCATTTAGAGCACAAAATAGACTGCTGATAATAGCTTAAGTTTATAATATTGAGTTAGTTGATCTTATTTCCATAATAAAATTATTTTGTGCTATTCAAGTATGTACATCTCCATCCGCTGCTATTTATTCTCCATATGTGGTTGGTCACGTTTTTTTCTTTTTTCTTTTTTTGCTTTTTTCCTTTAAACTGAACTGAAAAGGCTTTGGGTTGGGCTTGATAGTGGAACTAAATAAATAAGAGGTGGGCTGTATTAATTATACAAATTTATTATAGAGTGATAGTGGAAGTAAATAAATAAGTAGTGGGCTGCATTTATAGGGCTGGGATTTATAGGGCTGAAAATTGTAAAAACCATTTTAAAATTGAAGGAAAAATTATATATATTTTTTATAAAAATGACGTGGCAGCTGATGTGGCGCAACGTGAGAGCAGCAGCATTAAACGCTACGTTTTAGCTTTTAGTAATATATAGATTACACGTATTTTCACACATTTTTTCACTCATAAGTATTTCCACACATGTTTTCAAAAAACAAAACACATGTTTTCAAACACATGTACAAAACACGCCCTAAATTTCTACAAAAACACAGTTTGATCGGTCAAACCTGTCATGTTTCAAATCTTGAACCTGCAGCTTCCTTATTCTTGTATTTTGACTTACAACACCTTGAGCATTATCTAATGTACTCTATAAACTCTATGATCTATACCTAAACAAGTTTATGTTCACAGTTTGCCAATTGTTCTAAACTTTTCGACCCTAACATATTCAAATTATATGTCATGATAGCTTCAGCCTCCAGTCAGACTATCAAATTGAAAGATAAAGTTTAATCACATATGATTATGATTATGAACGGTTAATTTTTAGTAGTTCCTTGAGGAATTAATAATGTACGTCACTGTTTTTGTAGGCAGTAGTTTGACTTTATCCATAGACAACCTTTTCACTTCTCGATAGAGACTATATATAATTAAGAATTAGGCTCTTTAAGACTTTAACTAAAAAAAAAAAAAAGACTTTAACTATGTAAAAAAAAAAGTGAGACTTTTCCCAAAAAAAAAAGTGAGAGTTTTCAAAGGAATGTGTCAAATGCCGCTTTCTGGGATTAATTAAAAATTAAAGAAGGTTGAATTACAATGACCATAGACCATCCCGTGATTTTAGTTCTATAATAGCGTTAATAGTGACATGAATAATGAATGACTAATCCTCAACATTGTGGCTCCCCAAATACATCGTTGACCTAATCTTTTGTGGTTCTCAATTGCGTGGTCAATTGTTAGGGGTTATCTATTGGGCTTGAATCAAATCAAGCACTGATATGTTGTTATTATACTAATCATTTTTTATTTATTACCAAATGAAAGTCAGCTTTCATTGCGGGAAGAACATGAACATACTAGAGAAAATTTTCTTTTACTTCTATTATTCAACATCGTGGAGTAGGTTATTTGGATTAGAAGTTGTTTACAAATGGATGCAGTGGAAACTCCAACCATTTAAGCTCCTTTTTCTTGTTTTCTATACCGTGAACCTGTCAAAATTTGGTATTATTATTGTTGTTGTTGTTTAAATAGATATAAGTATATTTGAACTTATAACATTTGTTATATAATGATTTTGTTTTTTCATCAGGTTAAGATACTATTGGTTATTGGTTTTTGCTGTATAGTAATCGAGATTCGAATTCAGGTTTCAATAAAATACTTTACCAGTTAAGCTAATAACTAAAAACACAAGTTATTTTTATTATTATTGTTGTTGTTATTATGTTCATCATGTCGTGACTATCATTATTCTCATAGGTATTTGTTGAACAATTTTGATTGAAATTTTTACTTTTTGTAACTCATGATTGAAGTCGTTAATTTTAGGCTAAGCAATCTGAAATGTGGAAGCCACAAGCCTTTCTCCCCCTCTACCCCCATTAAATCTAACCTTTTTTTTTTTTTTAGCAAAAATAAAACACAAGGAAAATGTTTTAAGTTTTAACTTTATGTGGCACTATCTTGGAAATTGACTTGCCAATTGCGAATTCTATAAGTCTATATAAAAAAAAAAAATTAAAAAAAAAAATAAAAAATTAAAAAAAAAAAAAAGAAAAAAAAAAGAAAAAGAAATCGTTTTCACCATATCTTGATGATATTGGCGAGCTTGTCATGCTACAGTACTAACAAGTTTCACTTTCATTTCAGAGCACCGGTTTAAGGCTACCAACCCAAAGCAATACAAAAGAAATAAGGATGAATAATCAAGAAAACCAAGATGACTCATTTTCTGAGTCTGGAAGCACTAGCAAACTAGTAGGCTATGCCCCTTTAAGTGGTCCATCCTTTAAAAGAAATAGCAGCAAAAAGAGTACAAGATTCAAAGAAGATGAATGCTATGTAGAAATCACAGTAGACGTACGTGATGACTCGATTTCGGTGCAAAACATTAAGGGAAGGAAATCAGAGACTGCAAGTTTAACAAGGAAGCTTGAGAAAAAGCCTTCTACACTTGGTTCCCATCTCTCATTTCAACTTAGACAAGTATCACTGGGGATGAAGCGCATGGCATCTTCAACTAGGTTTAACAAAGTTGATAGGTCCAAGTCCGGGGCTGCTCGTGCCCTAAAAGGCCTAAAGTTTATCGGAAAGAAGGTGGGAAGTGAAGGTTGGTCTCAGGTTGAAGCTAGGTTTAAAGAATTGGCTGTCAATGAGATGCTTCCCAAAACTAGGTTTGGGCAATGTATAGGTATGCATTGATTTGGTTACAGTTTCAACATTTCTTACTTTTGCATTTGTTTATGTTCCTATGTTTTCTACACACGTACGATAGATCTAGCATGGGTTGGGTCAATTGAGTTCGGATTAGGCCTATTCAAGTTCAAATCAGAAATAGGTTAAGTCAATCTGGTTACATATGTTGGGTTGAAATATTTTCTCAGGGTCAAATTCAATTTTTTCCTTTAGGGTGGGTCGGGTGGAATTTTGTCAGTTCTATACATATTCTTACTATAAAGTAAGTACACACTTAAAAAAAAAAAAAAAAGTACACACTCACAAGTCACAACAATAGTAACTCTTGGAAACGCCAAGAGGGCCATTCAAATTTCAATCCTTTCAATTCCCTAAAAAGGGAAAACTTATATTTGTTTGCAAGAAAAATGTTACCTATTCTGATCAACTTTGTAATATCTCTTGAATATGTTGTACTAAAAACGAACAAACAAAAATCTGTCGTAATAATCTCATGTAATCTAGGCACAAATTTAATGTTAAAACGATTCGTATAACTCTTTAAAGTTTATGAAATTTGGTGTGATTGTGATTAGGAATGAAAGAGTCAAAAGAGTTTGCAAGCGAATTATTTGATGCATTGGCTCGTCGGAGAGGAATAACATCATCTTCTATATCCGAAGCTGACCTGTTCGAATTTTGGGAACAAATTACTGATCAGAGCTTTGATTCAAGATTACAAACTTTCTTTGACATGTAAGATTTTATCATTCTTTTATTTGCAATGCTGCTTGTGACCAACACAACTTCGGTTATCTGCCCAGTTTTTAAATGCTAGAGAATTTTGTAAATGTTGATAAGTAGATATATTGAATTTATGAATACTTTCATAGTCATCTAAATAATCAATACAACCTTTTTATGCCAGAGTGTGAAACAATAATTATCTTTTTATCAAAGTGTATTATTAGAAGAATCAAAATGTGGTTGGCATTTTTGTACAAAACAAGTAACAATAATAATAGAAAACATGTGAGAATAATCATTCAAGTCCAACAATAGAGACTTACATTTTCAAGTACAATTTTTGTAGTCTAAAATGTTTAAATTTTAAGTTTTTGTAGTCTAATAAAAAATAAGTTTATAGATTGAATAGTAAATAACATCTGATTGGTACAAAATTTGACATAAGTGTTAAAAATATAAAAAAATATAATATCTAATGGTTTAATTTTCAAAATATTTAGCTATGTCAATTTTTTAGTAGAGGTTATAGCCAAATTTTTTTCTTAAAAAAATACGTACAAAATTTTGTGAAAAACTTATATTTTTGTCATAAGCTCTGGCTAACATATATTACATACCGATTGCAGGGTGGACAAAAACGCTGATGGTAGAATTACAGAAGAAGAGGTGAAAGATGTGAGATTTATGAAAATTGATATATCAAAAATGAAGTAATTTTACATACTTTTAGTACAAATAACTGATAAGTATTCAATATAGAAAATCTAGATGATTGTATATTAATTTGCTTAATTCTTCAGATTATTGCCTTAAGTGCTTGTGCAAATAAATTGTCAAAGATCCAAGAACAAGCCGAAGAGTATGCTGCACTGATCATGGAAGAGCTGGATCCAGACAACCTCGGATACATTGAGGTATATATCTTTTTTATATAAAATTTTTAATTATACATATATATTTTTCCTCTGAAACTAAGGTTCCATTTGGTTGAAAAGATAAAAAAGTGGGAGGATAAAAGAGATTTTAATTTTCCTCATTTTTGTTTGGTTGGAAGGGTAGAAAACTTTTTTGTTTGGTTAAAAAGAAAAATGGGAGAATAGGAAATATAATTTGTACAAATTTACTCATATGCCCTTATTAAAAAATGATGTCCAATTAAATTTTTTTTTTTCAAAGGCAAACAACCAACAAAAAATGAAGGCAACTACCCAAGTTTATTAAAAAATAAAAATCATACCTAGTACAAAAGAAAAAAAAAAAACCAAAATATGAGAGGAGGGATAGTTTAGTCATTTGACTGCAACTACTCTTCTCCTCTCTATTTTCTCCCCAAATTGGGAAGATAGCATTTTAGTGGGTTTGGAGAGAAAACACCAGAGCACTACCAATTTTCCATCCTTAAAATCCACCCAACTAAACACCCAAAAAAACATTTTCTCTAAAATCCATCCAACCAAATGAATTAAGGCTTTGCTAGTTAGGCTAGTCATAGCTCAGCCAAAAAGAAATACCATTTGATTAGACCTAGTTCAACCCACATTTGCCTTAGCCTTGCAGACCAAATTATAATCCACCAATCGAAATTTTGAATATAGCATGTTTGGATGTGAAGAACATGCTTTTCTATGATTTTTTTTAAAAATGAAAATTATATGAAATTTGTTCACTGAATCTTTCTCTAATAAGGTCCAATTTAGAAAATTACCTCTCTCTCTCTCTCTATAAATATATATATAATACTTCTTTTTAATTACATTAACCTTTGAACACAAAACTGGCCTAATTATTAAGAACATGGATGAGTCTTTTATGATTTTAAGCAAATAGGAAAAGTTTACTTTAATTTGACCAAGAATTGTAACTCAACTGACACTTCTGGTGTTTTTAATGAATGAAGACATCTAGAATTCAAGTCTCTCCCCAAAATATCAAATTTTTTTAAAATAAAATAAAAGGAGGCTTACAACTTACTAGCATTCCAAAAGGACCAAAATTTAAGACTATTTGACCTGCAGTTGTACAACTTGGAAATGCTACTCATCCAAGCTCCAAGCAAATCAACCAACATGGGAACTGATACTCATGTTCTAGGCCGGCTACTAAGCCAAAGGCTAGTCCCAACCATGGAGTACAACCCCATCAAGCGGTGCAACCGGCGGCTTGCCTACTTCCTCGAAGACAATTGGAAACGGATTTGGGTTATAGCCCTATGGCTTTCAATCTGCGCAGGTCTTTTCACTTGGAAATTCATTCAATATAAGCATATGGCAGTGTTTGATGTCATGGGCTATTGTGTCAACATTGCTAAGGGTGCAGCCGAGACCCTTAAGTTCAACATGGCCCTAATTCTTCTACCCGTGTGCAGAAATACCATTACTTGGCTTAGAAGCAAGACCAAGTTAGGGATGGTGGTTCCCTTTGATGACAATATCAATTTCCATAAGGTACATAATTAATTGGCAACAAATCTATTGCTTAATTCAATTGAATCAAAACAGAACAAATACTTAGAGCTTACAAAATTGCACTTCTTTGAACAAAAAATTCACCCAAATTCTTTAGGTAATTGCTTTTGGAATTGCAATTGGAGTTGGGCTGCATGCTGGTGCACATCTAACATGTGACTTCCCTAAACTATTACATGCTTCGGATGATAAATACGAGTCAATGAAGCCATTTTTTGGTGAGGAGCGACCAAATAACTATTGGTGGTTTGTGAAAGGGACTGAGGTTTGGACCGGCGTGGTTATGGTAGTGCTTATGGCTATAGCATACACATTAGCCCAACCTTGGTTCCGTCGGAACAAGCTAAACCTTCCAAAAACTATTAAAAAGCTCACAGGGTTCAATGCCTTTTGGTACTCCCACCACCTATTTGTCATTGTCTATATCCTTTTATTAGTACATGGATACTACCTCTACTTCTCCAAGGAATGGCACAAAAAGACAGTAAGCATCTGAAATTCTTGTTCTAATTTGGCCATGGCAAAAAAGATTTTGTGCTATAGATTTCCCAAAATTCTATTTTCTAACTTTGTTTGTCCTACATTGTCTCAGACATGGATGTATCTGGCTGTCCCAATTTTACTATATGCATGTGAACGCTTAATACGTGGGTTTAGATCTAGCTATAAAACTGTGCGGATATTAAAGGTACTTTTGAATTTCACTGACACTCTTTTCTCTTGATGTTGTTCATCATTGTGAAATTATAGTAAAATGAATGCATGCTATATGTTTGATAGTTAAAGGAATTAGACTTTGTTTTGCATTTTCAGGTTGCATTGTATCCCGGAAATGTGTTGGCCCTGCATATGTCTAAACCTCAAGGCTTTAGATATACTAGTGGGCAGTATATATTTGTAAATTGCTCAGCTGTCTCTTCCTTTGAATGGTAATTCAATATTTACTTCTTATTATTATGATGAATGTTACATATAAAAAAATTATTTTTAATTTTTTCACATATGTTGAATTGGTAAACTTTCACTAGTTCTCATCTGGTTCACCATTGACATTACTTTTATACTTAATATTAAAAATCAACCACATCAACAGATATCAAATTTATTGTCAAATAGTTTGTATCAATAAACTTTTTCTATTATTATTCCCATCATCAATATTGTTATCATTATCGTTGATGATGATGTGTCGCATTTAGGCATCCTTTTTCGATTACTTCAGCGCCAGGGGACGATTATCTAAGCATCCACATACGCATCTTGGGTGACTGGACATCACAACTCAAAGCTATTTTCTCCAAGGTGCATTTTCAATAATTTTACCATTCATTCATTGAAATTATTATTATTTTTTTTTTGGTCTTTCATTTTTTAAAGCCTAAACATTATTTTTCTTCCTTTTAAATTGGCATGTTAATTATAGGTATGCCAGCCTCCTTCTAGCGACGAAAGTGACCTATCTGACTCTGCACAAGACAATAACAAACCAAGGTTCCTTCTGATATTTCAATTAGTCATTTTAAAATACCTTTGAAAAAAAAAACTCATTTCTAACATTTTTTTTTTATTATTTTAAAAAATAATAAGTACTTTTAAAATGTAAATGAATTCTCATTATTGCTCAATAAATTTTTATTTTTGGAACATATTAACAGAATGCCAAGGCTCTTGATAGACGGCCCCTATGGAGCTCCGGCACAAGAGTATAAAAAGTACGACGTCCTCCTCCTCATCGGCCTCGGCATTGGTGCCACGCCTTTAATTAGCATCGTTAAAGACGTACTTAATAATATTAAGCAGCAAAAGGGCATGGAAGAAGGGATTGTAGAGAGTGGTGTAAAATCCAATAAGAGAAAACATTTTGCTACTAAACAAGCTTACTTCTATTGGGTTACTCGTGAGCAAGGCTCTTTTGAGTGGTTTGAAGGTGTTATGAATGAGGTAGCAGAAAGTGTTTGTAATGGAGTAATTGAGATTCACAACTATTGCACTAGTGTTTATGAAGAAGGAGATGCTCGATCAGCTTTAATCACTATGCTTCAATCGATACAACATGCTAAAACTGGTATGGATATTGTCTCAGGCACAAGGGTTAAAACCCATTTTGCTAGACCAAATTGGCGTAACGTCTTTAAGAATGTAGCACTTAAGCACACCAATGAAAGAGTTGGTAAGCTTTCCTTTTATTAAACTTGATCATATGGGATTATTTCTATCAATATTTTTTATATAATTGAATTAAAGTTGAGCTGATTGTGTTGTAGGGGTGTTCTACTGTGGTGCGGCTGGATTGGTTGGGGAGCTAAGATGGCAAGCTCGAGACTTTTCCAGGAAAACCTCGACCAAATTTGATTTCCATAAGGAAAACTTCTAATCTTCTTCTCTTCTTTTTTTATTTTTATTTTTATTTTTATTTTTATTTTTTTAAAAAAATCAAAATGTATTATAATTATAGGTTATGTCTTTTTTGATTGGCCATAAGTTTTGTCCCTTTTTGGGTATACAAGTAATAGAATGTTCATATATACTTTATTATTTACTGTCCTCTGGAGGAAAAGCCAAAAACATGAATTCGTCCTTTGAAAAGTGTAACACAGAATTTTCTTGTGCAATCTCATAATTTGTATGTAGTCAAATTGTCAATGACATCTTAGTCAAATTTATATGCAGATTAAAGGGCATTTGCATGTAATGGGGAAATTGATCAGCATGTAAGGGAAAATTTAGCTTATTTTCTAGCAAAGTTGTTATTGTTCTTCAAAGGATGAAAGAAATTGATGCAGTTTGGTGCTTGTATCTGCTTAAGCTGCAAGTCATTTTCTAATCGTAACGCAACAACTACATATTGCAATATAAAAGGGTCACGTGAGAAGCACGTGCCAACTTAAGAGACTCTCACATGCTGCTATATGCTTGTTTAATTGTAAATCAGTGAGTTATTTCAGTTTCGAATGTATAACGGCTAGATTAGGATTTGTTATTTTCTGTCTCTAACTCTCTATTATTGTATATAAATACAGAGCTTCGTACGTATAATAGATTAGATAAAGTTTTCTATTAATTCCTCTTGGAAACAGTTCTTTTAACATGGTATTGGAGCTCTAATCGTGCTTATCCATTGTTTCCAACACAAATCACTTCTAATCGTGCTGCCACTGCAACTTCCTTAGTAGATAATGCTTTTCATCCTTAATTACTTTCTCCCACAGTGGTGATGATAATCCTGGCATGTTACTAGTGACTTGGCCACATGTTGGTGAAGACAATCACCCTTGGTCCAAATCCACGGTCATGGATTTAATAGCCAAAACTAGATAGATTTTGTGAACGAATCAGTTCCAGTTCCAAATCCTTCTTCACCTTTGTTCAATTCCTGGACCAATTAAGTGCAACACCATGCCATGGTGCTCTCATGGATAATTTATGCTTTATCAAAAAAACATTGCTACCCGTATTATGAACACAAGTTTGACATCTATCTTTTTCAATAAATTCTTATTTAGAATAAGTACTCTCAACCCAAACTTGTCTTTTTCCATTCTTGAATCTTGAGTAAGTACACCAAAATTGACTGAATGGACCACAGTGGACTGAATGGTCTAAAGTAAACCAAAATGGACCGAATAGGACTGAAATGGATCACAATGGACCAAAGGATTCGGAGTAGACTAAATGGACCGAAATAGACCAAGTGGACTGAATTAGACTGAATTGGACCAAGTGGACCGAAATGGACCTAAATGGACTAAAGCAGACTGAAATGGACTAAAATGGGTCAAAGAAAATTGAATTGAGTGAAGTGGACCGAAATGCTACACTATAAATATTATTGCCTATATGTAACACTAAATAAACATCTGACTTCACTTGTAGGAATAATGTAACCTTCAGTACATCTATTAAGTTGTACAAAATATGAAACAAATGTTAACCAAATCATAACTATAACCATCCACATATGATGAAAACCAAGTTTTTCCACAATTCAACTCAAAAAGTCTCATTCAACTCGATCATAAGCTTTGCTCATGTCCAATTTAATGGCCACAAAACCTTTCTTTCCATGTCTAAAGTTTTGCATTGAATGCAGGGATTCAAAGGCGACCAAAAAATTTCAGTAATCAGCCAACCTAGCACAAAGTCGCTTTGATTTTCTGATAAACACTTTCTTCAAGAGGTTAGCCATGACCATGGAAAATCAACTTGAATACCAGTACCACATTACACAGATTACTTGGGCAATAGTCCAAGATACAAGTTGGGCTGTCACTTTTGGGATCAGTACAATATAAGTTTTGTTGACAGGTTTAACTATATACAACCAGAGTTCAGAGGCGGCGCCACCTTCAATTCAAGGGGTTCAAATGAACCCCCTAAGATGGCCAAATTTTTTTTAATATAATATTTTTTTAAAAAAAATTTGTTTTGAGTGACTTTTGACTTCCTAAAATAAAATTTTGAACACCCTGACTCTAATTTTTTTTAGGCTCAACTGATATAAGCTTGAAGATGACCCTATTAACAATCTATTCTTGCAAATAACGTTATAATAAATTTGAGAAATTCTATGTTCAGAACATTTTCATAGCCCTTTTACAAAAAATTTTAAGTGGCAGGTTGTTATGGCTATTACTATTGGGTAAAAAAGTAATTGCAGTGGTGGTTTCAAATTAGAATTGGTAACAACTTAGCACCTAGGATTTATTGTGAAAACGTTGTAGACATAACAATTCTCAAGTAATTTATACTTTTAACCAAATATGTGACTAGAGTAGCTGAATTTGAACGTGCTTTTAATTTGTTATTTCTTGAGTGGGGACTGGGGGCGTGGGTCAATCAGTTAGTGGGTAACAAATGTTAACACTAAAAGAGAATCAAACAAATAGATAGATGGTGATTCTTAAAAAAATAATAATAATTAAAAAAAAAAAAAAAGATACTAGGGGTGTGGGATAGGAGATTGATTGGGTGAAAATAAAAGCAAATGTTAACACAACAAAAATTTTCTTAATACAATTATAAAGACCAATTGTTATCAAAGTGAAGTTGAATTGTTAAATAAAATAATTGTAAGAGTATAGACATAAACTAATAAATAAAAACATTCTAAGTTTTAATAATTAAAATTCACTTAACAATAATACTTAACATGTTTATTGTATTTAGAAACAATAGATCCTTCTCAAAAAAAAAAAAAAAAAAAAAGATGATTTCCAATATTTAATCTTAGAAGCAATAATTAATATGTTCATTGTATTAAGAAACAATATGCCTAAAGAACTTATAGTTTATCTTTTATTCTCTTACTAGTATTATGTACAAATTTGAATAAAAAAAATCACGTAGACTGTAAAATTTATCTCCTACTCAAGATACATCTTCTTATTGACCCCTCTAGAAAAAAAATTCTAGAGTCGCCATTGCCAAAGTTAAGGCATAAGAGCATTAATTAATTGCATCCACAACACTAAATATTACCCACTACACTGCCCATGCTAACTTTGAAGCATTGCCAATGGAAATCCTCATCTTCGGGTGAGCAAGATTCGATCCTTATGAATATTTTCATTTCATATTATTTTTTGAGAGAGAGTGCAAATACCTCAAAACTTATGAATAATCCTATTTCAGTACCATTTTTTTTTTTTTTTTGTTTAATCAATACCACCCTAGAGCAATATACTCTCTTCCTCCTTTTATATTTTTTTCTTTGTATAGTATTGAATTATTTCCGTCATCAAAAATATTTTTATTGATATAGTAATGTGTGAAAACATGATTTGGATTACATTTAAGATCTTCTTTTTTATTAAAAAAGAAGAAGAAGAAGAAGAAGAAGGAATCATAATATTAATATTTTCTCCCTCCAATCTAGCTCATTGATTCTGGTTCACGACAGGATTAAGCTAATCATATTCACTTGTGAAAGACAGATCAAATTAAAGTAATTGGAGCAATTAGTTGGACTACTTAAACCTTTTTTTTTTTTTAACTTTATTCTTAATGCCTTCCAAAAAGAAAGTTCCTCTTAAAGCCCATTGGGACCAAACCAAGCAATGTTTTATTTTTGGTACGTACCCTTCTCCTAGAGTCTAGACCCATTGGGTCCGTTTGGATTGAGCTTATTTTTGCTGAAACTGAAAACTGAAACTAAAAACACTGTAACAAAATAATTTTTAAATGTGTGAATAGTACCGTGTGACCCATTTTTAATAAAAAAATTGCTGAAAAATGATATTTGTGGGTCTGTGAACAGTGCACAAGTGCACTATTCACGGTTGAAAAGTCAACATTTGCAGCTACTGTTCATAAACAGTGCATAAACAGTAGCCGCATTAAACGCATGAAAAAAAAAAAAAAAAAAAAAAAGAGCCAGAAAACGCAAACTTGTAAACGCAGACGCGAATCCAAACCACACCAGAGTTTAATTATTACATTCATAATTCTGCCTCTCCACTCCCCCAACTTCCAATAAAAGCATACCTGTAAAACAACAGTTCATGAATTCACTGCTTCTTCTTCTTCTTTATTTGGGTTAAAATATATGTTTTCCACCTCCAGGCTAAGCACCTAGTCCTAACTCCTAAGTCCTAACCTTGTTTTGGACCATCATATAATTTATAAGTCGAATCTTTTACAAATTTTTAAATTACGAAAGGTTTAAAAAGATAAGACTGTCAATGACATCTTAGTCTAACAATACCTCTTGTGCTCTGCTGGGTAGAAACTGGAAAGGGTTCAAGTACTATGAAAGGCATTTGCATGTAATGGGGGAATTGATCAGCATGTAAGGGAAAATTTAGCTTATTTTTTAGCAAGGCTGTTGGTAAAAGGATGAAAGAAATTAATGCAGTTGATGCTTGTATCTGCTTAAGCTGCAATGTAAAAGGGTCACGCCAGAAGCACATGCCAACTTAAGAGACTCACACATGCTGCTATATGCTTGGTTAATTGTAAATCGGTTTGATATTTCAGTTTCGAATGTATAACGGCTAGATTAGGATTAGTTATTTTCTGTCTCTAACTCTCTATTATTGTATATAAATACAGAGCTTCGTACGTAAGTGTAATAGATTAGATAAAGTTTTCTATTAATTCCTCTTGGAAACAGTTCTTTTAACATGGTATTGGAGCTCTAATCGTGCTCATCCATTGTTTCCAACACAAATCACTTCTAATCGTGCCGCCACTGCAACTTCCTTGGTAGATAATGCTTTTAATCCTTAATTACTTTCTCCACAGTGGTGATGATAATCCTGGCTTGTTGCTAGTGACTTGGCCACATGTTGGTGAAGACAATTACCCTTGGTCCAAATCCATGGTCATGGATTTAATAGCCAAAAACTAGATAGGTTTTGTGAATGAATCAGTTCCAGTTCCAAATCCTTCTTCACCTTTGTTTAATTCCTGGACCAAGTGCAACCCCATGCCATGGTGCTCTAATGGATAATTTATGCTCTATCAAAAACAAATTGCTTCCCGTACACAAGTTTGACATCTATCTTTTTTTAATAAATTTTGATTTAGAATAGGTACTCTCAACTCAAACTTGTCTTTTTTCTATTCTTGAGTAAGTACACCAAAATGAACTGAAATGACCAAAGTGGACTGAAATGGACCGAAGTCGACCAAATAGACTGAATAGGACTGAAATGGACCACAATGGACTGAAGGAACCGAAGTAGACTAAAATAGACTAAGTATACTGAATGGACTGAATTGGATCGAATGGACCTAAATGGACTAAAGTGGACTGAAATTGACCAAAATAGGTCAAACTAAACTGAATTGAATGAAGTGGACCGAAATGCTACGCTATAAAAACTAATGCCTATATGTAACACTAAATAAACATCTAATGTCACTTGTAGGAATAATGTAACCTCCAGTACATCTATTAAATTGTACAAAATATGAAACAAATGTTAACCCAATCATAACTTGATCCATCCACATATGATGAAAACCAAGTTTTTCCACAATTCAACTCAAAAAGTCTCATTCAACTCGGTCATAAGCCTTGCTCATGTCCAATTTAATGGCCAAGAAACCTTCTTTCCATGTCTAAAGTTTTGCAATGAATGCAGGGATTCAAAGGCGACCAAAATAATTTTCAGTAATCAGCCAACCTAGCACAAAGTCGCTTTGATTGTCTAATATAATAAGTATATAACTCGGAGAAAACACTTTCTTCAAGCAGTTAGCCATGACCATGGAAAATCAACTTGAATACGTACCATATTACACAGATTAATTGGGCAGTAGTACGAGATACAAGTTGGGTTGTCACTATTAGGACATATGTGATTCAATGTTAGGAATATATGTCAATATTTTATGCAATTGGCTAATCCTTTGACAAAACGCACTTTACTTGTAATTGGGTAGATCTAGGATGTGTTTAATGCTTCAAGAAATAAGGTTTCAAGTTCAAGTGTTAAAACCATACAAGTCTGTTCAAGAAACAAGTGAAGAAGTGCTAAATTTTAAAGCTCGACAGCCAGCATCTATCAAGGTTTCAAAGCTGTTTCAGCCTATGCCTCGACAGCTAGCTCGATAGATGGCAATCTACTGAGGTTTATGAAACTCAGTTTTTCAAAGCTGTTTTTCATCCAATCCATGAGTATGTGTTTAGGCTTTCTTTTCTCACAACCCTAAACATATATAAAGATTATTTTAAGGGCCGTCAAAGGTGACACAAGTTGCACAAGTGTGAAGCAAAGTTTTATTCATGCAAATTGTGACCAGAGACAGAATTTTCCCTATTTCATCTTTCTATTGAAGAAGCTGCTGTGTTTGTACACCATAGGATTTTGTGACCAAGGAGTTTCGTGATCTTCATCGTGTGATGAACTGAAAAACTTTGCAGCCAACATCTTTCTCAAGTTGGTGATCAAGACGCATATTGGGATCCGCGCATCTATTGATTAGTCACGTACTGGGAGCCGCGCATTGAAAAGGAGAGATTGTCACTACAGAACAAGTTCAATTGGGTATTGGGATAAGGGTTCAACTGTAGGTTGGTATAAGGTACTGGGATTCCTTTACTTGTAACCGCTTCTTGTGATAATAGTGAACTCTCGGGAGTGGTGATCTTAAAATTAGTCGGTGGGATTTTTGCCGTATAAGTTTTTCCCATTTGTAAACAAATCACCGTGTCAATTTAATTTCCGCTGCATATTTAGTTTAATTGGTGATTTGTTTGTGCTGTCATGCATATTGTATGTTAATATGATTAATTAATCAACTAGGCTAATTAATTGGTTAATTTATCACAATGGGTCAATACATTCTTGGCCTATCAAGTGATATCAGAGCTGACACACTCTGATTAGGTTTTAATCTTTGTTGTGTGATCCATTGACCCCTGTTTGTCATGGATAGAGGACAATCGCTTATTATACCTCCTTTATTTGATGGCACTAACTATGCATACTGGAAAGTACGCATGAGAGCTTTCTTGCAGTCATTAGATGAAAAAGTGTGGCAAGCTGTGGAGATAGGTTGGACCAAGCCTGCGGAAGCGCTGGCTGACTAGGATGATGCTAAGATCAATGTGGCAAACTTCAACAGCAAGGCATTAAATGCTCTATTCAGTGCAGTCACGAATGAGAAATTCAAAAAGATATTCTCTACTGAAACTGTTAAAGAAGCATGGACCATTCTCTAGACAACCTATGAAGGAACCAAGGCTGTCAAGGATTCAAAGTTTCAGAGGCTTACTACG
This sequence comes from Notholithocarpus densiflorus, assembly GCA_030021035.2. Taxonomy (NCBI): domain Eukaryota; kingdom Viridiplantae; phylum Streptophyta; class Magnoliopsida; order Fagales; family Fagaceae; genus Notholithocarpus; species Notholithocarpus densiflorus. The sequence continues at coordinate 249,805 of JARYZH020000187.1, read as the reverse complement.
AGCTTTGAAGAGATTAAGATGGAGGAGGATGAGTCATTCGATGAGTTCTATGCCAAGCTCAAGGACATAGTGAACTCAGCCTTTAATCTTGGGGAAACTATTCATAAACCTAAGATTGTGAGAAATGTGCTCAGATCTCTACCCGAGAGATTTCATACCAAGATCACCGCGAATGAGGAATCAGAGGATATTGATATAATTCCTTTGACAGAGTTGGTTGGAAATTTGCAGACCTATGAGCTAGGTTTGACGAGGATAGGGAAATCAAGCAAGAGCAAGAGCATGGCATTGAAGGCCAAGAGCACTGACACGGATGAGTCTTCAGACGATGAAGATTCCAAAATGAAGTCCTACATTACAAGACAATTCAAGAAGTTCATGAAGAATGCTAATGGGAAGGGCTTTGACAAAGACTGTAGGCAATCCAGTTCTTCGTAGTTCAAAAGCCAAGACAAAGGGAAGAAGGATGCTAGGGATGGCGGTCAGTACACTGTTCCCTCAGGACCAAAATGCTTTTGGGTGTCAGGATTTCGGTCACATGAAATAAGAGTGCCCTACGTATCTCAAGACTATTGGGAAGAGCAAGGCACTTGCTGCTATGTTAAGCGACACTGAGCCTGAGGATGACTCCGATAATGAGGATGATGGAATCCTAAATGCCTTCACTGCCACCGTAAATCCTACTGAAGGGATTATTGAAAATGTGGATAAAGAAGAGGACTTGATGGAGTCTAAATTTGAGAAGATGGATGAACAAGATGACATCCACACAGCCTATGCAAAGTTATACAAGGTCTCTGAAAAGCATGAGAAGTTGTATAGGTTGGCCACCAAGAAGCTTAGTGATGTGGAGCTTGAGCGAGAAAAAATCTCCACAAAGTTTGATGAAGCCAATTAGACTATTGGAGCACTGAGATTTGAGAATAATTTCTTGGCTGAGAAGAAAACCAAGAAGCTTGAGGCAAAACTGTTCCAAGTCAGAGCTCAGTTGGAAAGGACTTCAAGCGCTAAGCTCGATGAGATGCTCAGTCTTCAGAAATCTGCTTTCGATCGAACAGGTTTAGGGTATGATTTCTCTTCTCCTAATATTGCTATTTCTAGTACTACTGTTTTTGTTCCTCTTGCTAATAATACTGAAACTAAGAACAATGATGTTAAAAATGAATTAGCTAGTGAGAACATAGACAAAGGTAAATCTATCTTAGGAGCACCCCCTAAGCAGTATAAGAAAGAAATTAAAAACCCTAGGGCTAAGAAAGGAAACACTCAAAAGCCTAAGCAGAAGAAGCAGCATCTCTGTCATCACTGTGGAGCAGCTGGACATACTCGACCTAATTGCTATAAGTGGTTAGCCACTCAACAGAGCAACAGCATGATTGCGTCGGGAAACCAGAATCAGTTTCCATCCTCCTTTGCTCCTCTTGGAGATCTTCTCAAAGCCCTCATGTTCCTTTCAAACTTGAACGGTTTTAATTGTTCCCCCTCACCGCCGGATCAAGGGTTTACTAAACGGAAAGGTTTTTCCAAGGTGTGGAAGGAAAATGGCTCCAAGTGATTCTGTCACTTTTTCTCTCTCTCCACTTCTTGTTTCTGTGTTTACATTACTTGTGTGTTTTGCTTTCATGTTTTGAATCAGTCTAGTTTTTTGCATTGCTTTGTTTAACAAGTTTTTGTTTGTTTACTTTTCAGTTTTGCTTTATTTTGTTTTTCATATAAAATAAATAAATAAAATTTTGAAAAATCAGAAAAATACAAAAACAATGTGTGTTTTGTTGTACATTGGTATTTGTGTACCTTGGATGGCCAATGAAATAAAGTTTTCTAAATTTTGTATCTTTTGTAACTTAGATGAGCATCTCTATGCACAACTAAGCAAGTAAGCTTTGTGGCTCGTGTTTGTGATGAGTAAGATTAAGTAATCTCTTATATTTAACACTCGTATCACTCTTTCTTACGGGAAGAACTAGAAAATCCTAAGAGAAATGCATAAATAATCATCTCACCAGAGTTGTCCACCAATCATGAAATGACATTTGTATACTTCAGCATAACAAAAGTGGAATGTCAAAAGCTTAACATCATTGGGTATTTCTTTTCTCTCTCATATATGCCCATGCATGATATGCTTATTAAAATAAAAAATATGCAAAGAAAAATAAAAGCAAAAATATCAAAATGCTTTATATATGATTGCAAACGTGTCTTCAAAGAGATGTGGGAGTTATAGGATGTACCTCAAAAGTGATAGTCCCCATCAAACAATTATGATTGTGTGTGAGTTAAAGTGATTTTCTTATATCTTAAATCGTCATAACATGTAGACACTTATGCAATATTGTGATGTTTTTCACACACAACAAGAAAAATTCTTTGCTACTTTTGATACGTGTGCAGGTACAATGTGATTTGGCCATCACAAGGAATACTTGTGTAAATGTATGCTCACTAAACTGTCTTAACTTGTTTTTGAAATAAAAAATTAGTTAGACTTGTTTAGTGTGTGTGTGTGTTTTCGATCTCTGTGCTTGACATTTTTTTTTTTATTGAGAGATGTTTTTGAGAGCTTAAAATGTTGCTTGGATCTTTGGTTGTGTAGCATGTTTGATTGCATTCATATCTGTGTTTTTCTCTTCTTGAAAAACTGTTTTAAGTAATCTCGACAGCTATCTCGATACCTCTCGATAGCTAGGCTATCCATCGAGACCCTTCAGCTACCTTTTATCGCATTCTAGATAGCTCTCGATAGCTACTTCAATCCATCGAGAAACCTTCTAAATGCTCGATAGCTTCTCGATAGCTACCTCAATCCATCGAGCTTCTTTGCTTTGGAAACCTCTGGATAGCTACTCAATAGCTGTATTTGTTGAACCTTTAAAGCTCAACACCTCTCGATACCTCTCGATCTGTCGAGAATTATGAGCTTCTATATATAAGGTTCGCGCTAATCCAGCTTCATTTCTCTTCGATCTCTCTCGATAGCCTTCGTCTCTTCACCTCCCAAAACATCTCTCTTTCACTCTAAACTTCATCGTCAGTTGATTTTCGGCCTAGATCAAGTGTTTCTTCACTGGTAAGGATCCTAACTCCTTCATTCTTCATGCATTTCATGCATTAGACCTAGGTTTTTGGGTTTTTGAAAATTTTTAGGGTTTTTCAAAATTGATGAAGTTTTTGCAAAATTTTTGCTTAAACGATTTCAAAACATCATGCATTGCATCTCACCTGCATTATAGCAATATTTTCGTGCATATTAGATGTGTGCTATATATGTTGAATTGTTGTGTGCTGGTAGGTTTGGATTGGGCTGAGCCCATGATGCATTTATATTTGCATGTCACATGTTCATGCATTTTCATGCATACGTACCTTCAATTCTTTATATTTTGATATATTTTCTTGTTGGTGCTTTTCTAATTGTCTCTTTCTCTCTTCCTCTCTCTCTCTTTCTTGCGTTAGTCTGCTCTATGGCACCTAAACGCAAATCTACTCCATCCCGGAACCCTCTTCGTTCCGGGGCATCTTCTTCTTCTCCTTCTAACCCCACTCCATCTCACATCAGGTTCTGTGATGAGAAGGCCCAGTCGGACTTCTCGGAGAACTTTTCACGACGAGGCATTCATTTGGAACGCCAAGTCGTTCTATCAGATTTTTCTGACACTGACCTACCCACTGTCATCTATAGTAAGGGTTGGGAGTCACTGTGTGGCATCCCAGTCACGTGCCATTCCGTGATCATACAGGAGTTTTACTCCAATATGCACGGAATTGACACTTTTGTACCTCATTTCTTTTCTCGCGTTCGAGGTACGCGCATCGTAGTTATTCTAGAGATTGTCTCCAAGGTACTACACGTTCCTAGGGTAGCGCATCCTGACTATCATGGCTATGAGCATCTGAGGACAATGTCAAAAGACGAACTCTCATCTCTCTTTTGTGAAACACCTTCTTCTTGGGGTGATCGTTAAAACACCCCTTGCTCGAGCTTTGCAAAAGGTCCGAGATTCCTTAACATAGTGATGACATTCATTCTTCATCCATTGTCTCATTATAACACTATCATAGAGCCTCGTGCTCGATTTTTGTTATCCCTCTTAGAGGATATCTCTATCGACTTCCCTTCTCACTTTATTCTATCCCTTATAGATGTCTATAGGGATATGGCGACCCGTGATATGCTTATTTTTCCTTCGGCTATCACGCGGATCCTTCGTCATTTTTCTGTCTCTTTTCCCGCGTCCCCTCCTTTCTCGATCATGGGTGCCATAGATAGGGCTACCGTTAGATGGAGTGAGGCTCAGCTTCGACAGAGGCAGCCACGGACAGAGATAGTTGCTCCTCCTGCTTCTACCACTCCTCCCACCTCCTCACCTTCGTCTTTTGCGGGTGGAGTGACACTTAAGGCCATCATGGCACAGCTTGTGTGCATGGATGCTCACCTTGACACTCTCAGTGATGAGCTATGTCAGGTGAACACTCGTGTTGGTCGTATCGCACGACGACAGGCTGTCATGGGTGGTTTCATTGTAGCCTTCTCACCTTCTCCCGCAGCATCCGAGGACGATGACGATGACTCCGACGATGATGATGCTAATGAGGATAATGGTGCTAGCTCGCCCAGTGATGATGAGATGTCTACTTGATGTACTTGCCCTTTGTTGCTAGTGACAAAAAGGGGGAGTAGTTTTGAAATGAAAGTAGTCATACTTGTAGGGGGAGGGTTAGTATAGGAGATTTTGTGATAGGGGGAGTGTGTATATGAGAATTGTAGTGAGGATTTTTGTATCTTTTCTTTTCTTTCTATTCTAGATACATTATCTCTTGTACATTGGTCTTATGACCATTTGACGTATATTGTACTTATATTTGGTTTTTATATATATATATATTGATGTATGTTATTTCATCTATCTCTCCATGTGTTGTTTCTTTTCTCTTTTTATACACATGTGTTCTTATTTATTGTATGCAATCTTTTATTTCTGTTTCACACTAAGATGCCTCGATGAGTTTTGTTTAAAGTGTTTCAAAAATACAGGTTGTCAAAGTCTTCTTGTCATAAACTCTCTTTTTGCAAAGTTTTTCAAGAATTTGTGTTAGGATAGATTTTATTGTATTCAACAAGTGAGTATGAGTTAGGGGTGTCCAACCAGACCCGGTACCCGCCTAACCTGGCCGACCCGACCCGAAAACCGGCCAACCCGACGCTAGTGACGGTCGGCGGCGGGTCTCCATCCCCAAAACCTGATACCGGCTGGTCGGACGACGGGTTTGAGCACAAAAAACCAATCCCCAACCAATCCGACCGTATTTACACTAGAAAAGTAGCTATTCTCCACCGATGGGTGTGTTTCGTTGGTGTTTTGGTTTGATTAGTTGAGATCTGGGCTTATCTCTTCTAGATCCGGCGAGATCTCATCGAGATTTGGCCTGATCTCTTTGAGATCCGGCCAGATCTCGGCAGATTCGGCTCAATCTCGACCAAAATTCGGCATAGTTTCGAAAGTTTCAACTCCGATCGAGGACCGACTGGTATCTGACGAGTTCTGACCACTCGAACCGACTCCCTTCACCGGTCGACGGCAGGGTCAGAAATGAGAAACCCGAACTGATTGGGTCGGTTCCAGGTTGGGCACAAACCCGACCCGGATCGACCCGTGGACAGGCCTAGTATGAGTTGAGTGATTTATTACTTCTCTCATATATTCATTTGTTTGTTGTGGTTTTGTCACGGATTGTCAAAGGGGGAGATTGTTAGGACATATGTGATTCAATGTTAGGAACATATGTCAATATTTTATGTAATTGGCTAATCCTTTGATAAAACGCACTTTACTTGTAATTGGGTAGATCGAGGATGTGTTTAATGCTTCAAGGAACAAGGTTTCAAGTTTAAGTGTTAAAACCATGCAAGTCTGTCCAAAAAACAAGTGAAGAACTGCTGGATTTTAAAACTCGACAGCTAGCATCTATCGAGGTTTAAAAGCTGTTTCAACCTGTGGCTCTACAGCTAGCTCGATAGATAGCTATCTATCGAGGTTTATGAAACTCAATTTTTCAAAACTATTTTTCATCCAATCCGTGAGTATGTGTTTAGGCTTTCTTTTCTCACAACTCTAAACATATATAAGGATTATTTTAAGGGCCGTCAAAGGTGACACAAGTTGCACAAGTGTGAAGCAAAGTTTTATTCATGCAAATTGTGATCGGAGACAGAATTTGCCCTAGTTCATCTTTCTATTGAAGAAGTTGCTGTGTTTGTACACCGTAGGGTTTTATGACCAAGGAGTTTCGTGATCTTTATCGTGTGATAAACTGAAGAACTTTGCAGTTAACATCCTTCTTAAGTTAGTGATCAAGTCGTGTACTGGGATCCGCGCATCTATTAGTTAGTCACGTACTGGGAACCACGCATTGAAAAGGAGAGATTGTCACTACAGAATAAGTTCAATTGGGTATTGGGATAAGGGTTCAACTGTAGGTTGGTATAAGGTACTGGGATTCCTTCACTTGTAACCGCTTGTTGTGATAATAGTGAATTCTCGAGAGTGGTGACCTTAAAATCAGTCGGTGGGGTTTTTGCCGTGTAGGTTTTTCCCATTCGTAAACAAATCACCGTGTCAATTTAATTTCCGCTGCATATTTAGTTTAATTGGTAATTTGTTTGTGCTGCCATGCATATTGTATGTTAATCTGATTAATTAATCAACTTGGCTAATTAATTGGTTAATCTATCACAAGGGGTCAATACATTCTTGGCCTATCAATCACTTTTGGGATTAGCACAATATAGGTTTTGTTGACATGTTTACACAGATTAATTGGGCAGAGTTAAGGCATGAGAGCATTAATTAATCGCATCCACAACACTAAGGGTCTGTTTGGATATAGTTTATTTTGCTGAAAACTGAAAACACTGTAGCAAAATAATTTTTAAATATGTGAATAGTGCCGTGGGACCCATTTTTAGTATTTTTTTCTGAATAAAGTGGTTGTGGGTCCTGTAAACAGTGTATGAACAGTACATGAACAGTGCACATTGTCTCCTAAAAGCTGAAACGCGTGCATCAAAAAAAAAAAAAAAAAAAAAATGAAAACACAAAACACCAGACGTAGGAAAATAATTCCTATCCAAACGTATACTAAATATTACCCACTACACTGCCCATGCTAACTTTGAAGTATTGCCAATGGAAATCCTCATCCTCGTGTGAGCAAGATTCGATCCTTATGATTCTATAAGCTACCCCAATGGAAGTCCATAATGAATATTTTCATTTCATATTATTTTTTGAGAGAGAGTGCAAATACCTCAAAACTTATGAATAATCCTATTTCAGTACCTTTTTTTTTTGTTTAATCAATACCACCCTAGAGGAATATACTCTCTTCCTCCTTTTATTTTTTTTTTCTTTGTATAGTATTGAATTATTTCCGTCATCAAATATATTTTTATTGATGTAGTAATGTGTGAAAACATGATTTGGATTACATTTAAGATCTTTTTTATTAAAAAAAAAGAAGAAGAAGAAGAAGGAATCATAATATTAATATTTTCTCCCTCCAATCTAGCTCATTGATTCTGGTTCACGACAGGATTAAGCTAATCATATTCACTTGTGAAAGACAGGTCAAATTAAAGTAATTGGAGCAATTAGTGGACCACTAGTTTTAAACCTTTTTTTACTTTATTCTTAATGCCTTCCAAGAAGAAAGTTTCTCTTAAAGCCAATTGGGACCAAACCAAGCAATGTTTTATTTTTGGTACGTACCCTTCTCCTATAGTCTAGACCCATAGTTTAATTATTACATTCATAATTCTGCCTCTCCACTCCCCCAACTTCCAATAACTGCAACACTGACAAAGCATACCTGTAAAACAACAGTTCATGAATTCACTGCTTCTTCTTCTTCTTCTTTTTGGGTTAAAATATATGTTTTCCACCTCCAGGCTAAGCACCTAGTCCTAAGTCCTAACCTTGTTTTGGACCATCATATAATTTATAAGTCGAATCTTTTACAAAATTTTAAATTACGAAAGGTTTTTTTCTAACTAAAATTATAATAAAATCTTCAAAAGGTGTCTCAGAAAAAGTGAAATGATTTATAATTACAAGTTATTGTCATATTTTTTCAAAAATCTTATATTACTGGAACATCTGTCGAATGCTTTCAATGCCCTGGTGCATATGAAATGGGCAATTGGAGGAAGTTGGAAAAAAGTAGATAAGTTCCTTTATTTTTGTCATTTACTGTTGGCAATTATTAAGAAGTGTTGCTGAAAAATTCTTCTTAGATTTTTTTTTAAAATTTTTTTTTTTATATGGTGCCCAACCACTTGGCCAATCTTACTGGATTTTTTTAGAATTATCATTATTATATATTTATTCGTTTGTCATTTTATTTTAATAAATTAATAAATAATAAGTTGACAAATTTAATGAAAAGATATGAGAGTTTTATGTGGTAATTGAAAGTTAGCGTGTTACTCAAATTTGGAATCTCATATTGATAAAGAGATAGATTCCTTATTAGTCTGTAAACATGGAATTTATTGGGTTTCAATGCAATGCAAAACAAATCGGGTTACACACACATGCACAAGAATGTGAACCAAACAACATTATTAAATTATTGTATCTTGGAGGAGATAAGACAATAGAAGTTTTGTTGCATCGTCTTGGGGCTTTGCCAACTCTAGAAGACTTGAGTCTCTATAAAAGAAAAATTGTTGATAACTTTTCTCAATTGCTTTTGCTGAATGTGGTAGTTCCATGCATATTTTGTTGGCTTGAATGCTTAGTAGTATCAAAATTCAATAAGTATAAGACATGTTAGCAAAAAATAACTAATTTATTAACAAATGAAAGAAATGTGTTAACGGATAATTATTTTTACATATATTTTTTATTTATTAAATTTTAATATGAATAACATTGTATCATTTGATATAAAATACTTTTTCCGTCGAAAGACATGCCGCATTGTATCAAATTAATGTTGGGTGGAAGGTCTGAATTAGTGGTTCAAAAAGTAATTAATGCGATATTAATTGATTTGGTCTTCAATCTAGCTTTTAGGGCGGTAGACTATAGAGTCCATTCAAGTTTGGGTGGTGTACCATTCTCAATTCTCATAGTCGGTTGATCCTCAATGCTAATCTCTTTGAACAAAATTACCCTAATGCCCTTGGGCCATATATCACAAACCCATATCACTAAGCTACAAGGTTCTAAGCAGTTATGTTATGCTAATATGTCTGTTTGTCATTGTGTCATTCAAAATTCTTCTATATTGATGCCCAATAAAAAAAATTAAAAAAAAAAAAGAAAAAGAAAAAGAAAAAGAAAACCCTCTATATGATTTATAATATATAAAAAAATATGTCTCTAGGTTTAATTGACATATCAAAACACTTTGGAATCATAATGTGACAAGAGAACACATACCGATTAATTTAAAGGAAAGCTTTTTGATATAATTAATTCCTATAAGATTAATCATGAGAGTGTGACTCTAATTAACTATTGATTCCACTGCGAAAAAAAGAAAAAGAAAAGAAAAGAGTACAATATATATGAATATAATAAACTCATACGACTGAAATCACAATGAACACAACTTTACTTGCTTATAAATACTAAAATGTTTTGATATTAATATTAGATACCGTAGCCTTTTTCTCTATACATTAAACTTTCTTCATATTTTCTTCTACTTTATGCAATTATATATTTTTTTACTTTCTGAAAGAAATTATTTAAATCCATGCAGCTCGTTCCATAGTGTGTAAGTTACCAGTTGGTCAAGGCATGTGGTTTCTTAGGTTGAAAGGATGCTAACTGGATTGCCTTTTAAGCTTTTGCATTTTTTATTTTTTTGGGAGGGGAAGAAAAAATTTTAATATATATACCATAATCATGGTCATGGCTCGAAAAACTTCTAATTTACGTTCTTCTCAAAAAAAAAAAAAAAAAAAAAGATTCCAGTAACTTCTAGAAATTATTTACTTTCGCCTAAGAAGAGGAGTGAGCTAGATTTCAGAAAAGAAGAAATCACAGCTTTAATTTATTAAAATGTTACAGATATGGAAATAAGTATCAGAATTCTTTTTTTATTTTTTATTTTATACAAGATAGAATTTCTATTCTAGCCTAATCTAAGTGTATATGTGTGTGAAGCTCCCTCCTGGAAACTTGAATCCCGACCCTTGCCCCCCACAAGTATTTATACTTGTGGAGTGACCATCGCACTAAAGATGCACGGTGGTAAGTATCAGAATTTTGAAATGATAATAGGAAGAAATTTTGTTGTACTGTTACAGCTAGCACATGACCATATATAGTTACCAACTTATGTGGTTCCATATATATTTTAGTTTACAAATCATAAATATCTAACCATATTAAATGCTTGAAACCTAACCCATCTATCAAAAAAGGAAAAATAAAAAACCTGACCACTCATTGACAGCATAAAAAATAAAAATAAAAAAATAAAAAAATAAAGAAAAAGAAGAAGAAGAAGAAGGAATTCCTGCCCTTCTTAATCCAAATCAACCTGATCCCCTGCAATTTAATGGTAGTTCTACTTCTAATCTCATCTTATTCTCCCATTTTAATCCAATGACAGACTTGAAAGTTTCGCTCTACTCATATTTTCAAATTATCACTCGATTACTAGTTTCATTTCCATAATAGAACTTGAAACTCATAATGGTTCAAAGTAAACCTAACAAGATTGGATTTCGAGTGTTAACGGTTAACCTGACCTAAGCATGCATGATTGATTTCCCCAACTTGGCCTGGAATTTTTGACTTGAAGCAAAAACAGGCGGACTTGTATTTGAGTCGCTTGAATTTTAGGTCGGGTTGGATCAACTTATACCCAACCTTTTTTTTTCTTTTCACATATTAGATTTAGATGAGAAAGTACAATATATTCATTTATATTAAATATTTACTTATTTTTCCTTATCTAATATATTGTGTTTTATTTTTATTGCTTTTTCAAAAAAAAAAAAAATTTATCTTTCTAGGCAATAAAATTTTACTATAATTTTAAATGCAAAAAGAATAGATATACTTGAGAAGGTTGATAACTTGACATGGTCCACGACATTAAGTTTTTCTTTTTTATTTCTTTTATGGTGATGTACCATTAGTGAATTTTGGTTATTTAAATATTAGTTTTGAGTATTTTCTTATCTGTATTAAAAGAAATACAAAGACAATATTATTATTGTTATTATTATTATTTATTTATTTTCTACATATGAACAAATATGGGTCAAGCTGATCACTCCCAACCCTTTTAGAACGACCAAGTTTTGACCTTAACCCAAACGAGATCCAACTTGACCTAATTCGATTCGTTTGACAAGTCTAGTTCCAAGGTAATATCTGTAAGAAAATGTTTGAAAATTTTAATAAATTAAATATATTGTCCTTACATTTTCTAGTGATCGTAAATGAATCCATTTAAAATTTAATGTGTTGTACAAATCGAATTATTATTTTTATTCATAAATAATAAGTTTACCATTTTTATATATTATTTTATAAATTATTTCCAATTTTATACTTATAGTAATCATTTATTTTATATTTCCTCTTCATAATAAAAAGCACAATAAGCCACATAAGAATATTTATATATAATAGATTGTAATAAATGATAATAAAAAAAATGTTATACTAATTTCTAAGAAATCTTTAGGGCCATTGCCCATAAGCCTTATAATTTTTCCTAAATTGTATTTCCTAAACACCTACGCAAAGAAAAAGAGTTTTTCTTTTTGATTTTTTGGAAAGAAAAAGAGTTCCTTCGTCGTTAAATAAAGTTGCATAAAACTTACGAATTATATAAATGAAAATGCTTGTAATCTTGGCTTCCAAGAAGCATCAACGCCATACCTGTCCATTAGCCCAAAAAAAAGAAAAAGAAAAAAAATATATCACTATTACTTAATGCTAAAAGGAAAAGGGAAAAAAAGAAAAGAAAAAAAGAGAGATTATAAAATTAAAATATTACTAATTCTCCTGACAGGTGTTATTGCCACCCCACCATGCACCAGCTACTAGGCCCATACTTGATTTTTTCCTCTCTCACTTAACTTTTACTTTTTTAATTTTAATTTTAATTTTTAAATTTTTTAAATTTTTTTAAATGCTCTCTCAACTCTTAAAGGTTCTTCATTCCTTCTTTTTAAGTGAATTCTTCACGCTCAAAGCAGCCCCTTCCTCTCTCTCTCTCTCTCTCTCTCCATCACTGAAAAACCCAACTGCCTCTTTACCTCTTCCTCCAATGGCAGCCACAGAAGCTAAAGAAGTACCACCTAAAGAAGTAATGGTAGAAGAAAATTCAGAACCTCTCAATTGCAAGGTATATATACAAAACATGGTTTCATTAAACACCCACTTCTTCTTTCTAAACAACTTTTCAACTCTCACACGTATATGCTTCTAAGTTCTAACCCCTTCTTATCTCTTATTTTTATTTCCAGAAATGGGTCTTGAAAGTCTCCATTCACTGTGAAGGATGCAAAAGAAAAGTAAAAAAGGTTCTACATAGCGTTGAAGGTAACCCCCCAAACCCTAATGTTACATCAGTTCTTTTTTTTCCCTGTTTGAAACTCAGACTTCGGACTTTCCTTTACTTTTCTCATATGGGTCTTTTTCATTAGTTTTGCCTTAGTTTCATCATATCCTTTAGGTTATTACTCTCTCTCCCTCTCTCTTGTAAGGTTTAGGCGCTTAGCATCTTTTCTTAGCTGTTTTCTTTTTGGTTGTGTTTTTTCCTATTTATTTATTTTTCCCTTTTTCTTCTTAGTTTCACCTTATCACTGAGTTTTCTTTGCTTTTCTCTTTCATTTCCATATTTGGTTTGTTTCAGCTCAAATCTTCAGGCTTTCCCATTTCTCATTCCCTTTAATATATATCATTCTTGCCCTTAACAAATTTGCCAACTTCTTGTTTGATTCTCAGGTGTTTATGAGACAGATATTGATTTGAAGCAACAAAAAGCCATAGTAACAGTGAAAGGGAATGTACACCCTGAGACTTTGATTAGAAAATTGGTAAAGACAGGGAGACCTGCAGAGCTTTGGCCTGAAAAAGAGAAAAAGCAAAGCAAGTCAAAGAATAAGAAAGAGAAACAAAGTGATCAAGAGAGCGCTGAAGAAAGCAACCATGGTGAAGACAAGGAAAAAGAATCAGTGAAAGTTGAAGGTCATCATGTCCAAGACCCTTCTAAACATAGTGAAGGTGGTTGTCCAAGTAAAAATGGTGACAGTAAAGCCAGTGGACAAGTTAAAGAGCAAAAGCCTGAGGGGAAGCAAACTGTGACCTCTCCAGCCGGTAGCCAGCCACCGGTGGCTGAGAAGATTAGTATTGGTTGTGAAAATGAGAATGGGGTTGAGAAAAGTGGCGGCGGAGGTGGTGGCGGCGGCAGTGGCAGTGGAGGTAAAAAGAAGAAAAAGAAGGGGCACAAAGTGAGTGTCAAAATTGATGAGGGTGTAGAACATCCTGGCGATGCACCCCCAAGCACTGGATCACCAATTCAAGCACATGCTCAAGCACCTCATGGTCATGGTCATGGTCAAAACCCATATCCAGCCAATCACAGCTCTCCACCTCAGCATGTGTACCATCAAAGTTCACCACAACGTTATTATCCACAACCACAGCATTATTATTCACCTCCACCAGTGTATGCCACAAGTTATAGCATGGCACACCCTACTAGTAGCCATAGTACATCATATTATGCCTCACCACCACCACCCAGTTCACACGTGTACATGACTGAGTACGAGACTGAGCCTCCACCGTCAGAATATTATCATGACTCCTATCCACAACATCCATCAGATTCGTTCGAGCTTTTCAGTGATGAAAATCCAAATGGGTGCTCAATTATGTGACATTTTGTGTGTGGAAATGGAACATGTTGAACATTTGTGGGGGATATAGCTAGGCTAGCTTATACTACTTGTATAAGCCAATGGGGATAATTTTTGTAATGTATAATGTAGATATGAAAAAGGAAAGTTGCAGTTTGAGTTAGGGGAAGGGAAAAATAAATGGGGGTTGGTTGAAGTGGGGTTTTGTGGCTCTATTTAGTACGTACTCTTTTCAAGATTGGTCCAAAAGTTACTACCCTTGTAATGCCTAGTTATTTGTAGGCCCCTATTTCTCTCTCTTACACATATAAGGTAGATTTGCTTTATTATGTTTTCTGAATAGAACTTTATTGATCAATGAAACTACTAATTTTTGCTCCCAAAAAAAAAAAAAAAAACTACTAATGTACACATAATGTCATTATGCCTGCAGCTCAATACTCACTAGTGTACTCGTGGGGCTAGTTAGTATAACAGGTATGATGATCAATTTTTTTGTTTTTGTAAGTAGGATATTATTATGATAGCGTTAACTTTTATTTGTAAATAGGATATTATTATGGTAACGCTAAGAACTTTTTACCTTTTTTTTTTTTTTTATTATAGAAGAAATGCGGTTATGACATATGATAGGGAACAAGTGCTATGGATAGGTCAATAAAACCATGGTGAGTAAAATATATTTTTTTGACCATTCAAAGTCACAAAATCTGGCTCAATTGGGCACGTTACTAAAGGCAGGGGATGAAAATTAGGGAAAAACTATATTCTTAACAATTCAGGTCAGTACTCACAGTCAAAAAAAAAACAATTCAGGTTAGTACTAAACATTGTATTAGTATACACTGTCATTATGCCATGTAAGCTTTGTGACTTTTGGCCGCGGCCCTATAGTTAAAGCTTTGATAATGCTTTTGTGTATTACACTTGGTTGTAAATGCTGGGTTGTTTGCAATTGTAGGACCCTCGAGATCCATCAAAGCCTCTAGCTCTGATGTGTAAAGGGGATTCTGATTAAGGAAGTAACTTAAAGGAGATCAAGATAATTAATGAACTGGAAAAGATTAGTTTACAAAGTGAATGTAACTGTGAGGTCCTGGTTTTTTGTGTCCCTTTAATAAAAACATTTCTTGCTTTCAATTCAATGAGTCTTTTAAAAAATTGGCTTTGGGTTTGGTGGGATTTCTTTTCTTTATAGTCCTCCATTCTTCTATTCCTTTTGAAAAGCAGTCTCTTTCTTTCAATAAAACTACCTTTGGAGTGTGTGATAGACTGTCTGTCCTTTTTTTTTTTTTTTTTGTCACTTCCCTTCTTTAACGTGGAAGGTTGCTAGGCTGCCACCTCGGATCAAAAGCAATGGTTGCATTTCCTTCTTTTAACAATTTTCACAGGCTACAACTTGTTGATAATGGCAACCAAAAAAAAAAATTGTGAATTTATGCGGTTTATAATTCCATTTATAAGTCGTCATGTAAATAAATTATGATAAAATATGAAAATTTGTTGTGGTAATAGTCGTTACGTGAATGAGTTATGACAAAATTATGAAAAATGATTGTAGCGCCAGTCTCATGAATAACTAAGAGATTTACCCAAATTAAAACCTCCTCATTTTTTTATCTCAAAAAAAAAAAAAAAAAAAAAAAAACCTCCCTATTTTCTTCCTCGAAGAAACCATGTCCATGCTAGTTATTCATCTTAATTAGGTTCTTTTTTACTTGAAATAGATGTTTAATTTATGAACAATACTTGAATTTTTTTATTTATTAGGATATATGATATGTGATTTTCCAAAGAAAGAAAAAATATATCTGATTTTTAAAGTTGGGTGACACTTGGCCTAACTTAACTCCACTACGATCCTCTAAAAGAAAAGAAAAAAATCCACTATCTAACTATATTACCAAAATATCCCCCCTACTTACTCTGTAAGGTGCAATTTTTTCTCCTTTCAAACTCAGGGACACTTTGGTAAATAAGTACTAAAAACAAGCATTCCATTTCCATGGGTCCTACATATCAGCACACCTTCTCTTTAGTCTTTATAAGGTATCATTCCCTTTCATATATCTTTGAAGGGAATTTATGGCATCACCAATTTTTTAACAACTTTGATCACAATTTGATAAAGAAAAATCCAAAACAACCAATGCGTCCCTTTGATAATCTTTTTCAATCCCTCAAAAGCTTTTTTTGGCTTTTATTCTGTTGGCCACTTGAGTGGAATTTGACATTCCAAGCTTTGATATCATGGAGAACCTTTTTTTTTTTTTGGTTCTTATTCTTTCTTGAGGTGACCATATATGTAAAAACACAGTTTTTAGAGGGCAAGTGTGAATGGAAAATTAAAGTATGATTAAGAAAACTTGTTCTACCAATGTGTTGTGGTATTGTTAGGAAGACGGTAGAACAGTAGCTTTTTGATCAACTTGTTTAGGTTGTATTAAAGTTGTGGGTTTCAGTTAGATCAATTAGTAAAATCTTTAATAGTTGAATAAGAGATATAAGATTCAATCCCCGCCTATACCAAAAACCAATTAGTGCCTTAGTCTAATGATAAAAGAACTATTATCAGAAGTAAACGCCATAGATTGAAACTTTCTTAAAAAAAAGAAAAGTTATCTTAAAATTGATTAGTAGGGAGAATTAGGATGGATATAAATATATATATATATATATTTATATATACTCACACACACACACACACCAAACACCCATGATGAAATACAAATATTTTCTATTCTCTAATTTTTATTATTATTTATTTTTATCTTTTCAACATTTTCTATTCTCTCCACTTTTCAATCACCACAACTAAACATAAACTTGGTCTTATTTACCTTATAAAAAACTATCATTATTGCTAATAATTAAAATATGGTCAAATTGTAATATCTTAATTTTAAAATATCTTTGAAAAAATTATTAGCAGAGGAATACAAGATAGCACCAAAATATGTGATATATATATCATAGAAAATAATGAAGATAGGGTGAGATAAATATAATAGATATTGTGGGGTCATAGAGCCCAGTGATATACATCCACCTTTTGTACTGGGCCTGAGGCCCATGCCGAGGCCTATAATCGCATATGAAGAAGATAGTGGTGATCATGGCAACCCAGGAAACTGTGCCGAGGACAACTCTGTCCTCGGCTAGCCAAAACCGAGATAGAAGAAAAGTGATTTACCGGCAAAGACAATCTTTCAAAGCACTCTAAGGAAAAAGATAAGTACAGCAAGTAAGCACACTAGAGCATGGCGGTAGAGCAATTCCAAGAAAAGTTACTGCCTCCATATTAAATGCTCCACAACTAACACTCTGGCCACATTAATGTGGAAATGATACCTGAGCAGTGGCTTTTCAGACTCACAGCTACTACCTAAGAGCTTTGGGAGGAGGTTGATGTGACAAAGACCAACAACAGCAGATCTGACCTGCACATGTATGGTGGAGATGAAGGAGGAAAGTAGTATATAAGGAAGAAGGAGCTATGAGAAAATGGATGAGAGATTTTACCAGAGAAAACACTGTAGTAATCTGAACTGACTTTGTAACCATTGTCACAGTCACTCAAGAAATAATAAGTTGAAACTCCTCGGACTAGTGCCGAGGATTGAATTGCTTGCTCAAGTCCATATTTTTTTTACTTATTCATTCTTTAAGTCATCTACAACTGTTGTTACACTTATTAAAGTCCAGTTCTTCTACCCACTCTCTACAAATTTATTGTATTGGGCTTGCTGGGCTTGAATTCACTTATCCCTTAGGAATAGTGCACAAACTCAGTCCCTACAGATATCATTAGTATATATGAATATTCAAAAGGAAAAAATAAAATAAATTATACAATATTTCGAGAGTATAATAATGTCATGCAACCTCCTCTCAAACGAATAGTAGAATTAATCATAAATTTAATTCATTTGACCCACTATTATGTGAGACGAGAGAATATGACATTATTGTACCTTCAAAGTTTTACCAAAGTGAGATTTAAAAAAAAAAATTATTAGATACTCTTTCAGGATAGGGACGTGATACTCGCTTCTCTTAAAAAGTAATAGATCTATTTTGAATATCATTAATAAGATCCACTATTACGTTGAAAAAGGAATATCACGTTATTGCACACCCAAAACACTAAATGATTACTTATAATATTGGAGTTATAATAATCAATTTCTCAAAAAATTTATGGAAAACATAACAACATATCAAACAAATACAATAATCCAAATACAATAAAAATTATCAGTCAATATCTCAAATATCCATGATATCCTAATTGTTTGCTAGCCATTTGTTAAAGACAATTTTTTTCATGATCATTTTGACAATATATTTAGATGGTAACTCGTGTAAAGTAACAATATTTTTGTATAAGTTGATAATTGACACCACTATTATTATATAGTAATTAAAATAAAGCTATATTGTGTTGTATAATTATATTTGTTAATATTTAAAACCTTGTAATTGCTAGCAAAGTTTCACCTAACGGAAACAAAATTTCTTTCTAAACTAGTTTAAAAAGAAATTTTTTGAACTTCTTATATATTTATTTTTTGAGTATGAATTGTGAAAATCTAACCACTGAATTTCATGTTTCTTATGTTCTTAATATGTATAACAAATTTCGTTCAAATCCGATGTTATTTACTATTCGATCAATAAATTTATTTTTTATATATAATTTTAGATCGAAAAACTTGAAAATTTAATATTTTTTTGATGACATAGCAATTGATTTTTGATTTTTTTAAAATTATGTAAGCATAAAGGATATAAAAAAAAAAAAGCAATTGGACAATTAGTTTTTTAAAATTCATACTTAATATAAAAATATATAAAATGTTTGAAAATGGTTTTTCCAAATTAGAGCAAAAAGCATAACATAAGATAACCCTAAACTTCAGACTCGCGAGAAGATGAATCACAAGGACTAACATTTGAACCACCAACTCCTCTGGTGATAAAGTAAAAAGGAGCTAAAAAGAGGCTTAAAGTGGAGGCGTACGAACCAAATCATAATTGAGGTACAGACAGCATAAAATGTGTTAAAGAGACTTCAGTGTTTTGGTATGGATGAAAGTAATTCACGAGAGAATCTTTATTCAAGAAGCAGATAAATTGCATGTTAGTCTTCAATCAATCAAGTGCAATTTCTGTCACAATTTGCCTATACCTGTTGATCATTTTCTGAGCAACTATTCCTTTATCAGGAACCTGATTCCTTCAATCCAGTCCATCTTCCTTATCAAGCTTTCTCACTCATTTCTGAAAACTTTTCATTGGCTTTAAGAGGTAGAGTGTGGGTGTGGGCAAGTGAAATTGGTGTAAAAAGGACACGGTCCTTATCTGCAAACCTCAGTCGGAACTCTTGAAGGTAAAAGAATTGTGCAGTCTCACGTAAAAGAATTTCTAACATCTTGTGCATCTAATATTAATTAGTTCCCCAATTTATATATATATATATATATATATATATATATATATATATATAAAGGTTCTAAAATGCTTTAAGAGTATTGGTTTATAAAATATTTTTAAAAACATTTTATAAGAAAAAAAGATAAAAATAATTAATTTTTTTGATAACCTTTTTATAATTTTAATGAAAGTTGTATTTAAAGTTTCTTAAAATGATTTATTAACAATATCTAAAATGATCCTCTCTCTCTCCCTCTCCCTCTCTATATATATATACAATTTTTAAATATCAATTCCTACAAAACTTTTAACTTATTTTAGTATAAGAATTTACTTTTGTATTTTTATACGACCATTCTTCAAAAACACTTGTTTCTAAAAAAAAAAAAAAAAAAAAAAAAAAACTTACATCATATTATCTATTAAAAAATTTATTTCAATAAAATATCCATTTTTCATTATTTTTTTATTAATTTAACCTTCGCTCTCTCCCTCTCTTTAAAAAATTAATAAAGCACTCATTTTATATTGCTACAAAGTAACCATGCATATTTACACGTTTTTACATAGATTGATGTGGGTAATTTTTAGAAATTAGATGTGCAAAATTTACTAATTCAGTACTTATGCTATTGTGCATAAACTATGGGAGTGCTCTTAACATTGCCACAATCACTTTTTTTTTTCTTTCTCTCTCTTCCCTTCCATCACATCATTTATCTCTCCTCTTTCTTACTTTTTCTCACAATTTTGACATACAATGCCATTGCTGAAATTCACATCTCTTCTCATTTCTCTAAATAACTTTGAACAGTAGTATTTATATCACAAATAAACTTCAATTTGCACGATATTTAGCCAGAAGACTCTCAAAAACACTCACATTATATTATCTATTTTAAAATTTATTTCAATAAAATATTCATTTTTCATTAATTTTTTTATTACTTTAATCTTCTCTCTCCTTCTCTCTAAAAAATTAATGAAGTACTTATTTTACATCGCTACAAAGTAACCATGTATATTTACACGGTACAGTACCTTTTCTATATTTACATGTTTTTACATAGTCTGATACGAGTAATTTTTGAAAATTAGATGTGCAAAATTTATTACTTATGCTATTATACATGAATTGATACAAGTGCTCTTATAATTTACTATCAAATGTACTAGCCGTATGCAATGCTCTTCCCACAAGTCTCACGGACTTGAGAATTATTTTGTGCAATGGTTTATGTTATATGCAATTGTTATATGAGATATCACCTCCTATGTGATAGATGTTTGTATGCAACTTTTACACAAGATAACACTTCCGCAAGTACCCACGCGTTACATCACAACTATACAAATTTAAGTTTTATTAGAAAGATTAATCTAACATATAATTAGCTGACAACCATAATCTCACCTTAGACAATAAGCTCATATTATGGTAGAACTCGCTTAAGAGAGTGCTTGTGCATACTATCTAGACCCTTCTTATTATTAGTTCATCAGTGACTAGGTACTATTCTGATAATACTTTAGGTATTTAGATCCTTCTAGGCCCTTCACATTTGGCCTTCCCCTATCCTTTTTATGTAGGAAAAAGAAAAGATTATAGCTCATTTACAGAGGTTACCAAAAAAGCCAACCATCGGTACATGTTTTCACTGTTGTACCCAACTCTTTTTTTTTTTTGTCCAGGGAGAGCAAATAGGACATACTTCAACACTACCTACGTCAATACACTTTTGAAATCAACAACCCTTTTCCTTTGCATAGTTGTTCCCCTATTCTTTATTTGATACAGTCATCTGGTATTTCAGTTCTTTTAATATCATTAATTAGGGAGACTTGCCGCAATTATTGAAAACATATATAGTTGTCTAATAAATAAGTAGTCTGGAAAAAATACATAATCTCTTTTATATTGTAGGGACAAAGGGGAGGCAGGTTTAAAAATAATGGAAATAAATAATCACAACCATAACAACTATTTTAAAGTGGTGGTGCTAATCATGATGATAATGAAGATAATTATGACAAAGACAATGATGCATCCACCTCTAAGATGCTGAGTAATCAGGATTACCATTGGCTTAAGAGCTACCTAACTTATCTATTCAAGAAAAGATTCATACCTATAAAAGAAACGTTTCGCTAAAGGACAAACATTAAAAAAATTGACATGTCTGATTGATAGGGAAACATGCCTTATAAAAATTGATTTATAATTTGAGCCACATTGGTAGTTAACATTGATCCTGCTCACTGTTACAAAAGGTGTGCCACAAGACAAAAATGAACACCTTAGTCATAAGCATAATTATTTATTATTTGATGTTCTAAACTCAGATTTGTAATCTCAATCATGTTGGGAACATCATTAAAAGATTAACCCATTTCAAAAAAATGTTCTTTAAAGATTATGAAACCAAGTGCTATAGATTCAATATCTATAAGAAATAATTAAGATGAAAAATCATTCTGACTCAAATAAAGTGGATTTGGATTCTGGCAGCATGTTGCAAGGAATCATAAAATCTCAATTTCGAATGTCAAAATTCCTTTAGTTGTTGACTGCTGAGAAAGCAGAGGAAAAGATTCTAAGTCGTCCAGAAAATCTAGTCTTCACAAAGATCCAATAGAGTAAAGTCAAATGTCCATTGACAATGATACTCTTCACAAAGATTTTAATTAGCCATTACAATAACTAATTAGCAAAATTATCTGAAAGGTGTTGTATTTTACAAAATAGGTATGTCAATTGTGTCCCATTCCTATCTCATAGCTTATACAAATAAAAGCATGTCTAAGAGATAGGATAGGGGCTTGATCGGAGAAAAACAATTGAAGAGACAGAAAAACCATAGGGTGGTCAGTGGTGTATTTCTAGCTCTTATAGAGGATGAAATGTCAATATATCACTTTCAACAATGACATGCATCAGGTGGTGGTAAAAGTTACCAAGTAACCTTAATTTCTGCTACCTTTTCCATGAGTTATCTATATGGATTAAGTTAAATCATTTCCTGATCCATTGATTAAAATATAGCATGGGGTTTCCGTATGTGGCCAATGCATATTTTGTTCAACTATATTATATGAGTGCTGTCAATTCCATCGGCCTTAATCTGCTGATTAAGAGCCACATTTAGGCAGCCCACATTAAAAAATAGTGTCTTCCACACCTTTACTAGTATTATTGAAGTAAATCAAATTGGGTGTGAGAACTCGCTGGAAAGGCCACCACTTTTTTTCTTTAGCAAATTCACTAGTGCACCTCTGTTGGCTTATTTTTCCGCACTAAAGAGGAATTTCTCTTAATTTTTATACAGCGTTTTTAGCCAGTCCAGAACTAGTAGTACTTATCGAAACATTCAATAGACATATTCTCTAACACACAATGGTTGAATCTATCAGGACATGGTTTGTTTATGGCTTTGGATTCAATGTTCGGGCACTCTAGTTTGTGTGGGAGTTCTGTGTCAGTCCATTGATAAACAAGACCAAAAGCTTCAATATGTGGGTATGAACTTAAAATGCTTTATCAATCACAACACTCTTATCTATATTATAATCTAACGGGTTCGTATTAGGTACTCCGGAAGTATACTCCATTTTTCTCATATAGGGGTGGCTCCCACCTATCATGGGGTCCACTCCCATGTGAGAGAGAGATGATATACTATGAACTACCTAATAAATTTTTATAACCCAAATGTAAAACTTAATTATTCAACTAAACAGTTACTTTCCAATAATAATATATATATAAAAAAGTATGTCGGAGGAAAATATTGGTAATGAAATGGGAGTTGAAATAGTACATGCATGTGCTACAAGTCGTTTGGAAAAATAATCAAAGCTGCAAAGTGCTGAGTCATTGTAATGACAACTTTGCTATAGGAACTGTTCATTTACCAAAGGCACTAATACTCAGAAAACTGCTCAAGAAGTCAGGTTGACCAAGTAATTCTTAAGTACCCCTTGAGTACGGAGAATAATACTCTTTCCTCTCACATTCATGATATGATCCATTCATTACATTCATGGTGGAGTCCACTATGAATATAAGAAGATGGAGTACCATTTGTCTATACTCTAGGAGTACCTAAGAATTTTTCAAGTTAACGACCATGGTCCTTAATTAGGTTTAGAAGCATATTGAAGTCATCCTAATCTGTGTCGTGTACTTGGCAAACAACTTGCACAATGCAACAGGTGGATTGATAAGGAAAAATAGTGAACCTTTTTACTGATGAAGATTCTAAATGCATTGTTGGACAACTGCTTGAGGATTAAGGTCAAGATTTATATCATGTAATGCAATTAGAAATCAAATAGCCAAAATTATAGTTTTTCCTTGTGAAGTAGCATGCAATGGGATGCGAGGTGCAATGCAAATGAAGTTTAATAAGAGTTGCAAATTGGGGTGTATGCAACATGCGACCCAATTTGAGAAATTTTCTAGAGGGATGTCAATGACACATGGCAAAATTGTATTTGTCGAGATGCTCTTTCGACGACACATGAAGCAGTGGCATAGACGGAAAATTTTACCAATTTAGTGTGTATCTATGTACATTCGGATATATGTACATATGTATATACACAATTTTTTGTAGAATATACATACATCATGTTTGTGTCATTCTAAAATACCGTTTTCAAAAGAAGGTATACACGTGTGTGTGTGTATATATATATATATATATATATATATATATACTTGCTTTTCAAAACACGTCATATCAAATTATTTACTTTATACTACATTTTATTTAAATATTAATTTTTCTTGATTTTTTAATTTGTTTCTTTTTCTTTGCACACAACAACCATTATCTACTATCCGTCTTTATCTTTAAGATACATAAAAAAGAATAAAAAACTAAATGCAAAATGAATAGTGTCAGTATAAATTTAGTACTGTAATTAACTTGTAAATTTATACAGTTATACATTGACTAATATTAGTTATTTTTATGCAAAATTGTGTAAATTTTACACATTGGACCAATTAAAATCATCGAAATAAAGCCCGGTCCAATCAAAATTGTTATCCCATTTCTTAGCTAATCCTTTTGGCAAAAGGTTCAACATGATAAATTCTTGGGGTTCATTTTGTGCAGGTTGTCCCTCGTTCCCATCCATAATTCTTCGATCTCCTCCCCTCAAAAAATACCATAAAGTATATTCGGTGATAATAATAGCAAGAAAACTAGACAAATATAGATTTACTCATTAGTAATGCAAATGTTTTCTTTGGAAGATTCTCAGATTTCTTTGGAAGATCATCAACCCTTTTCTTCCAGTCGACGTGGAATTCTAAAATCAATAAGAAATTCTAAACTTCTCTTATCATGTGCTGGACTTGATATAAGATAATGTTTTACTGTAATAAAAGTCAAATCCCAATATAAATATTAATAAATATGTGTAAGGGTCCTTTTTCGGATAGTGTTCAGGCCCAAGTAAAAGTAAGGACCCTAGGTCTTTTAGTTGTTGTTTCAAGGGACTGAGCTTGGTTCATCGCAGCTAAATAGGCTGATTACAAACCAAGTGGTGCACAGAGTAAGAATCCTACAATACATACATACTAGCAAAAAAAAAATATATAGGAGAAATTGCACTTTACCCACCTGTGGTTTGGCCTGTTTTAACAATGCCCACCCATGGTTTAAAAGTTGTCACTTTACCCACCTGAGGTGGCCTCCGTTAGACCCCCGTTACCCACCTTTACCATTTCCGTTAGAAAATCTCATTTACTATATAAGCCAAAATGAGAACCCAATTAGAACCCTAAAAAAGGACCGAGCTCTCTCCCTCTCTCTACCTTCAAACCCCCAAAAATCCCCAAACCCATTTCCGCTATATCAAGATCCCTAAAAATCCCCAAACCCATTTCCCTCTGTACTCCGATTGCCAAAGTGAAATCTGAACATGTCTTCTTCAAGTTATTACTCGGGTTTCAGTCACCATTCATGCTCTGCTGCCAGTTGTCGACTACGAACTGCTCTGACCTTGAACAATTTTGGGAGAAGGTTTTATGGGTGCAGCTACTATGATGTGGTGAGTAATAGTTGGTTTTCATATTTTTTTCCTTTTTTATTTTTTGGTTTTGTTGGTTTTCTGGTTTTGTTGGCTTTATGAATAACCCTAATTTGATTTTGTTTGTAGGATGACGAACCTACTTATAAATACTTTAGGTGGTTGGATGGCAAAACATGTAAGCGTGGATCTGAAGTTGCACCCATTGTCCTTGCAAGATTCAGTATGTACAAGAATCAAGCAAGAGTTGCAGAGGAAAAGGAAAATGAGGCTTGTGATAGGGAAACAGCAGTTATTGAGAGGGAAAACAAAGCCAAGCGAAGGGAAGAAAAAGCTAGGGTGAGAGAGAGGATAGCTAAAGAGAAGTTACAGAAGTACAAATTTGCACTTGTTGTGTCATGGGGGTTTTTTGCTATTTTTTATGTGTTTTCTGGTAGGATGGGAGAATTTAGAATAAAGCCATTGTGTCTGCCTTGAAGGCAAGTTGTTGTAGTTATTGTATAATTTTGGGTACTACCACTTTTGACAAGTGTATTCTATGTATTTGGCACTATGTAATGTTGTTGTTTATTTGAATAAAGTATGTAATTTGTTCTTTATGTGATGTGTTCTTCTTTATGTAATTTGTTCTTGTTTATGTAATGCTACCTTGTTTATGTAATGTGTTCTTTATGTAATGTGATCTTGTAATTTGAATAGAGCATGCTGCCTTGTTTATGTAATGTGTAATACTGCCTTGTAATGTGTTCTTGTAATTTGAATAGGGTATGCAATCTGTTCTTCTTTATAAAGATTGTGTGTGTTGTACATCAATTGGGTAGGCAATGACATGCACCCCACAAGATTCTGTTTACATCAATTGAAGAAGCATAAAGAAGTATGTTTTAAAGTAAGACCATTCCATACATATATAATAAACATTGTTCAAAACAAGTGGACTCCACCTAACATTAATGGCTAAACACTGCCAAATTTCATCTAAGCAAGAGTACTATTCCATACATATATAATAAGCATTGTTCAAAACAAGTGAACTCCACCTAACATTAATGGCTAAACACTGCCAAATTTCATTTACATAATAGGTGGTTCTGTCCCCACTAAGACAATAACAAAAGAACTTTACAGTATAAAGTTCTGCACAATAACAAAAAAACAAAAAAAGTGGTGACATGCCACTATCAGACATGCACAATAACAAAAAAAGTAAAGTAAAGTTTCTGCTTGCACATTCTCCAATCTTGATTTCCCAAAGACCTTGCCCTTGTCCTTTCCTTTGCCCCTGCTTGTTGAGAACATTGCACCAGATGTCTCAGCTCTTAATCCACCTCATCTCCCATATGAGAACAAATGACTGCTCCCAACTACCCTTGGTGGTACCAACCCCCTTCAAGGCTGCAAAATACATAGAAACTCCATATCAAGATCTAATCCAGTGTTTTATGTAAGTATAAAAGGGTGGTGTTTGTGTTTGTGTTTATGTATATACCTGAGATAGAGGTTTTCTTGTGTCCCATGTTTCCTTAGGAGTATGAGAGATGGGTTGGTTGCATGAGAACCATTGAGCTGTGGGTGCTTTACTTGGTGGTGGTCCGCTTGAATCTACTGCAGATGCTGGTGGTCTGCTTGAAGCTGAAGTAGATGTTTTAGTTGGCTGTGTGTAGGGTTTGCCTATTGGTTGCCTCAGTGGCTGCTTTCGTGGCTGGCTGACTTGCTTGATGGGTGGTTGGATTTCTTGTTGAATGGCTAGCTACCCCACTTGTTGGTTGACTGGTTGTCTGCTTGGCTGCATTGTTTACTAGTCTAGGTGGGTGCCTTGCTTGCTGCTTGGCTGCCTTGTTTGCAGATCTAGGTGGCTGCCTTGCTTGAATGGTGGTTGCCTGGTTAGCCTTCTTGTTTGCTAATCTTGTTGACTGCATTGCTTGCTCATTGGTTGCTTGGTTAGCTACCTCGGTGGTTGGCTGTCGTGCAAACCTCATTGGTGGTTGCCTAGGTGGCTTGCTGGTTGGTTGGTTGGCTGGTTGGCTGCCTGCCTGCCAGCTAGCCTGCCTGGTTGGCTACCTGGTTGGCAAACCAGGGTGGCTGCCTTGCAAACTTCCTTGGTGGTTGCCTAGGTGGCTGACTGGCTGCTTGTTCCTTGTCCCTCTTGTCCTTACAAAAAGAATTGTCTTGCATCAAAAATAGATTTGTAATATAATTGTCATAGTGAACACATTCTTACTTTACTTACAAATTTTTTTTACCTCTCAAGTCTCTGCCTCCTTTGCCATGGTGTCTCACCAGTTATTCCAGCCTTACACCTCCTTGAATTATACCCCTCCTGATGGCAAAACCCACATTTTATAGGTCTATATGACCTAGAAACTTTGTATGGGTTGTTTGGCACATCTGCATCTTTCTTCCTTTTCATTGGTGGCCTGTCTTGAGGCTTGTACACAATTGGAGCAACAGGAGCAGGTTGGTAGGTTTCAACCCATTCATCTTGGCCAGGCAGTAGGGTAATCATCTCCTTATATGCAGCCACATAGGCATCCTTTCTAAAGCATGCATGCACATAATCCTCAGGCCTCTCCAGGTTCTTATAAATTGCTGCAACACCATGTTTACATGGGATTCTTGTCAAATCCCAAACTCTACAAGCACAACACTTTCTTGTAAGGTTAACCATATGCCTCTCATACTCATTATCAACCTCATATACATAGCAACCTGATGGAATAGCAGAAAATGACTTAGAATCAACTTTCAACTGCTCAAGCTTTTGCACTATGTTTGGACATATGTTACTAGTGAATTTTTCAATCCCAATTCTCTTACTGTACATTCTAGTCATCAACCTAACCCTAATCCACTCTAGCATGGCAATGATAGGCTTATCCCTAGCTTCTAGTATCATAGAATTAAATGACTCACTAAGATTGTTCATATAACAATCAGAGATGGCCCTTGGAATGAAATGTGACTTGGTCCATTGGGTTGGTTGGATGTCTGCTAGATACTCCCATGCTTCTTTGTCCAATTCCTTCATATCTTGCATTCTCTTCTCAAACTCCCTAACTGTTATTGCTGTAGCATACCTCCATAATGCAGCCTTCAATTCTAAACCCTTAAAGTTTAACTTAAAGTTGTTGTAAATATGCTTCACACAAAATCTATGTTCAACTGTTGGGAATAACAGCTCCATGGCAAGTATCAATCCCTGGTTATCATAAATACAATCAAAAAACATCCAAAGAACAAAAATGAACACCATTTGCCTAAGAATAAAAACAAAACTCTCAAAAAGCAGAAATGTAATGATTAAGAACAAACAACAGTCTCAAAAAGCAAGTAAATTGTATTACATTCTGCCTATCTGAAATGAACACCAGATTCAGCTCATCTAGCCTCCCAATATCTTCTGCAAATGTTTGTAAAAACCACACCCAAGAATCCTTGTTTTCTTTCTCAACTACACCTAATGTAATAGGGAAAATATTGTCATTCTCATCCCTTGCAGTTGCTGATAATATATGTCCACCAAACTTGCTCTTCAAGTGGCAACCATCTAATCCTATAAGTGGCCTGCACTCCCCCAAGAATCCAACTTTCTGTGCATTGTATCTCACATACATCCTCTTGAACTTGGGTTGTGTGTGTTAGGCTCAGTAATCTCAGTTTACAGAATCACCTTACTCCCCACATTAGTTACTCTTATCATATCTGCATAGTCCCTAAGCTTTCCATACTGCAACCTCTCATTACCTAGTATGAACTCTCTAGCTTTCCTCTTAGCTCTGTACACTTGATTTATGCTCAAGTCCACATATACATCCCGCATAACTCGATGCTTCACACCAGAAAACTGCCCAATCAGGGTTTTTGTTGAAATCATCCAAGTATTTCCTAGCCACATATGTAGAAGTGACCTGGCTATGCTTGAATGTCCTCCCACATGTACAAGTTGGAACCATGGTCTTTATCTGAAAGGTTAACTCCCTTGCAATCTGTGATGCATATATCTTCTAACCACATTCATACTTGTAGTGGATGGAAACTTTGGTCTTCTCATTAAGCTTGAACTTAATGTCCACAGGCTTTTTCACTGCATATTCCCTCAAGGCAGCCCTAAACACCTTCCCATTTGGGAACTTCATACCCTTGCATAACTCTAGGTTACTCATGCCAGTCTTCTTATTAAACTCTGGACATCTCACCCTTTCATCCTCATCCTCTGAACTGTTTATGCTCCTAGTGTCATCATCATCAAGAGCTTTTTCAGCCCAATCATTATTATCACTAGCTTGATCACTGGCAGCAGCTTGATCACTGGCAGTAGCTTGATTACTAGCAGCAGCATCTGGTCTCTTCCCATTATTTGTAATTGGCTCTCTCACACCATCTCCCTCATTTCCATTTTCAGTATCTCTTTGATGCTCAATCAGGTTCATCCACATGAACATCTTCACTACTAAATGTTCAAAATGTGTATAAAACACCCTTGAACGTTTACACCCCCAATTTACAAGTTACCAATTCAAGCTTATTATCAAACAATTAACGTGCAGAATATGAACATAAGCATAAAACTAAATTGATAAACAATCTAAACCAAATAAAATCACATCTACAGCAGAAATTAAATGGCAAAGATTAAGGGAAGAGAAATGCAAACACAAGGACAACACAATGATGTGTTATCGAAGAGGAAACTGAAGCCCTCGGCGTAAAACCTCTCCGCCGCCCTCTAAGCGGTTAATAATCAACTAGGAAATGTAGTTGGGATACATGAACAACAATAGACCCTCTAAGTCTAATCTACCCAATGTACCTAAGCTCTCCAAGCTTTTTGCTCCAACGAGGTTGCGCCGAACCTTTGTCTTTTCTAGCTTACCGGATTCCGCTACTTGACCATAGCATCAACCAATAAGAAATTGGTCCCTTCTTAATTGCTTCCCAAAGCACCAAACAACCTTCTCACAGATATGGGTATGGTGAGAAAAAGTTTTGGTAGTGTACCTCTCAAGGATGTAACAATGGAAAGAGTGAGAGTAGAGGAATTTGAAGAGCCTCTATGTGAAGATTGGGGATGAGTCAATCTTGTTTTTCTCTAGGATTTCTCTCTCAAAATTCTCTCTGGAAGCTCTCTATATTTCGTGGGTATAAGGGGTATTTATACTGGGGTGAAAGTAGAATGCGAAGAGTCAGGTTTTTCAAAACAGAGCTGGCTGGCAGCTTGGCCTCGCGACTTGACTGAGTCGCGAGTTCAAGCCGCGAGATAACAGAACGGCCAGGCTGGACTTTTTGTCCTGTAGTGCTACAGCTGGCGTGACTGTTCATCTTCTCTGCACGCTTCACTCATGTGCTACAGTTGGCGGCTTGCCAGTCGCGAGTCACCCGCGAGTCCCAATCGCGAATCTCTGCATCCTTGCACAATCTTGAGCATTTCTTCACACTCACTCACTCATTACCCTTACATGATTCCCACCTAAATACAGGGTTACTAATTGCTAAATTACAAGCAAATTTGGCACGAAATAAAGCCAACAGAAAGGTTGATTAAATTCAACCTTACAACTAACAACGGTTTGTCCATGGTCATCCACATGCACAGCTCCACCAACATTGCCATCCCTTAAACCCTCAACAGGTTCTGCACTAACATCATTTTGGTCAACCACAGATGATCTAACAGTATTGGTCACTTCCTCACAATCAGTATCATCATCTTCATCATTCATTTCCCATGTCTGGTCTACTGCAATTGGTTGATCTGGTTCAACTATAGGTTCTTCAATAGCAATTGGTTCAAGTTCAGGTTCTACATAAAGTGTGATTTCATTTGTTGGGCATTCAGCATGTAGTTCACACATGTAGGTCACATCATCATTTGAAGTAATTAACCTTAACCCTTGCTCTAAGTCACCACCAGGTATTAAATAATAAATCCTACTGTTAATGGGTCCCCCAGCCTCAGCACAAATGTCTTGTATCTCAAAATGACTTAGTAGATCTGGATCAACATTAGCCATTGTAGATACCTCACCACCTACATACTCTAAACTAGGGTTCCACTTAAAATTCCCACTATGGTGAATAGTAAAATCAAAACGAATTTCAGCAGCCATCTGTAGGAGTTAAAACACATGCACAAACAACAGTAATTAAATACATAACCAACACATGCATAGAGAACACCAATGACAAAAGCAAAATAATTTCAGTTGCACACCAAACACCAAGTAACGTGGGGTCAAAGACAAGAAACACAACCAACTAAACAATTTTTCTCCATGGGACCACAGACAATCTAAAGATGCATCTAACCAAAATATTTCTAGGGACCATAGTCATCAATGTCAACTATAAAAAAACAAACACACCAATGGTAAACCACTAATTTTATGACAGAAAAACTTTAATCCGAATCACCTTCATCAATCGTTACACATTGAAAAAAAATAAACACAACAATGGTAAACCCTAGAAAGTCATTTCATACCAGATATAGAGGAAAACCCAAGCTTCAGCACACCTCCTCCTTGCTTGCAAGTGTTCGGGGATTTCACTTTGGCAATCAAAGTAAAGAGAGAAAGGGATTATGGGTTTGGGGATTTTTGGGGGTTCGAAGGTAGAGAGAGGGAGAGAGCTCGGTCCTTTTTTAGGGTTCTAATTGGGTTCTAATTTTGGCTTATATAGTAAATGATACTTTCTAACAGAAATGACAGAGGTGGGTAACGAGGGTCTAACGGAGGCCACCTCAGGTGGGTAAAGTGACAACTTTTAAACCACGGGTGGGTATTGTTAAAACGGGTCAAACCACAGGTGGGTAAAGTGCAATTTCCCCAAATATATATGTATGGAATAGCAAGAAATAGTAAAGGAGCAACGTAATAAAAGAAAACTTGAAATAAATGCTAGGGATCCTTAAAATTATGTGAGATATTTCATCACTTTTCTTAATCGTGAATTACAATGTGCTCACTGAGACGTGTTATAAAGTCCAAATAAGCTCAAAAATTACAGACTTAGATGGCTTTCCAAACCTCTAAGACTTGCAAAGTTTGAATCCCTTTGAATCCAAGTATGTTCTACAGTGGCTGTTTTTAGGATATCAGGCAATATTTCTCTTTTTTTTACTACTTTCTTTGAGTTTTTTGACAGAGTTTTCTCAGCGATTCTGTTCTGATTCTTTCCTGCCGAATGCCCTTTCCATTGTTGGGTGCTTCCCCTCTTATAGTGTCATCTTAGGGTTCCGAGGTACCACTAATTCCCCTCCTCTGTTCCCCTGGGTACTAGAGCCTATGTCGTGCCAGCCATTTCGGTGGTTGGTCCCTTCCTTGTTTTCTCATAGTTTTCTTCTTTTGATGCCTTTTCCCCAAAAGCTTCTTGCTGACTTTCCTTTTTGGGGTGTCCCTAGAGAGCTGACTTCTAATCTCTCTTCCTTCAAGGCTTCTACACCTTACCTTTTCAGATTTAGTTTTTTTGGCTACCTGTCATTTTTCCCGAGTGAGCTGATTCCATCTCTGCCAGGTTGAAAGTTTTCCCAACTACTTCCCTTCATGGTTTTTCTTTCTGGGTTCCTCGAGGTACCAGTCCTTTGTTCATGAATTGTTAGTCCCAAGCTCTCTGATTCCTTTCTGCATCATTGGGTGGCTGATAAGGATGTATTTGTTCTTCGTTCCTTGTGTTTTTTGGACACTTCTTTTGAGCTTGTAAGGGTCCTTTTTGGACAGTACCCAGGCCCAAGTAGAAACAAGGATCCTGGGCCCTTTACTTGTTGTTTTGGTGGACTCAGCTTGGTTCACCGCAGCTAAATGGGGGCTGATTACGAACTAAGTTGTGCGCAAGTCACATAAAGCTCCTCAAGGCAAAATGCGATTCCTCCTAAGCAATAAAATACCATTATAAGTGTTTTAGTGTCATGAAATGACTTTTTACTCTTACAAAACAAGTAAAATAATTATTCATAATATTCACAATGAGAAAGAGATTGAAATAGAGTATTTGAGGCTTATCTTTTATTGTATAAACATTTAAAAAAGTTCCTTCACTTGGTACCCCGGGCGTATTGTCGTGGTTCCCAGGGGTACTAGGCCTGTAAAAACCCTGAATGCTGATTCTCTAAACTACACGATCTTTCTCCATGCTTATTATGCAATGAAGTTTTGTCCTTTCCCTTACCTCTATAAGTCTTACATAAGAACACACTATACAATACACATATCTTCAAATAAGTGTTAGTTTCTTAGATTAGGATATACATTTTAATACATATACATATATGCAAATGAATTTCACGAGAATGATTTAGCCACGAGGATCCTGGCCCCAATTCTCACAGACTTAGTACTTTTGCACAAGACTTGTGGGATTTGGAACTCAAGTCCAAGTGGCTTTGCTTGGGCATTGCCTTCCAAGATAGTTAGGTGAGAAGGATTTTTGTGGAAGAGAGTGATATCTGATGTGTGCATGTTTTGGCATATGTTTCTTTGGAGGCTAAGTGTGTCCAAGGCCCAAGTTGAAGTGAGGACCCCGGAAAAAAGACTCAGCTTTTGGCTGAGTAAAAGGAAAACTAGCAAGTAAGAATATATGTATTGAACAGCAAGAAAGCAGCAAAGGAAAACAATGTAATAAAGAAACACATGAAATAACTGTTAAGGATCCTCAAATCAGTATGAAATATTTCATTATTTTTCTTAATTGTGGATTACAATGTTCTCACTAAGACGTGTTACAAGGTCCAAATAAGCTCAAAAATTACAGACTTAAATGGCTATCTAAGCCTTTAAGACTTGCAAAGTTTGAATCCCTTTGAATCTAAGTATGTTCTATAGTGGCTGTTTTTGGGATACCAGGCAATATTTCCCTACTTTCTTTGAGTTTTTGACAGAGTTTTCTCAATGATTCTGTTGTGATTTTCTATTGCTGAATCCCTTTTCAATGTTGGCTGCCTCCCCTTTTATAGTGTCATTTTAGGGTTCAGGGTACCACTGATTCCCTCCCCCCCCCCCTTTTTGGCTCCTTGGGTACCAGAGGCCCTTGTTATGCCAGCCATTCTGATAGCTGATTCTTTCTCTGTTTCTCATAGTTTTCCTCTTTTAGTCCTGTTTTCCTAAAAGCCACTTGCTGACTTTCCATTCCGGGGTGTCTTTGGAGAGCTAACCTTCACCCTCTCTTCTTTTAAGGCTTTTTACCTTTTAGACTCAGCCTTTTGGCTGTCCTTCTTGCTGTCATTTTTCCCAAGTGAGCAGAATCCATTTCTGCTGGGTTGAAGGTTTTCCTAGCCACTTCCCCTTATAGTTCTTCATTCTGGGTTTCTTGAGGTACCAGCCTTTTGTTCATGAATTGTCACTCTCCAAACTTTCTGGTTCTTTGCTGCACCACTAGGTGCTTGAGAAGGACATATCTGTTCTTCGTTTCTTGTATTTCGTTGTACCCCTTTTGAGCTGTCTCAATCCCACTTTAGCTGTGCTGCACGTCCCGAGGATCCCGAGCCTTTGGGTATCCCGACCCAGTTCTTTCACTGGACTTTGCTAGATTTTTAATGGTCTTTTTGCTGGAAATCTGAACATACATAGGGCCTTGATGTTGATTTTTAGCATCATGAATTGGGCTTTCTTTTGTTAAGACCCATGGCCTTTCTTTACTTTTCATGGAACAAGCTTTCTTGTGAAATTTTGGTCCTCAACAGAGCTATCTTAATCTCATCCTATCTTTGTTGCATGTCTCGAGGACCCCGGGCTTCTGGCAGTTTTTGGGTATTCCGGGCTTTCTTGGAGTTGCGTTTTTTAAAAACGCGCTTTGGAGCTGTGTTTTTTAAAAACGCAGCTTCATGGTACTGTTTAAGCTGCGTTTTATGAAAACGCAGCTCCACCACTGGACCTATAGTTGTGTTTACTAAACGCGGCTATAGACCAGCTCTGAAGCCGTGTTCTGTTATGTTGAGGTTGCGTTTAGCTGGGTTCGGCTTAAGCCGTGTTTTTAAAAACATGGCTATAGACCCATCCGGGGATTTTTTTTTTTTTTTCAATATATCCCAAAGCTGCGTTTATTAAACGCGGCTTAAACATGTATAGAGCTGCGTTTTATTCAACGCGACTTAAACATGTCTGGAGTTGCGTTTATTAAACGCAGCTTAAACATAATGCTAGAGTTGTGTTTAGTTAAACGCGGCTTAAACAAGGGAAGAGCTGCATTTTATCAAATGCGGCCAAGGTTTGATATTAAAAAAAAAAAAAACCCCCTCAATTGAAAAAAAACCCTAAATTCACAAAAACTCTCAGCTCACTCTTAACCTAGCTCTCGATTTGGGACTATTTTTACATATTTTGGTGAAACTCATAGTAGACAACATGATAAAACTAACACTATTACTCTCATTATCTTTTTAAAATCAGATAATCCTTATACTGCATAGTTGAATTAAACTAGTTGACTTTTCGCACGATGTGCAATGCATTTTACGAAAGACTTTTCATATTACTTACACAAATATCACTAACATGTTATTAGTTTTCTCTAATATTTCAATAACTTTTATTGTAATATTTTAGTGTTATATTTTATAGTCAAAATAGAAAAATAATAAGAGTAGTGTAGCGATTTATCATGCCATATGTGTTTACAAAATTTGAAAATTGCATGACTGATATAGATAGGCATGTTTCATGTCTACTCAATAATGCAAGTATAGTTTTGATAAAATAAAATAAAAATATTGTTCAATTAATTTTTTACGTTCTTGTGTTATTACTTTTATTTTATATTTTTCTTTCGTTGGATTTTGTTTCAATTGTTGCAAAAATAATTAAATTTCAATAGAATACCATATTTCAAATTAATTGTTTCTCATATAAATATTAGAAAAATGACATCAAATTTCAATATACTTAAATAATTAATGCACCACTTAAAATAATTCAAAATAAATGTATCCTATTGGTATTTAAAAAAAAAAAAAAAATTACATAGTATAAATACTCCAATGTTGGTCCCCCCCCACCCCGCGTGCGCGCGCACACACACACACATATTTATTACATGCCACTAAAAGGAATTAGAAAATATAAATTTTTAAGATTAATTTTAGTAAATTCAAAAATATTTAATTTTTGATGGATTTTGTGACGATTGTTGTCAAAGCAACTAAATATGAGGAATAATATAATATTCGAAATCTATTATTATTATTATTATTATTATTATTATTATTATTATTTCAAATAAAAATAGTTTCTTTAATAAAATTTATAAAAATAATAATATAAATTCCTTTAATATAAATAATTAATGCATAACTATAGATAATTAGTAATTAATATATGCATATACTCCATTGACTAATTCAATAAGCTAACAACACTTTTCTTCTAAAAAAAAAAAAGCCTTTGATATAAATACAAACTTGGTTGAGGTGAAAGCCTAAATAAAGAGAATATTTAGGAGTACGGTATATGATAGAATTATATACTCTCTCCTATATTAGCTTTTTGCTACTACTTATATATATTGATACTGATTATTACAAACACATATAGTCGTATACAACTATGTAGTTTATTATAGGGAAAAAGGTAGGAGTGATTTGAAAAGAAAGATAAATAAATAATCACAGCAATATATAACAACTGCAAAAAAAAAAAAAAAAAAAAAAAAAAAAGATACATATGGGCTTAAGAGCTACCTACCTTTTCAAATTGACATTTCTGACTATAGGGAAACATTCGTACATTAAAAAAAAAGTTTTCGCTAAAGGCCAAGCATAAAAAAATTGACATTTCTGACTATACTATAGGGAAACATTCGTACATTAAAAAAAATAGTTTTCGCTAAAGGCCAAGCATAAAAAAATTGACATTTCTGACTATAGGGAAACATGTCCCATAAAAATTGCATGGAAATGGTGTTTAGGCACGTTCAGATGGAAGGGGTAGTTAAGAAAAGGCGTGCCAAAGTTAAAACGTTACCATTATCTTTTAGACTTTCTAAACTCAAAATTTTGATCTAAATCATGTTGTACAAATCATAAAAGTTTAACCCCCATTAACAAATAAATGTTTTTAAAAGAGTTTAAGTAAAAAGGTTTTTAATAGGCAAGGCCATGAAATGGCGCGCTTGATTCAAAATCTATAAGAAATCAACTAAATGAAAAATCCTTCTGACACAAATAAAGTGAATTTGGATTCTAGGAACATGTTGCTAAGAATCTTAATTATAAGCCCAACTTCACATTTCAAACTCTCTATACTCGTTGAACACTGAGAAAGTGGAGAAAAAGATTTTGGGTTGGACTTAATGATAGTCTTCACAAAGATTCATGATGGTCAAGTCAGCGATGAAAGGAGAATAATTGTTTTCAAAGATCAATATTTGCCATCGCATGAATTATTAGTGAAATTTCGAAAACAATGGCAAAAATAGTGGATGATTTTATTAAAGTGGTAATTTTGTGTGTGAGGTTTTTCGAGCAAAATGTATAAGAACTAGATATTTCCCTGAATTTCCATAAAGAAACATATATAAACCATAAAGAGTGGCTCAGCCAAAACTGGCAGAGACACTAATGGGTGCTCTATTT
Source organism: Notholithocarpus densiflorus (assembly GCA_030021035.2). Lineage (NCBI taxonomy): Eukaryota > Viridiplantae > Streptophyta > Magnoliopsida > Fagales > Fagaceae > Notholithocarpus > Notholithocarpus densiflorus. Next base: position 211,868 of record JARYZH020000187.1, on the reverse strand, counting down.
CTGGCTCTTCTAGAGGAGAAAATGTCACTAGGTGTCTCAGTTACCGAATTACCTTAATTTCTGCTAACTTTTCCCATAGATTTCTTTGTGGCATAGGATTTCCATATATCAGTTCCAACTTCTGATAAACAGTATATGAGTTCTATCAATTCCATTTTCATCAGTAGTCGTAATTGAAGATTAAGAGCCACATTTGGGCCTAAAATATTAAGGGGGTGTTTGTTTAAATAACATAACATGTATTTTTACAACATTTTTTCATCCACACATAATTTCAAAAAACTTAAATAAAATTACGAAAACAACATTACCAAACTGCCCTAAGAAAACAATACTTCCAGTTCCACTTCCATATTTGAGCATTAGTGTATTCCATTTCTTCTATTTTCACTAACAGAAAAACATCTCAGAGTTACAGAAAGGGCCTGCCTGACTTCCATTGGAGAGTCTCCTGGGAGGACTAGCCCATTAAAATTACTTCAGGCCCATCTACAAAGCCTATTAGCACCATTTTCTACAATCTCTGCTCACCCAGTTTTCTACACCGGCCTTCCACTTTCACTAGGATTACTGAAACTAACAAATGGACTTTTGGTGGTTTTTAATAGACCATTACCAGCCAGCCCAAGTTCTTGATATAGTGAAACAACCTATTGTGAAACTGAATCTCTAGGACAAAAGCCCAAATTCGTTGGATTGATAACCAGATATAAACTGTAAGATTCATCGCCAACTCAATGGACGGTGATTTGTCTTCATACATGGTGCATGTGTAATTTTCATTGTACATGTTTTTCATGTCTTTCCTTAGGTGTGAGTCAACTGTTTCCAACGTCTCCAACTCACATTAAGCTTAGAGTTTGTATTAGGTGTTATTATGTCACGAAATAGTTAAAGGGGGACATTGTTAATTAGATTCATCTTGTTGTTGACTTAATTTGGTGTCATATTTATGTGTATAATTCATTCTTTTATCAGTGTAATTATCTTGTATGTGGGTTCTAGTTAGCTCAACTGGTAAAGTTTCTGATGGTTGAATAAGAGACCTGGAGTTCAATCTCCGCCTACATCAAAAACCAATTGATGTACATGTCTTAATTTGATGATAAATAGCTATCATCAGAAGTGTACGCTATGAGTTGAAACTCTCTAAAAAAAAAGGGGTGTAATTATCTTTTAGTGGGTCCATTGTTATTTGGTGAGGGTCTAGTGCTTAAAATGCAAGTTAGGCATTTTTCCATTTGGGTCGACCAATATCAAGAGCCGTCCTACAAGTTACATTGGATAGCTGGCAGAATTCAGTTACGGCCACTGGATGGTAGCTCCACATGCAAGCCAACTGGCCACATGACCACCCTGACTTGCAAAAAAAACATATATACACTTACCAAAAAATTATTATACGTTAAACTAACCTGTTGTGACCATCCTAATAAAAATGTTGAACACCCTAACTTGAGAAATACAAAAGGTTGGGTTCAATAAAAATAAAAATAATGCTAAATTCATAACATTTTTACAATATTTTTACAACAGATCCAATATGGTAAGCTGTTACTAATTCTAATTTAGGCCCAATAATGATATTATTTTTTTTACTCACTAATAACTATTTTTGCTTAAGATTTATTGTAAAAATGTTGTAGACATAGCATTACTCTAAAATTAATTCTGTCCTCCAAAAATAATCCTTAATCCCTTTTATAAAATTAAAAAGAAAAAGCTTAAACAACAACAATAAATATTAGCCTAAATAACAACAAACATAAACCAAACAAAAACAAGACAAGACCAAACAACATCAAGTGATCAAATTATTCAACAAAAAACATATTATAAAACAAAAAGATAAAAATGGTAAAATATTCAAATTTGTAGCTCGTTCAACCTATTCAAAAATAATAATTTCTAATTTCATTTTTACCTAAAAAATGGTACTAAGAAAAATATTGTAGTTGTCAGTTCTCCTTGATCATGACAACAATTATATTCTTTCTGGCATTATAGTTGCAACAATTTTGCTCTCCTTAACGACTCGACTCACAATTGTAGCAAATATTCAAGTTATCGATTTATTAAATTTTGTATAATTAAAATTTCTTAGTGACCACTTAAAAAAGAATTCTTAAAGCCGCCACTAGTTATGGCTGAAAATTTTGTCGCACATTTGCTGAACATTGGGTTGACCAAAATCTTCAAATTAAATTTACTGAAAAGTCAATTTTCAAATTGTCTGTTGTACCCATCTTTTAGCCCACTATATAAGCCTCATATCTCATGATTTCCCCCTAAGTAAATTTGACTGGAAGCTTAGAGAAAACCCTAGCACACAAACTAGCCAAACACCACTTGTTTTCTCTATCCTTCCTCTCATCATTGACATACCTTGAGAGGAGATTCACCTCTTTCATACATAATTCATGGGATACTGAATTTGTGTTGATCAAGAGCTTTGGAGATATTGGAGTCATCATACACAGCCAAGGAAGCTTGGAGTTGCCAATTGAGGATCCAAGAAGCTAGCGAAGAGAAAGGATTTAGCGTAGTTGGTTGCTAGCAGGAGTCGAAGGCTCCAGTATATGGTCATTACAAATTTGGAGGGTTTGTAAGTAGATATATACTACAATTATTTAACCATAAAATTAACTTAGCCATAATCGGAATCAGGGGTAAACAAGTAATTGGTTTAATTGAAATTAATTAATTGTGTTAAACTGGAATCCTTATAACATACGCACAATAATCAACATATCATTTACATACAGTAGAAGTAGTATATTTACAATCAAAATACAGCTTGTTGCAACGGAAGCTCTAATACCACTTTTGTTGGCCAGATTTCTATTTACACGTGTGAATTAAATTTTACAAAACCAAGCAAAAGTGAAATAAAAATCACAAAAACACCAAAAAAAAAAAAAATTGCCACAAAACTTACCATGCAAATTTACGTGAAAAACCCTCTAATATAGAGGAAAAAAACCACAAGACAAATCTGATAATTCACTATAATAAAATAGAGATTACACTTATCAAAAAAAAAAAAAAAAAAAAAATAGAGATTACAATACTTAAGTTTATGTCTAAAACTTAATCTTACAATAAATTGGAAAAATACAAAAAGGACTCTCTAATAAACAATACAATCTCAGCACAACACCAACAAAAAAACAAACAAAAACAAAAGTATGATAAAACCATTATTGCAGCAACATCTTCATTTTGAACTAGTGATTTCCCACCGGTTGTAACTTTTCACCTCTGTAAGTTGAAAAACAAGTTGTTCCCTAGACATGTTGTCTTTTTCACATTTTACGTTGCAGTTTCTTAATTTTTATAAACCAATGTTGGTTCTTCTCAGCCACAATATTTCCAAGAACTACTCCAATTACAAGCCCACTACCATAACCTAGTATAATTATTTTCCAATCAAATTCAATGTGAAACCATGAGTTTTGCCCATCTCCAATGCTTGAAGTGGGTAGAGGTGAAGGCTCAAGATCTTCACATATCTTTGACAATGGACTTCCACATAATCCTAAATTTTCTTCAAACGAACTATTATCAAATGTATTAAAGTGTTCACCATGTGGTATAGGCCCTGTAAGTTGGTTATTGGAGACATTAAAGGATTCAAGAAAAGTAAATTGTTTTAGTTGCTCAGGTATTTGTCCCGAAAGCTTGTTTTGTGAAAGGTCAAGTGACTCCAATGTTGTTAGGTTTCCTAATGATGATGGGATATGACTAGTAATGTTATTGTTGGAAAGGTTAAACAATTGGAACCCATTAAGATTCCCAATGAATTCTGGAATATTTCCATTGAATTTGTTGCTTGAAAGATCAATAGCTGAAAAGACTTCCATGATCTTTGGATATACCTGTTCATTGCCTTTGTTTATTATTTTAATCGAATAAGGATAAAATTCACGAAGGAGAAAACCACCAAACCATACAATTTTAAAAGCCCGCATAGGTGTGAAGTTATTTGCATCAACTTTCCTCATACACTTCCAAAAGTATTCAAATGGCAACTTACCGGTAAAATTATTGGCTGAAAGATCAAGAATGTGCAACTTGGGAGCTGAAAACGTGGTTGTAGGACTCCCCACTACACCATAGAATCCATTATGTCGCAGAATAAGTATCCTTAGTTCAGGCAATGTTCCCAACCATGAGGGGAAAACATCATTGAAATGATTGCTTCCGAGATTCAAAATCTCTAGCATTGTACAATTAGATAATGATCTTGGTAGAACCCCTGTGAATTCATTTTCGCTCAAGTCAATCATCTTCATTCTACTTCCCTTTGCACATAGTTGAGGAATCATGCCATGAAAATTATTGCCTCGAAGATTCAATATAGTGTTTTTGAAGTTGCTCAAACAGGTAGGAAGTACACCCCTAAATTTGTTGTTAGACAAATCGAGGGTATAAAGAGAACTAAGGTTACATATGAATGGTGATATTTCTCCTTTAAGCATGTTGTTTGCTACCGAATAAATCAAGGTGGACCGTGGTGGAATAGGGGGAAATGCTTGTAGCTTGTTGGAGCTAAGGTCCAAAACTTTTAGCCGAGGCCATGGAAAATTGACCAGATGCTGATCAAATCCTGTTAAAAAATTGTGAGAAAAATTCACATACATCATAGTTTCTTTACTGTTGTTCCACAACATTTTTGGTATTTTGCCTTGAATGTTGTTGTAGGATAGCTCTAGCACTTCTAACTGGTCTTGGTTGCGTAAGAAATCTGGGAAATTCCCTAAGTTGCATGAAGCCAATCCTAAAGCCTTAAACTTATTTTGGGTAGCGTTAGTTTCAATTTTGGTGTGGAAAGATATACTGTTCATTGGTAGAAGTAGTTTGGTTAAATATTTGAGCTTATGAAACATATCTAGAGTCACTATGCCACTCAAGTTATTTGAGCGAAGGTTGAGAGTTTCAAGTTTCTCAAGTTTCAAAATTGAGATTGGAAACGGGCCTTGTAATTTGTTAAATGAAAGCTGTAACTCAGTTAACTGAGTCAAGTTGGCAAACCAAGAAGGGATTGGACCACTTAACTGATTCCAGCTCATGTCCAAATAATGAATTTGGGTTAGATTCGCCAAGGATGGTGGGATCTCCATTGTTAAATTGATTCCTCCAATGCCAAACCAAGTGAGTGTGCTCAACTTCCCAAGCCATGACAAGGAAGAAGGGTTTGCAATTCTTATATAGTTTTCAGAAAGGATTAGAAAAGTAAGTTGAGAAAGGTTACCAAATGAAGCAGGAATTGACCCTGATAACTGACAGTAACCAATGTTCACATATTTCCAGGAAATAAGATTGGAAAAAGAGGAAGGTATTTGGCCCGTAAAATAGTTAGCAACAAGAACCAATGTAGTGAGTTGAGTAAGGTTACCAATCGAAGGTGGAATATGTCCTGAGAAATCACAGACCTCAATCAATAGCTCGTTCAAGGAATTGAGGTTTCCAATTGAAGCCGGTAGTTTCCCAGAGAAACTAGTCTCCCCGAGTGACAAAGTTTAAAGAGGGCTACTCGAGTAGAATTCTGGCAAATAGCCCAAAAGATCTTGATTATCACTCACCCTAAGATCTTGTAGCTTCGGTAGCTTGAAAATTCGAAGAGGGAATTCTCCATGCAATCCACAACCAATCAAATGGAGTGTTGTCAAACCAGATACATTTGATAAGATGTCAGGCACTGGAGATGATATCTGAACGCCACTGAGACGTAGATCTTTCAAGCTAGTTAAGTTTTGAACCAAACTTTTCAGACTTCTGAGATTCAACATATGATTTCCTGACAGATCAAGAGACGATAACTTTGAAAGCTCTGAAATATTAGATGGAATTTGACCAGAAAAAGATGAACTGGACAGGTTGATATACATCAACCTAGAAAGATGGCTGAATCCAGGTGGGATTTGAGAGGATTTGAAGTAATTATATGCAAGATTAAGCCTTTGAAGTTGAACAAGTCGGAAGAGACTGCTGTTGGAGAGCATTGAACCATAGAGACAGCTACTACTGAGGTCAAGGTCAATCACATGACCTGTGTCATTGTCGCACTTTACGCCTTCCCATGAGCAGCAATCTTTGTTCACCCCTTCTAGTTTCCAAGACGTGGTCTTAGGATGAGCAAAAGGATCAATGCAAGCATTCCCGTTAAAGTTTTCTTTGAATTGCAACAAGGCAGAGCTCTCGTCATCATGACAAAGTAGCTGCCTTGAAGCAAAACAGTCAGTGGCAATAGCATGCAAAAGTGAGAGTAAAAGAAGCCAGCGAATGGACATCAAGTTAAACGAGAAGGATGCCATAATAATTTATCTTTAACAACAAAGACTGAGAACTTTTAAATGTGCAAGGAAATGAAACTATACGATTGCTTATATAGACATGAACTGAAGCCTCGATCTATCAGAATGCATACGTAAGGGCATGCGTATGAAGCATGCATTAATGACGGTGGTCTTGAATGATGGTCACTTGTAATGTCGACACTGGGAATTTCTTTGAAAAGTCAAGTTTTCTCCATAATTTCAATGAGATTGGATACGAATTGAAATAATTAGCTGTTGAAACCAAACTAGGGTTAGTTAGGCCTTTGATGTCTGATTTGGAGAGAGAGAGAGAAACCAACAACAACAATGTGCATTACTCGATTTTTGCTTCTATAACCTAAAGTGTTTGGTATCTAACAAAATCCAAATGGAATTATATTGAAGGTTTTTTTTTTTTTTTTGGTTGTCAATTTTATTTGAAATATGCTTGTATAATTGGTGACTTAATGCAACACATACAAGATTAATTTCAATTTTTTATTTTTAATTATTTAATATTTTATCTTATTTACTTAATATTTACTAATTAATAAATGATAAATAATAAATAAAAGTTAGTAACCCATACAATGCATAAGAAAATTTAACATAATATATTTTTACTCTTTCTTTAATTTGCTGAAATATGAAATTTGATTATTATGGTAATGAATTGGCATTTATTATTATTGTGTTTGTGTTTTGATAGAGGGTTTATATATATAAATAATAGAGAGAACAAAGAGAGAGTCGACCAATAGCCTTGAGAGAGTTTTTGTAACCTCCACACATTCACCCTCTCCGCAAATTGATATACCTTTAAGAAAATATCATCATTGAAACACCTTGTACATCCTTAATGGCTTGTTTGGAAGTTTAGAGAGGGAGAAGAGTAGAAGGGAGGAGAGTAGAGGAGAATGATTATCCTCCACTTTGTTTGGATGTTTTTAAAATTAAGTAAGGGAGAGGAGAGTAATTAGTCATTCCTCTTGTTTGAATGTTTTAAAAATTAGGATAGAAAGGAGAGGAAATGATTAAATATTTTTAAATAAATAAATTTACCCCTATTTGAAAATGGACTTGCGACATTAGTCTATGATTAATTTGTTAGATTAAATAATTATGACTATAACATGCAATATTTTTTTTGATAAATTTTTTTTTTTTCTGATGTGAATTAAATAATCAAAATTGGTCTATGATTAAATATTTTTTTTCATTTTTTATTATTGTTAGGTTCTAAGGAATTAGGAACTAATGTATTAGAACTTCATTTTGTAATGTTGGCAAATCATGATCAAAACGTTTTAGTCTTGTTTAGACTTGCTCAAAGTGTATTTATATGTAAAGTTGCAATCGAGTGTTCTGCAGGATTTACTGTGTAAATCTGCCTGGCTTGATCGATCAAAAATTAGGCTCGATCGATCGAAAGTCGTGCAGATCATTTTTCTGCCGAATTTTCCAACTTAGCCCAAGCCCGTTTGACGTGTAGGGTTTTATGTTTTGCCCTAGGTATAAAAGGGTAAACCCTAGCCACGTTTTGTTGTTACTCTTTATGCTATGTGTGTGAATCTTTTGTGAGATCTAGAGGTGTTTGCCTTCACACATACTTAGGGTTATCAAGGATCAAGATTATGTCAAGAACTTGGTGATTGTTTCAATTGCAGATTCAAGAGCTTAAAGATACACAAGCGGGAGTGTTTGTACTTGCTGAGAATTCAAGAAAGAAGTAGTCCGTGCACTCGGAGCTATCATGGGGTCGTGGTAGTAAATTTCCTACTCGAGGTAGGAATAAGATGTTAGTGGTCTAAGTCTTTATTGTGTAAACTTCAATTCTTTCATAGTGAATTTGGTTTACCTTGAGGATAGCTAGGTTAAATTCTCCCCAGGTTTTTTACCGGTTTGGTTTTCCTGGGTCATCATATCTTTGTGTTCTTTATTTTTCGCACTTTACATTGATATGATATATTTGTGTTAACCTAGATATGATAATTTGACTAAGTAATCACTTGGCTAATTAACTAGGTTAATCTAGTTGTGTTTTAAGGGGTCTAAAAACGTACAATTATACTAAAAAAAACCATCCTTAATTGATAATAATTGAAATAAGAAAAAAATTGGCAAAGAAAAGATTTGCTTCAGGGCTAGTACATGGTGTTATGCAGGCCGTGCCTCATAATTTCTGTGCCACACCGTTCTCGTTCAAGTTCATTTTCAAAATCATCACTTTCTTCACCTAATTCAGTAGATAAACAAAAAGGTATTTTTATTGAAGATGATGTGGCAGGACCATCTTCCTCCAATCAACTATTTGATGATGAAACACCAAATTTGACCAACAAGGCTCCAGTCATAGAAGGTCGAGGTCAGAGTTACAAGTGTCCTGTAGTTTCAGTAGCTCGATTCACTTGATATGAACACTTGGGTATTAAAATGATACAGGCCCCTCAAATGCAGAAAGGAAGTAACTACTTGAAACCGTGCCAATAAAAAGAAATGCACTGACTTAGAAGAAGGATCAGACCAGTCCTCTAGCTGGTTCCTGAAGTTTAGAAATTATTAGCATGTTTCCTTTGTTTATGTCATTGTAGCATGTTTGCTTGTTCAATATGTAGAAGTTATGTATTCGCATTTGGAGTTGTTCTAGAGCAGAACTTATAACAGGGTAACGTGCACTTATTTGTGACAGCAAGGAGACTAACAAGATGAAATCACTAATTACTGTTGTGAGTGAACAATTTCTTTACTCAAAGGATTGAATGTTTCAAAAAGTCATTGACACAGTTAGAACTCAAAATTGAAGCAAGTGACTAGGTCTAGGTTGAAGTGGAACCCAAATGAGATGCTAAATTTGACTCACTGAACCAACAAATTCCTGGCAAAATTAACTCTACCTAGTGAATGTTTTCTAAACACATGCTCAACTTTACATATTCTCAAATCCATTAAATTCATATATAATTGTTAAATTACATGTTTATGCAAGTGCTTTCACTGCTATCAATCAAACAATCAAACAAAAATCTTGAATGTCAGATTCATGCAGAAATATACATATAATCATATTATATTCTCCATAGCTTCTTGGTCTTGCATACATAACTAGATTAGTACTTCTGTCATCACAGCCAGACAAGCCACTTTAATAATGATGCACAAGCTAAGTTTTGTTTCCATCACATGACCAAATTAATAAAGTTTTCCAAGATGAACACCCAGAGGATGCTTTGGAAGCTGTCAAGGCTTTGCCAGCTATATTGTGGCACAAAGTTAAGGCAATAGGGCCTCAGCATATATATATGCATATATATATATATATATATATATATATGGAGCACCGATATATAATTACCCAATAAAAATCACAAATACAAACCAATCATCTAAGACCTGAACATAAAATCAAACATGCACAGTATACACAATCACAAAGACCCAGTTCATCCATATATCAGGAACTAATAGGATTACAAGTGTTTAGAGAAAAATAAACAAGAAACACAGATCCATATATAGCTACAATCACCATTGAGATACAAATTTATGCAAGTTCACAGTCTAGACTCACTCAAGCACTTTATCAAACACCTTATGAGTAATACTTTGAAACTTTAAAATTTAAGTTAAAAAAGCCCTTAGATTCGAAACCCACTCACAAATAACATGTATTACCCCCATAAAATCACAATTAATAATAAATTATCCAATAAAATCACAATTATAAGAACATAGTTATTTGATTCAACTCAAAAGAAACCCATGAAACAAAAATTAAAACAGAGTTTACATTTGTGAGAGAATGCTAGGTGTGAGAGAGAAGAGTGAAAGACAGTCTAAGAGTGAAGAAGGAGAGAGAGAGAGAGAGAGAGAGAGCCAACGTGAGCTTCAAAAGCTGAGAGAGTTTAAGAGAATTTTTTTTGTTACAAATTTTTTTTTTTTTAGAACATTGTAATTTTGTTAATATGAAAGGGTAAATTGAGTAATTCTTTTGGTTAAGCATTTCTGTACTCTACTCTAACTCCAAATCTCTCCTATTTTGGGGAATTAAAAATGAGGGGTTAGAAATAGTTAGAATCCTTCCAAACCTCTCCCCCTCATTCCTTAAAAAACATCCAAACAACATAATTTAACTTACTTTCCCTCCCTCTACTCTACTCCCCCACCTTCCCCCAACATCCAAACAGAGCATAAGTGTCTATGAATTGCTCGAAATCACAGAGTCCATAGGTCAAATACTGATACAATAACAAATAGGCTATGCTTCTTTGTTGTGTCATTTCTGGATTTAATATTTTATTTATTTACCATTTAGATTATAGTTTTTCAATTTATTATATTACCCCCTCTCAATCTATTATTATTTGGTAATTTTATTAATTTATTAATTTATTTTTATCCATAATTTTAGACCACAAAAATTTGAAATTTAAACATTTGATTGATGATTTAACTATTAATTTTTTTTTTTATATTCTTGAAAATTTTAAGCATAAAAGACATAATAAGGATTTCTTTCTTGAGAATGTGTAGCTCTCTCTAACAAGGTGGGTGTTTTGTAGAAACTTTTCTAGGGTTTTCTTTTGAATAGTCCCCTTACAATTTTGTGAGTAATGAAAGTATATATAGTATGGGTAAAGGGTATAAGAATCACACTTTAAATCCTAGCTTCAATACATTTCACGGGTCATCTCACGACTTGGCCAACTCGCGAGATGAGTCACAAAACACACTGACTCTTTAGCTTCTGGCATGTGCTCCTCATGTGACCTTCAACTGTCTTGATCAAATCTTCACCACTTAAGACTAAGCCAATTACAATTAAATCTCACAAAATACAAGGAAATAAATTAATAAAATTACAATACCTTTTGTCATGGAATAAAGCCAACATAAATGTTATGTGAAAAATCATAACTTAATGTACCTTTGAGAAGATATCATCATTGAAACACCTTGTACATCCTTAAGTGTCTATGAATTGCTGGAAATCACATAGTCCATAGGTCAAATACTGATACAATAACCAATAGGCTATGTTCCTTTGTTGTGTCATTTCTGGATTTAATATTTTATTTATTTACAATTTAGATTATAGTTTTCCAATTTATTATATTAATCCCTCTCAATCTATTATTATTTGATAATTTTATTAATTTATTTTTATGCATAATTTTAGACCGCAAAAATTTGAAATTTAAACATTTAATTGATGATCTAACTATTAATTTTTTATATTATTGAAAATTTTAAAGCACAGAGGACATAATAAGAACATACAATTCAATAGCTAGATTTTTAAAACTTACATCCAATAAAAAAGAAAGAAAAAATATATATTTATATATATAAAAGGAGTTTAGAGAAAAATCTTTTCCTTTAAAATTTCGAAAATAATACTAATATGACAAAGCTTTCAATCTTAATTCGTAGTTAGTATCCCACTTATTCAAATAATAATATAATAATTTAGTTATTATATATCCCTTTATTAGACCATCCACAGCAGTTGTTGCATAAAAAATGTCATTTTGACACATCAAAAGCCTACTTTATTATTTTATCACATCATTTTACAACATCCCATTTATTAAATGTTTTATCATTCAATTCTATATATTAAAATAATATATACAACATATTAAAATAATATTTACAACTCATCAAACACAATCAACAGCCACCACACTGCTGCCAACAACCAACAGCCACCACCACACAACCACCACATCCTCCACAACCCAAAACACAATTCAAAACAAACCCATAGCCCACAAACACCAAATCGGAAGCCTCACCACCTCAACCACAAACCCCGACAAACCCACCGCCTCCACACCGTCACCCACACCCACTTTCAAACCCAAAACCTTCATAATCCAAGTCAACCTAGACTCCAAACCCACCATCTTCCCCCCACGCTCTCCACTACGTCCATGCCACTTGCTCCCCCCAATTCCTCGGCCTCAAAACCACCGGCAACTCCGGCTTCCTCAAAGAGTCCGACTTTGGCTCCGACCTCGTCATCGCCGTCATTGACACCGACATTACTCCCAACCACAAAAGCTTCTACAACCAAGACCTCGGACCCATAGCCTAGCCTATCCGAACCCACCCACCTCCGTCGGAACCAAACCCAGCCAACACAACCTGAACCCAAACATCACCGTCTAAACCCACCCATTGCCCAACCCACCCATCAAACCACAGCAAAAAAAAAAAAGAAAAAAGAAAAGAAAAAAGAAAAGAAAAACCATTGCTAGAGAGAGATCGGCGTGGAAGTGATCGTCAGCGTCGACGTTGGCGTGGAAGAGCAGTGAGGGTGAGAGAACAAGAGATGAGAGGTTGAGAGAGAGGAGAGGATTGGGGTTTGAGAAAAAAAGAGAGGAAGAGACTGACGAATAGATGAGAGAGAAAGATGAATAAAAATAATAATAAACCATATGCCATTCGGTGTCCGTACTGTGCCAAACTTGTAAGGGTACTGTTCAATGTTGCAAAAATTTGACACATTTAACACATCTGATAAAGCTGTGTTTTTAGTGTTTAGTGTGCCAAATGTACCGTATTATAGCATTTAGCATTTATGCAACAGCTGCTGTGGATGCTCTAAGATATGATAATCACAGATCTCTTTTACTTTACAACCTTTAGCCTTCAAAGACCTCAACCCTCTTGTCTCTCGTTCCCCATGCACCACCTAACCACTCTATCACATTTCATCATAATCTCTTCTCACCACAACTGTCTCTGAAAACGAGATTGCATTAATTATGTACATAATATATATACCACCAATAAGTCTATTGATTAGGGGAAAATTATTAGGTACTCCCGGAGTACCATAAATGCGTACTCCCTCCTCTCACATGAATGTTGATTCTCACCATGAATTTAATTAGTGGGACCTACCATTCATGTGAGAGCAGGGAGTACACATTTATGGTATTCCGGGAGTACACAATAATTTCCCATTAATTAGGTATTTAAGATATAATATCATTGCAACGTTTACCAGACTTTGCGCACAATAGACTCCTGTTGTTAATGCTATCATTTTCATGAGAAAGGATACCATGATTCGGTAATACCAACCCAGCATCTGTTTTGGTATTTCCTACTCAATAAATGAGTGACACCTGTTTCAAAAAATCACATCAGACTATCTCCAATAAATGATTAATTTATCTTCCCGATAGTATAGAAAATTGTGATTAATTTATTAGAGTAGTCTGATGTGGTTTTTTGAAACAGGTGTCACTCATTTATTAGGTAGGAAATACCAAAACAAATGCTGAGTTGGTATTACTGAAACATTGTATACTTTCTCCATTTTCACCCTAAACTTCTCACCACAACTGTCTCTAAAACGAGATTGCATTAATTACGTACATAATATATAGGGAAATGCTAACGAGTGCCCTTAGGGCACTGGTTAAAAATCCAGTTAAAGAAAGTTTTGACATCACTTTTATAGGAAATGAAAAAAGCTGTCAAAACATTAATTACTTTTTTTCTTTTCCCATAAAAACTTTCTTTAACTAGATTCTTAACCCCTAAGGGCACTCGTTAGCATGACCCTAATATATATACCACCAATAAGTCTATTGATTGGGTACATAAGATATAATATCATTGCAACGTTTACCAGACTTTGCGCACAATAGACTCTTGTTGTTAATGCTATCATTTTCACCCTAAACTTTCGTCAACAAATATTGCTTTCTGAGGTTGTTGTTCTTTTAAATATTCGTTGCAAGTTGCTCCGCACATGCGAGAGGTTTTTTTTTTTTTTGAATTTAATGTATAATTTTTCAATTTGAATTTATCTATTGTTAGTAAGATTTTATAGGAAGAGATTTTTAAGAAACTAAAATTTAGGTTCTGAAATGAAGTAAACTGTTTGGTTTTGTGTGTGCTAATTTTTAGGAAAAAAATGTAGTAAACGTGTATGAGATATATTTATATTTAAATAGAGAGTACTAATTTTTAAGAAAAAAGTTTCTCTTGTATTTTTTTTTTTAAATTTTGTTGGATTACAATTTTAACCCTATTTTTTATTTTTTAAGAATAAAGATTATCTACTTAGATTAGGAGTATTTTTGACATTTTTTGAAGACATAACTAATTTTCTAAATCCTCTTAATATATAGAGTCTATTGTTACTTTGTTAGTAAGGTTACACAAGAATATATTTTTAAGAAACTAAAATTTAGGTTTTGAAATGGAGTAAATTGTTGGGTTTAGCATGTGCTAGTTTTTAGAAAAAAAAATGTAGCAAACGTGTGTGAGATATATTTAAATAGAAAGTGTGCTAATTTTTATGAAAATAGTTTCTTTAGTAGTTTTTTTTTTTAATTATGTAGAATTACAATTTTAACCCCCCCCTTTTTTTTTTACGAATAAGGATTATCTAATTAGATTAGGAGTTTTTTTGACATTTTTTGAAAATATAACTAATTTTTTGAATCCTCTTAATACATAGAGATAATAATAATTTTTTTTTTAGTTTAATGTAATTTTTCAATTTGAATTTATCTATTATTAGTGAGGTTACACATAAATGAATTTTTAAGAAACTAAAATTTAGGATTTGAAATGGAGCAAACTGCTGGGTTTAGTGTGTGCTAGTTTTTAGGAAAAAAAATTTATGAAACGTGTGTGAAATATATTTAAATGAGAGGTGCTATGTCCACAACATTTTCACAACAAATCATAGGTGGTTAGTTGTTATTGATTCAAATTTGAACCTAACACTAAGATTACTTTTTTACCCCAACAATAATACCCAGTAACAACCTGCCACTTAAGATTTGTTGTAAAGATGTTGTGAAAATGTTGTGGACATATCATATCTCTATTTAAAGAGAAATGATATGTTCACAACATTTTTACAACAAATCCTTAGTGGAAACGTGTGTGAAATATATTTAAATGAGAGGTGCTACGTCCACAACATTTTTACAACAAATTATAGGTGGTTAGTTGTTATTGATTCAAATTTGAACCTAACACTAAGATTACTTTTTTGCCCCAACAATAATACCCAGTAACAACCTGTCACTTAGGATTTATTGTAAAAATATTGTGAAAATGTTGTGGACATATCATATCTAATTTTTAGGAAAAAAGTTTTTCTGGTAATTTTTTTGTTTTTGAATTTTATTAAATTACATTTTAACCCCATTTTTATTTTTTAGGAAAAAAGTTCATTTGGTATTTTTATTTTCTGAATTCCCTTAATATATAGAGATGGTAACAATAAGTCTATTAATTAGGTACATAAGATATACATCATTGCAACGTTTACTAGACTTTGCGCACAATAGACTCCTATTGTTAATGCTATCATTTTCACCCTAAAACTTTCGTCAACAAATATTGCTTTTCGAGGTTGTTGTTCTTTTAAATATTCGTTGAAAGGCGCTAGTTGAAAATTGATCCCGTACTGTATCAAATACGAATGCAAAAGTTTTTCGAGACCACAAACTTTTATACAACTTTTGTCATAACTATTTATGTTGTCGACTGTGAGTGGAAAAAAATTAATTAGTTTATATAAAAATAACAAGCAAACAGTTAAAATCTGGCACATAGAAATGATAAAGGTTGTAGTTCTAAATTTTGTTTTTTTATTTTTCATAATTTTATTTCTTTGTTTTAACATTGTTCATCCTGATAATTCTTTTAAAATTTTGAATGACAGTATTCAATACAATTTTAAATCTATAATATTCTATTGAATATCCTTTTAACACTAAGAGCATCTTAGTCCCCCTTTTAGTGTGTGCCCTATAAATCTTTAACATTAAGAGCATCAAACAATCCCATTAGGAGGCATCATGAGGATCAATTAAATCAATCCTCAAAATTTGGTAACAAAACCAAAAATTATGAAGTGAAACGCTAAATTAAAAGTTGATAAATGACTTGATTTTATCAACTAGTGTGGAGTTTTGTTTTGAGATGATCATTTCCGTTGATTTTCAGCTAGCTTTAGAACTGTTTGTGAACAGCTAGAGTTTGGAGTTTTGATTTTCCGTCGATGATCCAGGGAATGTAACTTCCTAATTAATTTAGATATTTCTAGAGAGGTTGACTAGAAGACCGAAGTTAATTACATCAAACGAATTAAACAAAGATGCATATATGTCTGACTATTAGGGAGGTTGACTAAAGCTTAAGCCAATGTTGACCCATGGCATTTTTTCTCTCAAGCATGCATCAAACAATAAATTAGGACATTCTCAAAAAACAAAAAAAAAAAAAAAAAAAAATCAATTAGGATAATCCCTTTCCTCACGTTATAACCAGAAGCTTTAGTGTTTAGAGGATGAAGGATATTTGGATGATAGCGAGAGAGGGAAAAGTAGGGTTGTATAAGAATCAAATTAGTTGTGAACAGCTCGAGCTTGGCTTGGGAAAGAGCTTGTTTATATTTGTTAGTTTTTAGACCCCTGAAAAAACAATTTGTTTAACCTACTTTAATAGCCAAGTTGTTACTTAGGTCAATTATGTACATCTAGGTTAAACATTCATCACACATATCACGCATAGCAAAAAACTAAATAACACAAGATATGATGACCTAAAAAAACTAATGAAACAATCCAATTTCAAGGTAAAAAACCCAGGGGGAACAATTCCAAAAAAAAATCCACTATATCAAATAGAGATTTATAGTCAAGAATATCAATTCGTAATAAATCTAATTATAGTTACTAAACTGAGCTTTGAACCCTCAGACTTCTTTGATGTGGATTTG
This sequence comes from Notholithocarpus densiflorus, assembly GCA_030021035.2. Taxonomy (NCBI): domain Eukaryota; kingdom Viridiplantae; phylum Streptophyta; class Magnoliopsida; order Fagales; family Fagaceae; genus Notholithocarpus; species Notholithocarpus densiflorus. The sequence goes on along the minus strand of JARYZH020000187.1, from coordinate 194,786 downwards.
CTCCAACATGAATCTCTTGTTCACGTCTTAATCTTCAGTACGCTTGATAGCTAAAGCTTGGTTGCAACTTTACTCCACCAGTGCTAGCAATATGAGTGCGATCTTTGGTAGGTGTTTGAAAGAGTTAGAAGATACAATATTTGTTAATTGCTTTGAAAAATAAGCTAAGTTCAAGCCTTAAGTTTAGGCTCGATTATTAAATGAATCAAGCATAAACTTAATAATGTGTTCGTGAACATGAAAGCTGGAATTAATTATATATAATATTATATTTTATATGTATACTTGTTTAAAAATATAATATTATATATAGACTTGACATTGGATTGTATAAGTTTTTTAAATAGGTTTATATGATATTAAATTATTATTTGTAACTTATTGATGATATATATTATCTATTCGTAGTAAAAATTCATTGAATTGAGAATAGGTAAAACATTTTAGTCTTGGTTTCACAATATATAAGAAAACAATAAGTTAATCAAGTACCTCGTGAACAAGCTTCATAAGAAAATTAGCCAAGTGTGAACATAAAATCTTGGTTGGTGACGAGCTCGAGCTCGGCTTGTCTCGTGTTCGAGAAAAAAAAAATTAAATAAATAAGCTTGAACTTTTAATATTCGGCTCAACTCATTTACAACCATAGGGAAAAGTTTAGAAAGCAATACAGAGAATCATGAAAATTAATATATATATATATATATAGATGGGTTCAAGTTACACCTGGTGTAACTCCTTAAGAGTTACACATTTTTTGTACCGTAGATTTTTAATAAATCCAACGGTTGAAAAAATAGCATTAAATGAATATTACTTTTCACCTTATTTTCCTAATTAATAACAGTTTCTCTCTATCATCATTTATTACTTTCCAAAAACCTCATTGGGTGTTTAACTGTGTCTCTTTCTTCCTAAAATTCCTGGATATATATGAATCTCGGCAAAAAACAAAGACTAAAAAAGTTCAAATTTTTCTTCTCTCAAAATCCTTGGGTGCCGGTGAGTAAGATCTAAAGATATACTATAATTTGTGATTTTTTAAGTACACTTAGTCTGCCAGAACTACCCCTAAACAATTCACAAAATGAGCAAGAGCCTTGTGGTTTCCAGTTTCAACACATTATAGCAAAAACACATGACAAAACTCAAATCTATTGAAGATAGGGCGGATATGAGATCACAAAATAAAATAAAGAAGTGAACATATATATAATGTTGAAAATAAATGATGACCAGAATCTACAAAGAAGTATCCATTTGGTTAATTGAAAAAATTGGCGGATCGATGTTCATACAGTATGAAAAGCATGTTATAGTCAGACTGGTAATGAATGGGCTTGCTTGATTCAGGTGGTTAACATCTAACATGATAAATTTGGCCTGTTTTATTGTCACCGTGTTGAATTCTTTTTTGTGGTTAAGAAATATTTGAACCATATATATACTCCTTGATACAAGAGTTACAGGCAAGGGATATTTTCATTACAACGCCTTCTAATTATAAATGAAATACATATTATGTATAATGTTTACAATACTCTGCTAATTGAAATAGATTTGGCCTAATTCCATCCTGAGCGGGAAGAAGAAGAAAGAGGTTGGTGTGACTCGGAGGTACAACGTTTTTTTTTTTTTTTTTTTTTTTTTTTTTTTTTTTTTTTTAAGGAAGAAAGGGACACAGTTAAACAACACCTAAGGGGGTCTATGGAAAATATTAAATGAAGATAGAGAAAATCTGTTATTAATTAAGTAAATAAGGTGGAAATCCTTAATTATTTAATGCTACTTTTTCAACCGTTGGATTTATTAGAAATCTATGGTACAAAAAAGGTGTAATTCTTAAGGAGTTACACCAGGTGTAACTTGTACCCATCTCATATATATATATATTAGTCACAACAAGGGGAATGGAAGATTTGAAATCTCTATGTCTTAATTAATTATAAATACCAAAAAATGTCAGTTGAACTAATAGACTCTTGACTAAATAAATATATTTAAAATACTAACTGAGTTACAAAACTTTTGGATATACATATATATTTAAATCTTTTCTTATTAATGGTTTCATAGCAACTTGTATTAACCCTATATGCGAGTATCAATATTATTGTTGATGTTTGATTTTTTTTTTTTTTTTTTTAACTTCTTTTGAGAAAGGCTTGATGTTTTCTTCTTATTTTTTAATGAGATATTAGTTCCTTTGGATTAATTTTTTTTTTTTATTTGTTGAAAGTTTTCCATACTACAAACTTCTGAATTATAGAGAAGTTGAAATTTATCACTTGTTGCTGAACATAATCTATTTTCATGATTGTGTGGTTCACATGAGTCATGACCACTTCTGTAACATGCTTTATTTAGCAACTAGTTTTAGACCCATGCGTTGCACGGTTTTAGAATAAAATTTTTAGAATAAAACTTATGGACTATTCTATTAAAGATATATATATATATATAAATATAAATATATATATATATCTTGTTACAACTACTATTCCTGATCCTGATGAATTAGATGAATCTGATAATGTATTTATCCAACAAGACTGGGAAGAACACTTTGGGAGTACTCTCAAAGTGTATGAAAAGAAACACCCACTTCCTGGCCTCTTGCTAAATTATGATGATGGTTCATATATTGCTGATGATTCAGATGATGATGATGACAGGGACCCCAACTGGCTTTCCCAAATGTTTGAATATGGCTTTATCGGGTTCATAAAATTAACAAGCCATTATCAAGCCAGCCAACTCCCACAAATTATTCAAGATGCTATTAAAAGATTTAACAGTCCTTTTGTTTCCATCAGATGCTGGAGTACGTTGCCAAAATGGGAAAAAGATAACTGGATGAATGTCCAGCCCTCAAAGCATCTCATTCTCATTAATGGTCACACTCACCAAGGGCCATGGTTTGAAGGAAATTCTCAATTGTCCTTTGAAGATCCTTACCGCCATCCTGGACGGTTTTAAATTGCTTTCATTTACTTTGAATTATTTTGATATATACTGCTTGGCTAGTTCTACTGCCTATATTATTGTTCTAACATTACTTTCACTATATTACATTGTGCTTCCGTCTCTTCTCTTCAGTTGTGCGTCCCCTTCCCCCTTTATAGCTTATTGTTCCAACATTACTTTCACTATATTACACTGTGCTTCCGTCTCTTCCCTTCAGCTGCGCGTCCCTTCCCCCTTTATGGTATCAGAGCTACTCTTTTCTGGCCGGTGATAGTGTTGTTGTGTCTTTATTTCTTGTTTGTGTCTACCCGAATCTTTGGTACTCTGTTGTTGTGTTCCCTTCTTACCGTCGTTGGCGCCACCCTAGTCATAAATTGAATTCCCATAACCGAACTGTAAGGCCCGTTTGAGCCAAGAGGGCGTGTAGGGCATGAGAGGTATAGGGTTGGTTAGGGTATGTGTTACGAAATGCAACGGCTGTGAGAAAAACATGATAATTGAGTGTTGAACCTAGGATAGTATGGATAAGTTGTGGAGATCCAACTCCTCTATCAGCTCCAGGACTGGTTGTCCTCCTGTTATCGTAAATGAAGAAGATCACACTGTTGAAGAACATGAGATCCTTGATTTTCGGAAATGGAATATTCCTAAAGTTGATACTAAAACTGTTTATAAGACTAGTTTTGTTCAAACTACTTTCTATCCTATTTACAAAGTAAGAACTGTTGAACAAACATTTTCTATCTCTAGAGTTCATGAAAAATGTTGCTTGTTTTCTAAAAGAAATATTAATGAGTTTATTGCTAAAAAACTCAGTTATTTGCATATTGGTATGGTTCAAGTTGCTATTAAACCACTCACCCGAAAGGGTATTAATGCTTTTGTTCTAATGTGTTTACGTGATGCTAGATTTAAAAATTTTAAAGATAGCATTATTGGTATGATTATTGCTTCTTTGTATGATAGTCCTGTTTATTTTAACTGTTATCCTGATCTTACTCTTGCTTTGGATGATCCTAATATTGTTAAAGCTTTGACTTTAAATATTGCTTCATCTAGTTATATCATGGAAGAAGGTAGTAAGCCTTTTGCTTTGATCTACCGCATTTATTACAGATTGTTGGGTACTCAATTAAATCCTGGTGCTATAAATCACAGAGAACCTTCTGGTAAAACTATGTTAATTCAATGTTCAACTCCTGATGCTAAAGTTCAAGTTCCAAAAATGATTCAATGGCAAGACGTTAAGCTTCCCACTGAATGGTTGTTGGAACAAGAATCTCCTCTTTTCCTTGGGGGTGGGGAGTCTTGCAAACATAGACTGGGTCTTAAAATTTACCTACTACAATCAAATGTGAGGCCTAAGTATGGTTTCGCACCTATCTGTTGTTGTGGATAATACACAAAATAATAAAGGAAAAACAAAGATAACACAAAAGACAAATAGAAATAGATAACGGGTCCAGCTCCTCTCCAGTTTAGTGGGATTTTATTAAAAAATAACTATAAAACTCAAACTATATTATTAGTTAGGCAACGTTTCAAACATATTTGGTTTCTAACAATTCGAGTTCTCTGCACTCGATTTTGCCTATTGAATTTGTACTTAGAAATCGAGCGTCTGAAACTCGATTTCCATACTCACTTGGAAATCGAGTGTCTCACACTCGATTTCCTCATAGCAAAATTGAGTCCTCTGGACTCGATTTATTAGAAACCAAATTTGTTTGAAACGTTGCCTAACTAATAATATAGTTTAAGTTTTATAGTTATTTTTTAATAAAACCCAGTTTAGTGTCTCGTGTTTTCTCCTGTTTTTAAACAGATGAACAATACGTGGCGTCTATAAAATCTAATGGTAAAAACAAGGCCACATCAAATTATCATTTATTTCTCTTTTACCCCACTCTTCAGCAGTAACCCACTACACCGAATCTGAGAAACTATCACAAACAGAGCTGCAAGAGAGGGGGAAAGAATGGGCTGAGAAATTGCGGAAGAACAACAAAGGCTTCTTGTGTATTTGTATGTGTGAACTAACTGCTAAATGCTAATTGCTAGTTGTGGTTGTGTGTGTTTAATTGGTTCGGATCTGCACTTGTTGGTTTGTTCATCTTTTTTGTTGGGATTTGGTTGATTTTAGACTTGGTAGTTTGATACTGAGCTCTCTCTTGCCATTTCTACAGTGGATTTTTGTCATGGGTCTGGTTTGAATTGAAATGAAATGGATTTTCTCCCTTTTGTTTCTTTATTTTTAGAATCAATATAATTTTTTCTTTGTTTGTGCTTATGGGTTCTCATCCTCTCTTGAGGCTCTATTTATGCTTATGGATTCTCAGATTCGGTGATATTTCCGGCATGATTTCTGACGAGTCCTTATCATCCACTGCCAAGTGCAGTGGGGTGTGAACAGTAGATTTATTGCTGAAGAGTGTTGGTAAAATAGAAATAATGATGCTGTGATGTGGCCTTATATCTTACCATTAGATTTTGTAGATGCCACGTGTCATTTATCTGTTTAAAAACAGGAGAAAACATGAGACACTAAGGGTCCATTTGGATACAACTTATTTTTGCTGAAACTGAAAACTAAAAACTGAAAACTGAAAACACTGTAGCAAAATAATTTTTTAATGGGTAAAAAGTTATTGTTTACTCTGTTTTTTACTGTTCATAAGCTTAAAATTACTGTTCATGGACAGTGAACAGTGCCAGACGCGCGTCCAGGAAAAAAAAAAAACTGAAAACGTGCTACAGTGTAAAACGTAGCCGTGGACGTGGATCCAAACCGCACCTAAAACGGGAGAGGAGTCATCCCCATAGATAACTTAGAGGCACAAAATTGTTATCCTTAGATAATATTTGCCTCCACACTTTTGTTACTAAAGGGTTATTGCAAACTTGTCCCCAGGATACAACCAAGTTGTTGGGTTTTACAGATAGCAATTATGGAGAATAACCATAGAATTTCTTGTGTTTCTCTCTGACTTACTATTTTGTTGAGTTCTACAAATAGTAATTATGAACATAAGCCTCTATTTATACCCATAGGGGGTTATATTTCATCAAAATGCACGTATGGAGAGTCAAAATGTTTCATAAAACCATTCACAAGGTTTGAAACCTCTTCAAATATTTAGAATAGTTACCAGAAGATTATGCAGAAAACTTAGTTTTATGAGTTTCGATCGGTCGAGAGTTCCTTTCAATCAATTGAATGCTCTTTTTGATCGATCGAACAGGAATCGAATAGCGATCGAATCATCCAGTGACTCCAGGATTATTTTCTTCATTATTTCGATCGATCGAGCAAAAGCTTCGACCGATCGAAAATCCTTTAATTCGAATTTCACTTAGAAAATTCCAGAGCTTGAATTTTCACTTTATGAAACAATACTCTCCAAACTCAAACATCATTATTACAACCTATCCATATATATACTTATATAGACAACACTATCATCATCTGACATTTGTAGTACAACTATCATAATTTGACATCTATGATATAGTTGTCACAATTTATTTTATTTAACTTTCTTTTTACATGGAAAACTCTTATTTGTTTTTGAAATCTATATAACAATCGTCATCAATTGAATTTTGAAAGAAAGAGTTTTCAAAGGGAAAAAAAATGTCTTTGTTTGGAGTTTTGTTGGGTTAGAAGATTTGTAAACTCAGAAGCTCATTTAACTGCTAAACTTGCTATTTTTCCTAAGGTGAAACTACATTATTGATCCCTAAAGTTTACACCATGAGCACAATTAGTCTTTCAAGATTCAAGTGAGCACTATTTGTCCTTTATGTTTATCAAATGAGCACGGTTAGTCCTTCTGTTAACTGTTGTTAATATTATTGCTTATGTGGCTAACGAAACAATGACGGAATATCTTATTGACTGATATGACATTTTTTATTATTAAAATATTAAAAAATGAATTTACACGTCAAGAACAAACCCACCTAATTCCAAAATCAAATCTTAATGCTATCCCGATTTTATTAAAATATTCTGTTCAAGTGAGATTTTTGCAATTTCAAGCCACATGGTATTAAGGCTGGCCTTTCTGTTGTTCGTGATGGACCACTTTCCTCCGGCAGCACACTCGGGATCAACCCATTTGGGTTCAATTCCAGCTTTGAAAAGTGAAAATCAGCATTTGCCAGCAACTTGCTGGGCTTGAATATCTTTTTATTGGTAGAATGGGCTAGAATATCTGATCATACAATCTGCACAAAGAGTTCACATATTTAATCAAACTTGAACGCTAGCAGACCCAATATAAATATTGATCAATACGAGGAAAAATGAATTAATACACAACCTATCTAGATCTAACAAATAAAATCCTCCTTTAACAGCAAGCTATATTTGCACTTCTTATCCAAACAAAAATAAAAATGAAAGAGGGGAAAGATGAAGAGGAACCCAGATCATGAAAAAAAAAATTAGACAGAAAAAAGTGAATAGTTTAGGAAAGTTGAAAAGGTATCACTAGAAATCTTCGACTGTGTGGAAAGTGTATATCTTGGGGAGAGGCGCCCCACGCAACACCTTGCTTGGGTTTCGACTGGTTATCAAACCAGAATGTCCACTTGCTCTCCAACCTTTGTGGTTATTTTGTCACTGCCACAGCACTGCCTTCATCTCTGTCGCCACCGCCGTAGTACTGCCTTCCAAAATCAAATGTTAATGATATCCTTGTTAAAAGACTTGATCTGGGAACTCGGTCAATTTGATCTTGACTTGTAAATTCATTTTTGTAATATTTTATTAAAAATGCCACTTTAGTTAAAAAATGTCACATCATTATTCCGTTAGTCCCATAGACAAAACATTAACTGCATTTAATAAAAGGAATAACAGTACTCATTTTTTAAACATAAGGGACTAATATTTCACACTTGAAACTTAAGGACTAATTGCGTTCACAGGGTATACTTTAAAGACCAATAACGTAGTTTCGCCTTTTCTTAGGTGCGGTTTGGATAGCTGAAACGCGTTCAGCGCTTTGCGTTTTTAGCTTCTTTTTTTTTTTTTTTTTTAAAAACCAGCGCTTGTTGCACTGTTCATGGGACATGAACAGTGCAATTAGACAAATGAATAGTAACTTTTTTATTATTTTTTTATTGTTTTCAGTTTTCAGCAAAATAAAATGTATCCAAACGGACCCTTAAAGTATGTTTCTCTTGTAGTAATTGCAATTTGCCTCCTGGTTTGGAAGCTTGTAGGGGCAATTGTTGTACTTCTTTTGTTTGAATTTAGCATAGGGATCTGTTTGTTCGGGGTGAAAATTGGAGGGATAGAAAATGAAGAGAGAAAATTGAGAAAATTTTTGTTTGGTTGAGAGTGGAAATGAGGGAATAAAATAGTGGGCCATGGTAATATTCTCTCTGACCCACCAAAATTCAGCATCCCCAAATCGGGGAGAAAACTTAAGTGAAAACCAAAGGCTATGTTTTGGACGAAATTGCCTAGCCCAACATCTATTTACATTAGTTGGTTTACATAATACACATGTTATACATGTTTTAAATTATACAAGAAATGTTATAAAAAATTTATGCATTCCAAACACCAGAAAAAATTCTCAAGCTCATTTTCAATGTCATTATCAAATACCGAAAAATAAGATAGCTTTTCAGAAAATGCTCTTTGAAAAATGAACCATTTTCAAGAAAACGTTAATGCTGAAACAAACAGAGCTTTTTGTTTATTTGTCTTCTTCTATGTTATCATTTGATAAGGAATATTTTGGTTAATAGGATTTCTAACTCTTTTTGCCCATCGGGTTGGGGATGCCTTTCGAGCTCCTCAGACCCTTCAGGTTTAAAGTCTCTTTCGATCCCATTTTACCCTTTGGGTTTGGGATACCCGACGATCTTCTTTTACCCTTTGGGTATTAGGTCTCCTTCGGGTGGATTACGACGCAACGTCAATCATGCTCTCCACTCACATTCACTGTCGGGTAGGAAGGTACTCGTCAGGCTACCTAATACAAACAATGAATTACACTTAGTCTCACACCATTTGCGTATTCTCCACTCGTGCACCCATATATGGAAAGAACTTGCACACCACGTCAAAAGATCCTTCTACATATTCGTATCCTCCAAATATAGGAAGAGAAATCCTAAGATCTCGGAACATTAACTCCATATCTTCCCTAAAACGAAAGATCCTGCGTTCATGAGATTTCGGTCAGCTCTACACCATTATATAAGCAACAAGTCTCCTCTTCTCCAAGGTACATGCAATTTTCTAAGCTCTTACACTTTAGAGTTATTGGAGATTCTTTGATCGCTGATTTAACCTTCAGAGGGTCTTTGGCCGACACCCCATCGGTGTTCTCTGTAGGTTCTTTATTCTTTTTGTTCTTCAGGTACCCCGATTGGTGCGCATGTGGACTATTAGCTCACTGACAATTTTGTGTATCATCGTCATTCAATTTTGATTTTTTGTCCTTTTGTTTTGTGCTTATCTTTTCTTCAGTTTTTTTTTTTTTTTCTTTCGTGCTTATCCTTTCTTCCATTTTTTTTTCTTTTCTTTTCTTTCATGATCCTCTTTTTTGAGGAAAAAGTATTGGGTTCTTGAACTTATCCTTTTTTTTAAATGAAGTAATCATTCGTACATAATTTTTAAATAAAAATATAATGTATTTTTTTTTGTTTTACCTAATTGGGATATGATGGTAAATTTATATAAACTCTATTTTTTATTCTCTCATTTTCTTCTAAACCAAATAAAAAAGTTTTTTATCCTTCCACTTTTCTATCCTTCCAACTAAACATATATAAAAGAAAATTCAATTTCTTATATTCTCCTAATTTTCTATATCTTTCTCATTTTCTTTCTTCCCACTTTTCCATATCTCTCTAACTAAACAGACCATAAATGAAATGACAGTTTTTATATTAAAAAAAAATTATAAAAGAAGAAGAAAGCTGAAGTCACTCAGTTGTCATCAATGACAATCCACATATTGTAACGTAAAAATATACAATTCTTATTTAAAGTGGTACTCAAAGAGTCTATCATTAAAAAAGTGATACTCAAAGATTTCTAGTTGGTTGGTAAAGTAAATAGAAAAGAAAGAGTCCTTTTATTCCTTTTACAATAACAAATTCGGAAGCTAGAACAATCAAAAAGTAATGGGGAAGACTACTTTCAAAATGGCTTACTTGCTAGTCTTATTGGCTTTTGCAGCATGTTAGTCTCTCTCTCTCTCTTTTTCACAGACACACACACACAAGTTTTGGTTTTGGTTTTGGTTTTGGTTGTTTACATGATGATAGTGGCTAATAACATACAAATGTCAGGTTTATCATTGTCAATGATGGCAAGTGCTGCAGCACATAGTTCTCAGAACCGGACCGGGAGGTTGAACCATAAAAACCGGAAACCGGGATGAAAACCGATTTTTTAAGCATAAAGAACCGGATTTTTTGTTAATTTCGTGAACCCTTAAAACCGGGGTTGGACCGCGCGAACCGGTGAGAACCGTGCGGTCCAACCCCTTAGCAATTTTTTAAAAAAAAAAAAAAAAAAAAAAAAAACAACTTAACACAATTTTATTCTACTTAATTAAATTATCCATCTCTTACAAGGAATAAAAAAAATTATAATTAAAATCCTTCAAAGTTATTCAACTTTACTTCAAAAATTAATCATAAATTTTAATGTTTTGCTAGTTTTTATAAATTTAATATCTATATTTAAGCTTTAATTAATTATTAAATTAATTATGACGTCATTACGGTTTGACCCCGGTTCGACCTCGGTTCGACCTCAAAAACCTTGAACTTCTCCCTTTTACGGTTCAATGAACGTTTCGGGTCTGAAAACTTTGCTGCAGCAACGGGAAAGGGAGATCGGTGCTCCAGCGATGCTGATTGCAAAAAAGTTCAATGTGGTTCTGGACTCATCTCTTATTGCTTACGTGGAGCCTGCGATTGCATACACATTATAGCACATGCATTGACACGAGAACAAGCGACTACTGTTGAAGCCAATTCCTCCAACAATTAGCAGCAAAAACGCACGAGTTGTCATCTCATTTTAGATTAATGCATTTTTCCTTGAGTTCCTATCCAATCAAATGAAGTGAAATAAGATCCTTAATCTATTATGAGTGGAAAGGCTTCAGTTAAGGGTTCCCATAACCATTTTGCATTGCTAGTTGCTAGCCTACAAGTAATATGTCATCAACTTTTGAATCCTTCAAAGCCAGAATTAAAAAGGGAATTTGGACCTAATGGCGTAAAAATTGAAAATTTGTTGTGATACCAAATAGAGAAATTGAAATTAACTCTTATATTAATTGTAAAATCACTAACTTTTTTTTTGTGATTCTTAGCAAGAATAAAATAAACAAATTTGAATTAGAATCAACACAATTAATGAGGAGGGTTTCAAAAATATAACTTCATTTATTCAATATCAAAACTTTGATACCTTTTGTGAAGATGAAAAAGATTTGAAGTTAGGATGTTAGAGCATTCACATTTGTCTCACCAATTTAATATTTTAGCAAAAATTTATCTAAACTCAACCAAAACAAGTGTGCATCAGCCTCACTAAATTAACTAAAGTTTGTAAAGAAAATAGTCCCATCGCTATATGCAGTGAGTTTCTATCTTCTCTACATTAAATTTCAATGTTGATAAAGTATTGAGGCTGATATATGTGTATGCTTCTCAAAAAAAAAAAAAAAAAAAGATATATGTGTATGAAAATAATATATAGCTAAACTAGCAAAAGTATAGTTTTTTGGATTAATTTAGCTAAATATTTGAGGAGACTGATGTGAATGCTTATACTACTAGTTTAGGATTCTCAAAACAGTATAGAAATCTGTCCCAATAACAGACCGTAACAAGTAAAATTTAAAATATATATATATATATATATAAATATGTATATATATAGAGAGAGAGAGAGAGAGTGTGTGTGACAATTTTAATTGGAAGGTGTTTCAACCTAATATGGTTTTCGTTTCAATGACAATTTGTTGAGGAACACAATAAGACATATTGTCAAAGTATATAACATGAAAATTTGTCCGAAGATAATCTTAAATTTGAAAATTTCAAGAAATTTCAAAAATATGTAAATTTTCAAATTAGATTAACTCCATATTTGCAAAGATTTTTTTTTTTTTTTGGAGAAACCATATTTTCAAAGAATTTAAAATTATAATGTGGTGCCTGCACCATTTAAAAACTTGAATTAAAATTAAGAACTTCCTTCTTTATTCTTTTTTTTTTTTTTGCAGAGAGTTTCAACTTATGACATCCGCTCCTGATGATAGCTCTTTATCATTAAACCAAGACACCAATCGGTTTTTGGTGTAGGTAGGGATTGAACCCTAGATCTCTTATTCAACCATCAGAGACTTTACTAGTTGAGTTAACTATATAATCCACAAGAACCTCCTTAATAACTAGTTAATGTAAGTTTAAGTTAATTTAAGGGTATGTTCAGTATACCGTAATAAGCACTGTAATGTAATATGGTTTTCGTTTCAATGACAATTTGTTGAGGAACACAATAAGACATATTGTCAAAGTATATAACATGAAAATTTGTCCGAAGATAATCTTAAATTTGAAAATTTCAAGAAATTTCAAAAATATGTAAATTTTCAAATTAGATTAACTCCATATTTGCAAAGATTTTTTTTTTTTTTTGGAGAAACCATATTTTCAAAGAATTTAAAATTATAATGTGGTGCCTGCACCATTTAAAAACTTGAATTAAAATTAAGAACTTCCTTCTTTATTCTTTTTTTTTTTTTGCAGAGAGTTTCAACTTATGACGTCCGCTCCTGATGATAGCTCTTTATCATTAAACCAAGACACCAATCAGTTTTTGGTGTAGGTAGGGATTGAACCCTAGATCTCTTATTCAACCATCAGAGACTTTACCAGTTGAGTTAACTATATAATCCACAAGAACCTCCTTAATAACTAGTTAATGTAAGTTTAAGTTAATTTAAGGGTATGTTTAGTATACCGTAATAAGCACTGTAATGTAATAGTTATTTAATTTGGTTTAGATATTTACTAGTTTGGTTATATTTTTATTACAATGATTAGTCATTCCTTATGAATAATTTTTTTTTTTTTTTAGAGTTTCAAACTTATGGCGCCCGCTCCTGATAATAACTCTTTATCATCAAATTAAGACACCAATCGGTTTTGTAATAGCTATTCATTAGTAGGCGTATTAATTTCTAAAATAAATATATTTCTAAATAAACAAACTTTCCATATATACATAATAATTATGAAAATTAAAAGTAATAAATAATAAATAATCTTTCTTTCAAATTTAAAAAATATTATTTTTTAGGAAATATAATTATACAAGATATTTCCTAAAATATATCTTAAGTTTTATTCTAATGTTACAATTTAGATAATTTGATTTAAACATTCTATTATCTTGAAGGTTCTATTCTTGTGTTGTCACCAAACAAATGAATAGTAATAAGTATTACATTACAACATCTTGTATTCCTTGTAATAATTATTCTTATTCCTATGTAATCACCAATATAGTCTACCAAATGTACCCTAAATGTTAATTCCTTGAGCAACACACAGTTGTGTTCCGCGTGGTATATAAGTAATTGGTAACTGTGTTTTATATTAAAATTTCCTATGAAACAATACCTTTATGGTGTGTTTGGATGACATGATTTGGGCAATTGGATTTGGATTTGGATTTGGATTTGGGTGATTAAAATCCAAATAACTTGTTTGGGAAGTTTAAAAAAGGTCAAGGATTTAGATTTGACAAATCCATCAAGAATTTTAAACCTTCAAAATGCTTGGATTTGAAATAACTACTAAAATCAATGGATTTGAAATCCCTTAATTTCAAATCTATTAATTTAAAATTTAAATTCAAATCCAAGTTCCCAAACGCAACCTTAACATTTAAATATTAAGAGATGGGTGTATATGAGAGTGTAAACTAGTAATGTCACATACACATCCATTGGGGCCAATTAAGTGAGCACACTTGGAATTTACTTAAACCAAGTTATCATCATGCATGCATGACATGTGGAACCCACTTGCACCAAACTATCACGCATGCATGAAATGTGGAATCCAATTACACCAAACTATCATGCATGCATGACATCTGGAATTCAGTTACACCGAGCCATCATGCATGCGTGACATCTAGAATCCACTTACACCAAGCTACCATGCATGTGAGACATCTGTAATTCCTCTAAGTAACCTTGTTTGAATGTATTAAAATAAAGAAATGAAAGGTAAGTAACTTTGTTTGTAAGTAACATAAAGGAAAATGAATGGAATAATTTTAAGACAATATTATTATATTAGACCCCTATTTTAAAATAAAATCCTAAATATCTAAGGCTATTTTTGGATTTTTAGTGAAAATCTCATTAAACTTAATTTCATTCCCTTTGATTCCTCCCAACTTTGGGGTAAAAAAAAATTAGGTTTTGAGGAAATAGAGAGGAATGAATGTTCCCTCATACCCATTCTATTTCCTCTCACTTAAACTACAAAACAAGATAATAGTATTTCCATTCCCTTTATTAAAACTCTCAAACGAGAGAATGGAATGAATATTCCAAAATAACTCATTCCCTCTACCCAAACGAAGTGTTAACAACTTGAATTCTTAGAAGTCAAGTTGCCTTGGAATTTTTTTTATATAATTTTTATTTATAAGTGGTCAGAATGAACTCAAGGCTTCAAAGATCAAGTTGTTAGTAAAAAATAATAATAATAATAATAATTGAACTATATTTTTAGAAACTTGAGTTCCAATTGGGTAAAAAATTTTGAGAACACCACATCAATCACTACCAGCTCAGCCAATGTGGCCTATAACTTGATTTTATAGAAATTTAGAAGCACTAAGAGCTCAATTTTACAAAAATCGAGTTTTTTTTTTATGAATAAAAAATGGGTAGGGGGGGCAACCAACGTGGTAATCCTACCTGGCGTTACCATAGTAACACCTTACCCGCTAGGTCTGGGACCCTGCTGGGGTGTAGGGGACCACGGTGAGTCATAGTTTCCCAGCCCCATAAGGGACACTAGTGAACCTTGAGCTGTTGAGGGAGGTAACCCAAGTGAGTCCATATTCGGACTCGAACCTTAGACTTAACACTCAACGCATCTTGTACGTCACCCAAGAATCCTTGAATCAAACAATTCGTCTGATTCTTTGGAAGATGATTTTTCTTCTTCATCTGATTCTTGCTATCACTCTACTGATGATTCCTTTGATTCACCCAATGTTAAAATTGGTTGTAGAGATTCCTGTTGTAATGTTATTAAATCTGTTAATGTTCTCACTAAAAGTGAAGAAAATGAAAGCTTGATAATTAAATTGATCAATCAAATTGAAAATCCTAAATTGCAAAAAGAATATTTGGATAAGTTTAAGAAAAATTTGATAAAAGACGAAACTAGTAAAACAATGTTGTCTGCACAAGGGACAAATTTGCAAAAACAATGTTGATTTCAGTTTTTTATTCACCCAATGATTCTTTTTAGTAAAACAATTTTGTCTGCACTCCTTTCCCTTCCCCCTATATATATATATATATATATATATATATATATATATTTATATATATATATGTCTTCAAAATTTTCTTCTAATGTCGTGTATTGTGAGATCTAATTGATTTTGCAATATAATTACTAATTAGTAGAAGGAGTAAATTATGGTTTTTTTAACAATAATATTAATGAAAGAATGTATAGAAGTAGTAATTATTAAATCATATATGAATAAATAAATTTTTTTTATTAATTATCTTGAAATTATATTAGTAGTTAGCAATTTACATTTTTTAGTAGATTTTAAATCTTTACAGCCACTTAAACCCAACATTTTCCCTTTTTTTGGTTATAGTCCTAATCTCTTAAGTTTCTATAAAATCTATATTTCTTGTTTTGATGGCTTCAATTTTTTGAATCAACAAAAATGAACCTACACTTTTGGAAGATACCCAGATTTGGAACATAAACATTCAATTAATTATAATTTAGTCTTGTAAGTCTAGAATTTTTTTTTTTTTTTGAGAAACTATCTAGAAATTTATTTAGTGCATAGATGCTTGCAAGCTGTGTCAATGTCAATGTCAACAATAATATAGGTCTTCTTGAGCAAATAGAAAAAATATATAGAAAAATTTTTATGAGAATGTAAATTTATTATAAAAGATTTTTTCTAAAAGGACAAACATGTTTATATATAATCTAGACATGAAAAAAAAAAGCTTATTATATTTAAATATTTTATATGGTCTCAAAGAGAGAAAACATCAAATTTTTTTTTTTTTTTTTTTTTTTGGATGTGTATCAATTTTCAATCTAACATAATCAATTTCATTTAATTTGACAAATAAAATGTTTCTACCCTTCTTACTTGCTGGGCCCAGGTGGCCATATCTGCCCACGTGAATAAAGCCCAGCGTGAAGCCCGAAGCCCATCAAACGATTTAAGCTTGATACGCACGGGAGAGTCAGCCTTGGGCCTTATCACAGTGGGCCCAACCCCAAGATAGGGACCACGGTTTAAGGAACGACACTCGAGAGGTTCCTAAGGGGTTGGTCGGACGTTGACCGATAACAAAGGTGGTCGGGGTGAGATGCGACCCCTGGTGAGATCGGCAGCCGAGGACTAATAATTCCAGTGGGGCTCCACTCCCAAACATTATTCAGTGTCTGGAACAAGTTCCAAGGGAATCCTCTAAATTCGTGAGGATCTCTTGGGATTCTGATGAACATAGGAGTATGTGTATAAGTGGGGAGATAATGATAACCCCACTAAGAAGAGACTATAAGAAGGAGCAGAAAGTAGGGGAAAAGGGGTTGGAAAAAATCTGGTAACAGGGTAAGAGTGTAAGAGTGTAAGGGTGTAAGAGAGTTAGAGGGTGAGAGAGGGAAAACTCTGGGAAACACTGGGGAAACACAGAGGAATCAAGGCATGTTTTTAGGCCTATGATTTTACGTATGGACAATTCCTCAATATCTTGTTCATTTGCAACAAAATATTTTCTTTGCGCGGCGGTAAAAAAAAAAACATGCTTTTTTTGGAGAGAGATACTATTTCACCAATCGAGTTACATGTATCTAACATATTCATACCTAACGATTTTCCAGTGGTAGGATTGAGAGTGATCCCACCAAATAAATTAATTGTGACCCCCTTTACTTTGGTGGAGACAGTTCTGGGTGCACACATTACCCTTCTTAACTACTCCTTTTTTTTTTTTTCCTTTGTCAAACGCTACAATTTGCAATTTTTGTTGTCTCACCAACTTGCATTTCAAGCATGTATCCGAAACATTGTTATTCCACTTAAATTAATTAGACTTTTTTTAATAATATTTAAACATGAGAAATAGTAAATAAATAGAGTTATTTACATAATTAAATCATTATATATAATGAGATACATTCTAAAGGAATTATATAAATTCATATTTAAAGATTACTATCACAACATATGTAAGGCACAAAGCCCACCACCAAATCCAACACAGTTGTTTAGTACTTACTGAATTTTTGATATATCATTGTTATATCATCCTTCCAGTAGTATTTGAACCTGCAAGAACTTTTAAGGTTCAATAATGATGAAATTTTCTCATACAAACTCTTTACCTTCTTTTCAAGAGCATATCCAGTTCTAACTTCCAGTACGTGCACTGCTTTTGCTTTGCATTTACTCCAACCAAGAGCATATATAAAATAAAAAATAAAAAAAATCTTCATTCTGTTTAGATCTATGATTAATCATTAGTAGGTTAACAACAGAGCAACCATATTTTTAGAAGCCATTTTCTTAGAGAGAGCAAGCTACGTGAACCATATATATAGAGTAAGCCCTGTGAACCATATATGTAGAGCAAAGTGAAAGAATAATTAAATAAGGTCTAGATTTTAGAGTGAGATAAGATTTTAAATCTTTGTTTTTGATAAGGAGGTAACTTCTTAATTGGACAAAGTTTGAATTTAGATGATTTATACTTAAACTAAATCTCTTCTGATCATTGTTGGTTGGATAAATATGGGTAGACTGATTTTCATATCATATCATATTATATCATATACTATATAATAAAAGTTGGGTTTAGAAGCCGTGGTTGCGCTAAGTGATTTCACCAAATTGCAGAAATTTTTTTAGATTTTTAGATTTTTTTTTTAATAAGAATCTCCGATAATTTCTAAGCTAATAAAAATCTTAATTTGATTACAATCCAAATTCTTCATCTAATCCTTATTTTTCAAGTGTAATGTATTATAAAAAAAGTAGCAACTTTCTTATTTTTTTAATTATTATACTACACGTTTATATATATATATATATATATATATATATATATATATATATAAACAAAGGTAATGCGGTGATTCTCAAATACCACTTCATCTAATCTATCTAATCTTATTTTTTAATACACTACACGTATATATATATAAAACGTAATGTGGTGATTCTCAAATACCACTTCCAAAAACTAAATAGATAATCCTAAGATAAAAGAAGAAGAAGAAGAATTTGATCACAATTGGAATACCGAATACTAATCGGCATCAAATACCACTTTTTAACTATTATGTATTCTTCAAATGAGATCTCTCCCATTCTGTTTATCAAAAAAATAGTCTCTCAAAAAGTCTCTCTTTCTCTCTCGCAAAAGAAAAAGACAATTCAGACTTGACTCTGAATCACAGCCGAAGATTACTCAACACTGAAAAGCTTATTTTCAAGACTCGCTTAGCAGTCAGGTTTTATTCTTATACTCTACTTTTGCATGCTTTTTTCCATGTTATATCTGGTTCAGGGGATTGTTGCCATACCACATATTCAGGAGAGGCTGTCCATCATTTTTAATATAGGTAACTTAGGTTCAAATTAAAATAATCTACCACACATCCCCACTCCCCACTGTCATTAAATATCAACATTAAGTATATTCGAGTCATTGTTTACTATATCCTAATATTATGTCTGTTAGGTTCTAAGGAATTAGGAACTAATGTATTAGAACTTCAATGTGTAATGTTGGCAAACCATGATCAAAACATTTAGTCAAGATTTAGGCTGCTCAAAGTGTGTTTTTATGTAAAGTTGGAATCGAGTGTACTGCAGCATTTATTGTGTAAATCTGCAAGGCTCGATCGATCGAAAATTAGACTCGATCGATCGAAACTCGTGCAGATTGTTTTTCTGCAGAATTTTCCAACTCAACCCAAGCCCATATGACGTGTGGGGCTTTATGTTTTGCCTTAAGTATAAAAGGAAAAACCCTAACCATGTTTTACTGTTGTTGTTTATGTTGTATGTGTGAATCTCTTATGAGATCTAGAGGTGTTTGCCTTCATACATACTTAGAGTTATCAAGATAAAGATTGATGTCGAGAACTTGGTGATTGTTTCAGTTGCTGCATAAAGAGTTTAAAGAAAACACAAGTAGGAGTACTTGTGGTTGCTGTAAATCCAAGAAAGAAGTAGTTCGTGGACTCGGAGCTGTCACGTGGTCGTGGTAGTAAGTTTTTTACTCGAGGTAGCAATAGGATGTTAGTGGTCTAAGTCGCTATTGTAAAACTTCAAATCTTTCATAGTGGATCTGTTTTACCTTGAGGATAGCTAGGTTAAATCCTCCCCAGGTTTTTTACTGGTTTGGTTTTCCTGGGTTATCATATCGTTGTGTTCTTTATTTTCCGCATTGTTTCAATGATATGATTTATCTGTGTTAATCTAAATCTGTATAATTCACCTAAGTTAATCACTTGGCTAAATAATTAGGTTAATCTGTTTGCATTTAAGGGGTCTAAAAACGTACAATGTCAGTAATTTTTTTTTTCTTTTCAATGACTTCTTTACCATCTCGAAATTATGTTTGTTTTCATTTTAGAATTATTTGAGTTTGGAAAAATTTATTTACTTTTAAGCTATTGTAATACGCTAATTCAGTTTAAAGTTTAAAGTTTTATTTGGGATATGACTTAGTTTATTGTACACGTTTTGGGTGTTGCGTTCTTTTTTTGACAAATGTGTTAATATGCTAACTTTTTTTCATGGATATTTCCATTCATGTGCAGAGAAGTGCTAAAATAACATTGAACTAGATGAAAACAAAATAATGAAATTACATTCCATGTTGGATCCTCATTTACATTATCAAAAAAAAAAAAAAAAAAAAGTACTTTCAAATTTGCTATTTGCACAGAAGTGCAAAATAATGTAACCTCAATTACATTCCATGTTGAATCCACATTTACATTATCGAAAAAAATTGTACTTTCGAATTTGCTATTTGCTCAAATCAAAAGTGCATATATCACTGTCGACATTGAGAATATGTCTAAGAATCAAATGAAACGCATTAGAAAAAGAGAGATAGAGAAAACGTAAATAGTATTGTATTTATCAAAATATTTTCATTAAATCATAAAAATGAAATAACATAGGTTTTCATTTTTAAATTGCAATTTTTTTTTTAGATTTTAAAAGAAATATATATATATATATTTGTTCTTATCTTCTTAAATTGCATGATTTTTGTTCTAAGAATCAAATGAAACACATTAGAAAAAGAGAGATAGAGAAAACGTAAATAGTATTGTATTTATCAAAATATTTTCATTAAATCATAAAAAGAAATAATATAGGTTTTCATTTTTAAATTGCAATTTTTTTTTTTGATTTTAAAAGAAATAGATAGATAGATATATATATATATATATTTTGTTCTTATCTTCTTCTCCTATAATTTCTATTTTTTTTTTTTAAATTTCAACTTCACACTTTCATAAATTTTTTACTACACATAAAAGAATTGTAGAATTTTGTTTAGATTTAAAAAAAATTGCAATATTTTGGATAAAATAGAAGCTTAATTGTTATTATCAACTTAAACTCTAATACTTAATCAATTTTTAGGATGTACACAAAATCTTAATATCATTGATGTTTATCAATTTTATTTAAATCTCCATTCATTTGTCCTTTAATTCATTAAAAAAAAAAACATCTTAAAAAAAAAACATCTATCCTTATTAGTACAAATTCCGATTTTTTTTTTTCTTTCTTTCTTTTGTACTAATAAGGATAGAAGTTTTTTTTAAGGATAGTTAGGTCAAATTCTCCTCAAATTTTTACGTTGTAACGGTTGGTTTCGTTGGTTTTCCTCGGTGATTATATCGGTGTGTTATTTACTTTTCCGCTATGCATGATATGATTTATTATTGTTTAACCTAGATTTGAATAATAAATCTAATAATCAATTTGGTTAATTAATTAGGTTAAACAATCTGTTTTAATGGGTCTAAACAAACAAACAAGTTGGATAGGTTGGAATATGTCAACCTTGAAAGATGGTTGAATCTGTTAGGAATATGAAATAATTGTTGTACATAGAGTACATAGGTAGTTAGCTAGTTGGTTGAGATTAGGATGAGTTAGTTAGGATTTGAGCACATGTAGCTCATTTAACACATGGCTTAATTCATAGAGTATATGTTGAATTAACTAGCCAATTATCTTGAGCCATGTGGGCCAATGACATTAGAGCTAGTTTCTTATAAATACATGATTGTAATTCAACATTAGATATCAATTGAAGAATACCAAATTTTTAGTGCATTAGTGCATCTCTTTCTTTCTATCTGGAGGGTAATTTCCTTGAATTATGTCAATTTCCCTACAATTCCAATCAACCCCCCTATAATTCCTATCCATCCCTATTAGGAACCATCAGATTCTTAAGCTTTTGGTATCAGAGCAGTCGATCTTGAGACGGGTGAATATGACCGGCAAAAAATCTTGAAAGACTTACGACAAATGGTGAATGAAGTTTCAGAGAAGGTTAATGCTTTGACAGAATCTCACAAGGCTGTTTCAAAAAAAATCAAGGCCTTGGCTAAATCTAACAAGGCCATGAATGAAGGGCTCTCAAGATTGCAGGAGGTTCTTGAGAATATGACGGAAAAGGAGCTACAATCTCTTGATTCGACTGACCAAGAATCCACAATACATGAACCTATTGCTGTTGGTGTGGAGCAAGAACACACTGTTGGTGTGAATACAAGTGATCCAATGGTGTTTGACATTGGCCAAACTCATGTTTCAACAAATAGGGCTGCTTATGTAATCAAGAATGAAGGAGTGGACTTAACAGTCATTCATGTTGGTGGCAATTCCATTGAATTTGGTCTTTGCTATGGGGGCCACATCTTGCTCATTAGTGGTTGTCACAAAGCCAACGAACTAGATGCTTCTTTTCTTGGTGATAGTTGTGGTATAAATGATGGATTCCATAGTCGAGATGATCACAATTTTTATAAGAAATTGAGTTCTATATTGCTGAAGGTTAAGTTCAATACGACTGCTTTGCGTTGTGCTCCTATGTCATGGGCTGTGATTAATTGCTTTGGAGCTATTTGTATAATCAACGGTCAAGATGTTTTGTCATATTGGGTTAGTGTCCGGATTCCCTAATGAAGGTGTCATTTTACAACAACACCTTGTGGGTAAGGTGTTTTCAAGGAGAGGGAAATGTTAAGAATATGAAATAATTGTTGTAATCCCTTTAGTTAGGTAGTTAGCTATGATAGGCCAAAAACGAATTGACCCCCTTGTGATGAATTAATTTATTAATGAACCAAGTTTATTAATTAATCAAATTAACATGCAAACGCGTGGTAGTACAAACAAATCACCAATTAAACTAAGTATAGCGGAAAATAAATTGACACGGTGATTTGTTTACGAATGGGGAAAACCTACATGGCAAAAACCCCACCGGGTGATTTTCAAGTCACCACTCCCAAAATTTCACTATTATCACAACAAGAGGTTACAAGTAAAGGAATCTCAGTACCTTATACCAACCTACAGTTGAACCCTTACCCCAATACCCAATTAGATTTGTTCTGTAGTGACAATTTCCCATTTTGATGCACGACTCCCAGTACATGACCAACCAATTGCGCGGATCTCAGTACGCGACTTCAATCACCAACTAGAGAAGGTTGTTGGCTGCAAAGTTCTTCAGTTCATCCAGACGATGAAGATCAAGAAGATGCTTGGTTACAAAACCCTACGGTGTACAAACACAGCAACTTCTTCACAAAAGATGAACTAGGGCAAATTCTGTCTCCGGTCACAATTTGCTTGAACAAACTTTGCTCAACACTTGTGCAACTTGTGTCCACTTTGACGGCCCTTAAAAAAATCCTTTTATATGTCTAGGGTTGTGAGAAAAAAAGGCCCAAAGACACATTCACGGATCCCAAGAAAACAGAACAGAAAATCTGTTTTTCTTAAACCTCGACAGATAGCATCTGTCGAGATGTTGTCGTGCAGCTGTCGAGCCACGGGGCTGGAACAGCTTCTTAAGCTCAATAGATAGCTAGCTGTCGAGCTTTAATGACAGGCACTTCTTCAGCTTGTTTCTTGGACAGACTTGCATGGTTTCAACACTTGATCTTGAAACACAGTTTCTTGAAGTATTAAACACATCCTAGATCTACCCAAATACAAGTAAAGTGCGTTTTGTCAAAGGATTAGCCAATTACATAAAGTAGTGACATATATTCCTAACAAGTGAATCACATATGTCCTAACAATCTCCCCCTTTGACAATCTGTGACAAAACCACAACAAACAAATGAACATATGAGTGAAGTCATAAATCACTCAACTCATACTTGTTGAATACAATAAAATATATCCTAACACAAACTCTTGAAAAACTTTGCAAGAAGAGAGTTTATGGCAAGTAGACTTTGACAACCTGTATTTCTTGAAACACTTTAAACAAAACTCATCAAGGCATCTTTGTGTGAAACAGAAATAATAAATTGCATACAAGATATAAGAAGCATGTGCATAAAGAGAGAAAAGAAACAACACATGTAAGGGTAGGTGAAAGGAACATACATCAACATATAAAGAAAATAAGTACAATGTAGGTCAATAATGGTCACAAGACCTAAGGTACAAGAATAAATGTATCTAAAAAGAAGAAAAGAAAAAGATACAAGTAATCCTCACTACATCCCTCAAAATCAACACTCCCCCTAACAAAATGGTCTTATACTAACTCTCCCCCTAAGAATGACTACCCTCATATCCAAAACTACTCCCCCTTTTTGTCACGAGTGACAAAGGGTAAGAGTGTCAAGTAAACATCTCGTCAGTAGAGCTAGCATCTCCATCATCATCATCGGAAGCATCATCGTCATCACCATCATCATCAACCTCAGTCTCAGAATCAGAAGCCACTGGAGGAGGTGGAGGAGAAGCCTCAAGAGCAAAACCACCTATGGTCGCCTACCTCCGTGCAATACGACCGACACAAACGTTTACCTGATACAGCTCTGTAGAGAGAGTATCAAGGCGGGCATCCATGCACTGAAGCTGCGTCATGATGTCTCCTAAAGTCACATCGTCCATAGAAGAGGAAGGAGTGGATGTGGATGGAGCAGATTGGGATGGAGCCAAACAGGAGGGAGGAGCTGCTGACCCAGACTGCCTCGACCTAAACTGCGCCTCGCTACGTTTAACGGTAGCAGCATCTATGGCACACATGAAAGTAAAATGGTCGGACGCTGGAAATGGAACAGAAAAGTGGCGTAAGATCCTCGTGATAGCAGAAGGAAAGATGAGCTTATCATAGGACGCCGAATCTCTATGGACATTTATAATAGACAATATAAAGTGAGAAGGGAAATCTATAGAGAGATGCTCAAGAAGGGACAAAAAAAAAAAGCAAGCACGAGGCTCTGTGATAGAGTTATAGTGAGACAGAAGGTGGAGAACAAACGACATGACCATGTTCAAAAACCGAGGACCTTTTGCAAAGTCTGTAAAGTAAGTGAACTAACGCTCACCCCAAACAAAAGGGCGTTCACAGAAAGCAAATTTGAGCTCATCTTTGGACACAGTCCTCTGACGCTTACAATCTGGATAGTCAGGGAACTCTATTCTAGGAACATGGAGCACATCCACAACAAGCTGCGGTGTGACAGCAATGCACGTACCTCGACCGCGAGTATGAAAGAGAGGTACTGAAGAATCAAATCCATGCATGTTGGAGTAAAACTCCTGAATCAGCATGGATGGACATGTGACCGAGACGTCACACAGTGACTCCCAACCCTGACTGTGAATGACATCGGATAGGTTAGTGTTGGCAAAGTCCGCCAGGATGACTCGGCGTTCAGAATGAATGCCTCGTCGAGAAAAGTTCTCCGAGAAGGCCTTACGGGCATCCTCATCATGGAACCGAATATGAGAGGGAGTAGGATCAAAAGACGAAGATGCCCCGGGACAAAGAGGGTTCCGAGACGGAGCAGACTTACGTTTTGGTGCCATAGACACGACTAACGTAAACGAAAAGAGAGGGAGAGAGAGAGACAATCAGAAAAGTCTCAACACATTTCAAATATAACAAGTATATTGAAAAGATAGTACGTATGCATGGGGAATGCATGAACATGTGACATGCAATATAAAAACATAATGGGCTCAGCCCAATCCAATCCTACCAGGACATAGTCAATTTGCATACATCTAAATGCATGATAATACTGTTATAATACACATGAGATGTAATGCATGAAGTTTTAAGATCACATAAGGAAAAACCCATCCCAAAATTTCAACAAAAACTCATTAATTTTGAAAAACCTCAAAATTTTTCGAAAACTCCAAAACCTAGGTTTCAAAACATGAAAATGCATGAAAATGAAAGATTCAAAGCTTACCAAGTGAAGAAAAACTTATCAAAGCTTGAAGAAACCTTAAGAAAGAAGTTTGGAGTGAGTGAGAGAGGTTTGGGAGGTGAAAAGATGAATCTATCGAGAGAGAGAGATTGAGAGAAATGAAAATCGGATCGCACAGAACCTATATATAGAGGTTCAGTAAATCTCGACAGATAAAGGTGTCGAGAGGTGTCGAGAAAACAAAACGTCGACAGATGCAGCTGTCGAGGATCTGTCGAGGGACAAATCAACAAAAAGCTAAAAAGAAGCTCGATCGATCCACCAACTGTCGAGAAGCTATCGAGGGTCCAGAAACTTTCTCGATCGATCCATCAGTTGTCGAGACAGCTATCGAGATTGCGATAAGAAATAGCTTAAGATCTCGACAAATAGCCAAGTGTCGAGGAGGTGTCGAGATTGCTTAAAAACAGTTTTTCAAAAAGAGAAAAACACAAATATAATGCAATCAAGCATGCAACTCAATCAATGATCCAATCAACATATTAGACTCTCAAAATCATCTCTCAACAACAATTTAAGAACATGGATCCCAAAAACACACACACACACACACTAAACAAGTCTAACCAATTTTATATTTCAAAAAAAAGTCAAGACAGTTTAGTGAGCATACATTAACACATGTAAATCTTGTGATGGCCAAATCACATTGTACCTGCACATGTATCAAGAGTAGCAAAGAATATTGCATGTTGTGTGTGAAAAACATTGCAAGATTGCATAAGTATATATATGTTATGACGATTTGAGATATAAGAAAATCACGTTAACTCACACACAATCATAACTGTTTGATGGGGACTATCACCTTCGAGGTACATCCTATAACTCCCACATCTCCTTGAAAACACGCTTGCAATCATATTTAAAGCATTTTGATTCTTTTGCTTTTATTTTCTTTGCATATTTTCTTTTTAAGCAAATCATGCATGGGCATATAAGAGAGAAGAAATACCCAATGATGTTAAGCTTTTGACATTCCAATTTTTCTATGCCGAAGCACACAAATGTCATTGACATTGCACTTTTGCTATGCCGAAGCATACAGATGTCAATTTATGATTGGTGGGCAACAGTGATGAGATGGTTATTTATGCCTTTCTCTTAGGATTTTCTAGTCATTCCCGTCAAAAAGAGTGATACGAGTGTTAAGTACAAGAGATAACTTAATCTTACTTATCACAAACAAGAGCCACAAAGCTCAGTTGCTTAGTTGTGCATAGAGATGCTCATCTAAGCTACAAGAGATACAAAGTTTAGAAAACTTTGTTTCAATGGCCATCCAAGGTATACAAGTACCAATGTACATAAAACACACATTGATTTTGTATTTTTCTGATTTTTCAAAAAAAAAAATAATTTTTATATGAAAAACAAAATAAACAAAACTGAAAACAAACAAAAACATGTTAAACAAAGTAAAGCATAAAACTAGACTGACTCAAAATAAAAGCAAAACACACAAGTTATGCAAAACAAAAACACAAAGAGAGAGAGAGGAAAGTGATAGAATCACTTGGAGCCATTTTCCTTCCACACCCTGAAAGAACATTTCCTTTGATTAAACCCTTGAACCAGCGGTAAGGGGGAAGAATTGAAACCGTTCAAGTTCGAAAGGAACATGAGGGCTTTAAGAAGATCTCCAAGGGGAGCAAGAGAGGATTGAAGCTGATTCTAGCTTCTAGATGCTATCATGTCGTTGCTCTGTTGAGTGGCTAACCACTTATATCAATTTGGTCGAGTATGACCAGCAACTCCACAATGATGATAGAAATGCTACTTCTTCTGTTTAGGCTTTTGAGAATTAGCCTTCTTAGCCCTAGGGTTTTTAGCTTCTTTCTTATCCTGCTTAGGGGGTGCTCCTAAGATAGATTTTTCTTTGTCTAAGTTCTCACTAGTTAATTCATTTTTAACAACATTGTTCTCAATATCAACATTATTACTAGGAGAAACAAAAACAGTATTACTAGTAGAAGCAATATTAGAAGAAGAAAAACCATACCCTAAACTTGTTCGATCAGAAGCAGATTTTTGAAGACTGAGCATCTCATCAAGCTTTGCACTTTGAAGTCCTCTCCAATTGAGCTCTGACTTGAAACAGCTCCGTTTCAAGCTTCTTGGTCTTCTCAGCCAAGAAATTGTTTTCAAACCTCAGTGCTCCAATAGTTTGATTGGCTTCATCAAACTTTGTGGAAAGCTCTTCACGATCAAGTTCCACATCACTGAACTTTCTCATGCTTCTCAGAAAGCTTGTACAGTTTCTCATAGGCTGTATGGATATCATCTTGATCATCCATCTTCTCGAACTTAGAATCCACCAATTCCTCTTCTTCATTCACATCTTCAACAATCCCCTCAGTAGGATTGACAGTGGCAGTGAAGGCATTCAGGATTCCGTCACCCTCATTGTCGGAATCATCCTCAGGTTCGGTGTCGCTCAAAGTAGCAATGAGTACCTTGCTCTTCCCAATGCTCTTGAGATATGTAGGACATTCCTATTTCATGTGACCAAAGCCTTGACACCCAAAGCACTTTGGTCCTGCGAGAACAGTGTACTGACTGCCATCCCTAACATCCTTCTTCCCTTTGTCTCGACTCTTGAACTGAGAAGAACTGGATTGCCTACGGTCCTTATCGAAGCCCTTTCCATTGGCATTCTTCATGAATTTCTTGAATTGCCTGGTGATGTATGACTTCATCTTGGAATCTTCATCTTCTGAAGATTCATCCGTGTCACTGCTCTTGACCTTCAGTGCCATGCTCTTGCTCTTGCCTGACTTACCAATCCTCGTTAACCTTAGCTCGTAGGTTTGCAGATTACCAACTAGCTCTGTCAAAGGAATCTTGTCAATATGCTTTGATTCCTCGATCGCCATAATCTTGGCATGGAATCTCTCAGGCAGAGATCTGAGCACCTTTCTCACAATCTTGGGTTCAAAAATGATTTCCCCAAGATTGAAAGCTGAGTTCACTATGTCCTTGAGCTTAGCATAGAACTCATCAAACAACTTATCCTCCTCCATTTTAATCTCTTCGAAGCTTGTAGTGAGCCTCTGTAGCTTCGAATCCTTGACAGCCTTAGTTCCTTCATAGGTTGTCCAGAGGATGGTCCATACTTCATTCGCAGTTTCAGTGGAGGATATCTTCTTGAACTCCTCATTAGTGACTGCACTGAATAACGCATTCAATGCCCTGCTGTTGAAGTTTGCCGCCTTGATTTTGGCATCATCACAATCGGCCGGCGCTTCCTTTGGCTTGGTCCAGCCAATCTCTACAGCTTGCCACACCTTCTCATCTAGAGACTGCAAGAAAGCTTTCTACGTACTTTCCAGTATGCATAGTTAGTGCCATCAAATAAAGGAGGTATAATTAATGACTGTCCTCTATCCATGACAAACAGGGGTCAATGGATCAAACCCAGTAAAGATTAACCCTAATCAGAGTGTCTGCTCTGATACCACTTGATAGGCCAAAAATGAATTGACCTCTTGTGATGAATTAATTTATTAATTAACCAAGTTTATTAATTAATCAAATTAACATGCAAACGTGTGGTAGCACAAACAAATTACCAATTAAACTAAGTGTAGCAGAAAATAAATTGACAAGGTGATTTGTTTACAAATGAGGAAAACCTACACAGCAAAAACCCCACCAGGTGATTTTCAAGTCACCACTCTCGAAATTCCACTATTATCACAACAAGTGGTTACAAGTAAAGGAATCTCAATACCTTATACCAACTTACAGCTGAACCCTTACCCCAATACCTAATTGGACTTATTCTGTAGTGACAAATTCCCCTTTTGATGCACGACTCCTAGTACGTGACAAACAATTGCGCGGATCCCAGTACACGACTTCAATCACCAACTAGAGAAGGTTGTTGGCTGCAAAGTTCTTTAGTTCATCTAGACGATGAAGATCAAGAAGATACTTAATTACAAAACCCTACGGTGTACAAACACAGCAACTTCTTCACAAGAGATGAACTAGGGCAAATTATGTCTCCGATCACAATTTGCTTGAACAAACTTTGCTCAACACTTGTGCAACTTGTGTCCACTTTGACGACCTTTAAAACAATATTTTTATATGTCTAGGGTTGTGAGAAAAGAAGGCCCAAAGACACATTCACGGATCCCAAGAAAACATAACAGAAAATCTATTTTTCTTAAACCTCGACAGATAGCATCTGTCGAGATCCCGTCGAGTAGCAGCCACAGGACTGAAACAGCTTCTTAAGCTCGATAGATAGCTAGTTGTCGAGCTTTAATGACAGACACTCTTCAGCTTGTTTCTTGGATAGACTTGCATGGCTTCAACACTTGATCTTGAAACACAGTTTCTTGAAGTATTAAACACATCCTAGGTCTACCCAAATACAAGTAAAGTACGTTTTGTCAAAGGATTAGCCAATTACATAAAGTAGTGACATATGTTCCTAACAAGTGAATCACATATGTCCTAACAAGCTAGTTGGTTGAGATTAGGATGAGTTAGTTAGGATTTGAGCACATATAGCTCATTTCACACATGACCTAATTTATAGAGTACATGTTGAATTAACTAGCCAATTATCTTGAGCCATGTGGGCCAACGACATTAGAGCTAGTTTCCTATAAATACATGATTGTAATTCAACATTAGATATCAATTGAAGAATAAACCAATTTCTTAGTGCATTAGTGCAGCTCTCTCTCTCTCTCTCTCTCTCTCTCTCTTAATCTTTCTCTTTCTCTATGAAAGGTGACTACACTACAAGAAACTTGGCTATTTTCAACGGTTAAAACCGTCGAAAAAAGTGTTAAAAACGGTCGAAAAAAAATATTTTCAACGGTTGGAATGACCGTAGAGAACTGTTATTAAAAACCGTGTCAATAACATTTTTCTATGGCCTATGCAACCGTTGAAAAAAGTATTACACATTTATCAACGATTAATAACCGTTGAAATATATACAAATAAATGTAGATTAAAGTATGCTTATTACTTTTATCCACAAGCACCTAACCGTTGAAATAAGTATTTTCTTTTTTAAAAAAATTAATAAATTTGAATGCACTCTTTCACATTAATCAAAATTTAATAACCTCAAACTGTAAAAATCAAATTTGGATGCACTCAACTACTCTGCCTAGTGCCCTTTACACTCTTAAATTTACATTGTTCATCTACCTTTCAAAATAGAAGATTCTTATAACCTTAACCTTCAAGACCAATTCATTGGAAATTTTAAAAACATAGTGACTCACATCTGCCATCCAGACATCTATAGCCGGGTCCTTTTCAATGCGCATGAGATCCCATTAATCACTAAGTTCTTTTGATGCCTGCAAAAAGTGTCGTCCATTAGTCATTGTTATAAGTGCCAAACCTGAATAAAAAGCCAAATAAGGGTAGTTCATTTTAGGAAGAAAATGCACCTACGTAAAAAAATAAATAAATAAAACCAGCACAAAAGAAGTCACATATTAGCAATTTACAAATATATAGATGCAAACTTGGTAAGTGAAAGTGAATGATTGGACTGAACTATCAACATTTTAAAAGAGGTAATTTATTCTATTAACATTTCCAAAATTCAAATTCAAGTTCAAATTCAAATAAGAAAACACTTATAATTGAATAAACTCATTTCTTAAAATTAAAACTGACCATATCAGAACTAGCTAAAACTAAAAGAAATGCAATAAACAAAAAAAAAATAACTTTGCACATGCTTAAACTCATCTCCATTCCCCAACAATAACTACAACTATTTGTTTTAAGGTCAAAGTTTCCCTACAATGTTCCCAAAGAAGAAACAAAGTGTGTGTATATATATATATATATATATATATATATAAAATAGAAACTTGCAGTTTAAAATTAGCTATAAAAAAAACCCTCCAAAAAAAAGGCTAAAATGTTCTAACATAGAAGCCAAAGAGAATTTATTGAATTTGAGTACCTTACTCTCAGCTTTAGTATATGGTATTGTTCTAGACCTATTCCAAAGAAAGACAAGCAAACAAAAAAATAAAATAAAAAATAAGTGAGCACTTTTCAAGATAAAAAACTGTAAAACCAAACCTGTAAAACCACTACTTTCACTATCACAACATGAGAACAAGCATTTACAAATTCAAAGGCTAATTGTACTTCAAAAGGAAAACCAAAAAATATTTTTCAACAGCAATACCTTTGGCTTTAAAAAGGCTATGCAAAGAGATTCCAAAAAGAAGACATCCTTATATTTGCAGCAGCAATAACAAACTCCTTAGCTAACTGATCATCTTTGTCAAAAGTCAAGCTTCCAATCTCCTACTTACCAACAAATTATAATATAAATGAATAAACAAAAATAAAAGCCTTCAAAGTATAGTGTAGACTATAGACATCAAAAAATAAATTAAATGGTCAACAACTTTATCCAAAGTACAGAAATAGTTCAAATGAAACCTTCATTTTGAAACATTTAATCCCATTAATACATATCAACATGATCCATATCCACCATTGAAATATCCACAAGTATGCTGGGTATGTCAGTCCTATCTAATGAAATAATAGAATCATCTTGATCTGCAATACTTGTAAAACCCATTTGATGACCATGTGAATCATTCTGTTGGTAAGGCTCTTGATCATCATCTTTTTCATCATCATCATTTTCTTCCTCTAGAGACGGCATGTTATAATCATTTCAAGGTTCTATTTTTATTACAAAATGCCATTGAGAATTCTTTATACTTTTCACATAAAATACTTGCTCTGCTTGACATGCTAAGACAAAAGGTTCATTACTCTTTAATGAACGTGTTACATTCATAAGAGTTCGACCGTATGTATCAACCACAATCCCTCTACCATGATGATCAACATCCCTCCATTCACATTTAAACATTACAATCTTATTGCCTCTCATGTAGTGTAATTCAATGATATCAGTTTAGATACCATAATAGTCACGATTGCCTATACTTGCATCTCCTTTTACCGAGACTCCACAACTTTGAGTTTTTCTTTCACAATCACTTTCATTTTTACAAATTCTAAAACCATTAACAATGTACCCATTATAACATACCACTTCTTCTGACGGTCCACGAGCTAGATCTAAGAGTTGCTTGCTCACTTTCCCTTCATCATATAATTGAGTAATCTATTCAAAACAAGATCAAAATCAATACAATCATTGTAATTGTCTCAAATCAAGCATAAATCACAATTATAGTAATTTATATATAGATAGAACTTACATGATTTTCAAACCACTCTCGGAATTATTTGTTATGTCGATTCTCTACATTCCTAGCACTTGCTTGTTGGATCATGTACTTGTGCTCCCTGGATAACACATAATGCAATTGAATTGTAAACAACTTAAAAGATTAAGAAGAAAGCTAACTCTTGAAATTTATATTAACTACAATTTAACTTACTGAATATATGGGAGCACTTCATCACAGTTTTTCAAGACATATAGATGTGCTTATGTCCACTCTTCTAGACTAAGTTGACGTGAGACATATCCCCTACCTACAGCACGACCAATTGAGGAAAAAATGGGCAATCCTTCGTATGGCTACAAATGATATCCATCCCAATTTCATTCAACTTTATTAAATCGGGTCTCAATACCATGAAAGTATCTTGAGCAAAATGTCAAGCATTCATCTGCTAAATAACCTTCTGCAATTGAACCTTCTGGATGGGCAAGGTTACGAACATATTTTTTTAGCATTTGCAAGTATCTTTCTATTGGATACATCCACCGATATTGGACAGGTCCAGTAATCATAGCCTCACCAGCTAAGTGAACAGGTAAATGCATCATAACATCAAAAAATGATGGAGGGAATATCCTTTCCAACTGACAAAGTGCTATTACAATTTGAGATTCCATTTTCTCCAAGTCATCCACACTTAGCACCTTCAAGCACAATGCTTTAAAGAAACTACTCAGCACAATTAGTGGTGTAGACACTAGTGCAGACACTTCTTCTGGCAGCAATCCATCTATTGCTAAAGGAAGTAAGGTCTCTAATAAAATATGGAAATCATGGCTCTTAAATCCTGATATCTTCTAATTTTTTAGATTCACAAATCTAGCAATGTTTGAAGAGTAACCATCAGGAAACTTTACCTCCTTTAAGAATTTACAAAAAAACTTTTTGTTCAATAACAGATAAAGTGTAACATGCAGATGGAAGCTCTAAATATTCCCCACGCGATATTGGATGTAGTTCCTCCCTAATGCCCATGACTTGTAGATTAAGACGAGACTTTAAGTTATCTTTTGTTTTCTCTGAAGTATTCATCAATGTCCCGATTATACTTTCACATACATTCTTCTCAATGTGCATAACATCTAAATTATGTCTCAATAATAAGGTTCTCCAATATCGTAATTTGAAAAAGATACTTTTCTTCAACCAATTTTTTTATTTAACTCATCATGTTTTCTCTTCTTCGCTCCATCCCTAAATATCAAGAATTCAAGATCATGTAATTGACTGAGCACATCATCTCCAGATAGTTGTTTAGGGGATAAACCAAGCTCTTTCTTACCATCAAATTTTTTAGATTCCAATCTCCATATATGCTTAATTGGCAAGAAGCGTCGATGCCCTATGAAACAAAACTTTCCTCCATTTTTCAAATAAGAAGAATGTGTTTCATTATGACAAGAAGGACAAGCCAAAGCACCCATTGTATTCCAATCGGAAAAATTCTTATATGCTGGAAAGTCATTAATTGTCCATAAAACTGCTGCACGCATATTGAAATTTTTATTTTTGAAGGAGTCAAAAGTAGTAACTCCAACTTGCATAATTGTTTAAGCTCATCAACTAATGGTTGCATATAGATATCAATTTTATTTCCTGGAGCCTTGGGTCCTAGAATGATCAATGATAGCATAAAATAAGGTTGCTTCATGCACATCCACGGTTGTAAATTATACGGAACAATTACAACTGGCCATACACTATTACTGGTTCTCATGTTTCCATATGGATTAAACCCATCACTTGCCAAACCCAGCCTAACATTGTGCTTCTCTAAAGAAAATGATTTGTGTATCTCGTCAAAAGTTTTCCATGCCTTAGAGTCAGCTGGATGCCTTAATACCCCATCATCAATACGCTTATCATAATGCCAAGTCATGTAGGAAGCTGTCTTTTTTGAGGTGTTTTTGGAAAATAACGCAATATTTTGTGTGGAACCTTTTTACCCCTTTCATTCCCTTCACTTGATTTCTATCTTGAGAGACCACAAACTCGACAATCACTTCTATTGGAATCTTCCTTCCAATATAGCATACAATTCTCTTCACATAACCAAGACCCAAATCACGAATCATCTTCTTTGCTTCATAGAATGAATTTGGCAACTCTCCAATAGCTTTAGAAAGTGCATCATTCAAAAATTGAAGCAAGATAGTAAATGATTTGTTCGTCCAACCACTAATGCATTTAATATGAAGTAACTTCACAATGAAAGACAGTTTTGTATAATTGCAATCAAGAAAAAGTTTATGTTCATTAGCCCGTAGTTTCTGAAAAAAGTTAGCTGCATTGTCGTTGGGCTCTTCAGGAGTACCATCGTCATTCGAATCTCCAGCTACACAACTTGCTTTGAAAGATGCATGATAATCTTCTATCATCTCACTCAAGCCATCCCCATTTGATTCATCATCACTATCCAAACTATCACAGGTTTCAAAATATATCTCCTCACCATGTCTAAGCCATCGAGTATAATTTGGGAGAATACCAATAGTAAGCAAATCAGCCTCAACATCATCTCTAGTCATTGCAAAGTAGTTATTGCATTGCTTACACGGACAAAAAATTTTATCCATCATTGTTGTATGCTCAAATGCAAAATCAAGGAAGTCTTTAATTCCTTGTCTATACTCAAGAAGAGCTCTGTTCCCGAGTTTTACCCAATTCCATTCCATCTAAAGCTGAAATAAAAATAAAAGAAACTTTCATTGATTGCCTTGATCTTGCCTATGTCCTACAAACCATATCAAAATAGAGCAAACTAGCAAGCTAAAACTAAAAGAAACACAATAAACAAAAACAAATAACTGTGCATATGCTTAAGCTCATCTCCATCCCCAACAGTAACTACAACTATTTGTTTTGAAATTCAGCCCTAAGATGCCCAACATTAGACTATACCTAAAGAAAATTCAAATCCAGCAAGAAATTATAAATTAATAAAAATTTAAATGGTGACTATGAATATTATCATGAGTTAACATACAGCTTATACTTTACAAAGAAGTTATAATATATTACAAAAAAGTTATTTAAGGTCAAAGTTTCCCTATACTCTTCCCAAAGAAGAAACAAAGTGTGTGTGTATATATATATATATATAAAATGGAAACTTGCAGTTTAAAATTAGCCATTAATTCATCAAAGCAATGATGAACAACATGGTACAGCCAAGAAAGTTATAGACAAAAAGAACATGAAAAGAAGAAAATAATGTTTTGATAATCAAACCTAGTTGTAGTGAGCTTTAATTCTTGTTGTTAAATGTGTAGATTCTGGAAATACCATAGGTTCCACATGTTTCCTGCAAAAATGAATGGAAATCAAGATATTACCTAAGATCATCATTACCACTATTAATTCGTTTTACTACCCACTATAGTTTTTCCTCTTTCATGAATGAAGCCAAAACTTTGGTTCTGTGCAGCATTTGAATAGGTTGCAAAGGCTTTAAAAGTAACTCAGAGGGGCAAAATAACAAAAGAAACAAACTTAAAAACAAAAATTAGAAATTAGAGAATAAAAGAAAGAAATAAATGATAACCACTTGCTCGCCAACTTGTGTCATTACATTAGTTTTAGAACAACTTTATTAAAATTTGACATTAACAAAGTCTCCACAGATTCAACTGATCTGTACAACACAAAAGTCACAGCCTCACAGGTCAACCGAAAGAAAAAGGCCCAAATCCACACTATTATTCATTATGAAATACAACAGATCCACACAACCTAGATTCTGAAAAATGGGAAAAAAAAATAACAAGAAGTGCAAAACCTCATAAGCATAACACAGAAAATTCGAACCACGTAATTAAACAAACCAATAAAAACGAAGTATGAATCACTGTACACTTTGTTTCAACTTTATGCATATATGATATATTGGAGGCTCCGAAAAATGAGAAGCCTATATAGTATATATAGGAGGGTTAGGTAGGATTGAAATTCAAAGCTATAATTTGGATATTGTATTGGCTGCTGCTGGTAACATTGCCTTCAGGAAGTGTTAGAGTAGCAGTACCCATGTTGTTATTTTTTTACAAACTCTTGATTTGGTAGGCATCTTGTTAAATCCCCTACATGTATGGACAGAGATAGACTTATCATTAAAAAAGACAAAGGCTAGGCTCTAAGATTTTTTCAGCTCAAGGGATTGAGAGAGGACCTCTCCAGTATATTTAAATCAGAAAACAACTACTCCTCTCACTAAAGCTTTAATGTTTAGATCGATATGACATTCATTTGAACCTATAAAAATACAAGTCCCATGGTCATGATAGCACAATTGTTCTCTGTACTTTAGAAAAAGTCACTTGTAGACAATTAATAATATAGATTGAAATCATTATATGCATGAACCTTGGGTGTTTTCAAATCATCTCCATTGCTCTAATTCATCTCCTTCATGTAAATCCAGAGGGTCCTATTCCCTCAGGAGGGGGTGTTGTCAAAAACTCAATTCCAGATGAAAAGAAATATAAAAAATTAAACACAATAGAGGCAGGTGTTATTCCAAGTGCTGCATGCCCAAAGTAAAAAATAAAATAAAATAAAGAAAAAAGTTTCATCCTGAAAACAAAAAAAATGGCTCTCCTTCATGTAAATCCAGATGGTCCCATTCCACCCTCACCCCTCCACAGCCTTAAAAAGTGTTATGGTAGTCTTTACCTAATTACCTAAACCTACTTTACAGTGAGTGGTGTCAAAAGTTGTTCAGTATTAATAATGGAAGAGTGCCTAGCATTTGTGACTAAGGAAGCAAGAAAAAGAGTTTACAGTTGATATGCATAAACCATTTATAATGTTCAAACAATAAATAAACCATTAAGACAATAGCATTTAACATTTCGTAGTGCATATATATTGGCAATGAAGACTAACAGTTTAACTTCATAAAGGCTATTTAGGAATGAGTAAGGCTAAGAGCATAACTTTTTTTCACAATAATTTTTATAACTTGCAAAATTGTGGCAAATATCAATACAAAATCACTTTTGAATGCCCCCAGTACTGAAACAACTTTTATTATCACCAATGTTAACATGTCAATTTTTCAAATCTGATATGTCAACACAATGGATGTGACCAAGATTACAAACAACATGACTTCAACTTTATTTTTCAAATCTGTTTTTTGTTTGGCTAACAAACAATAAAATTTTGCTGAATATCATCCAATGTCCACAATATACCCAACAACTTCCTGAATTTTAAACCATTCTGTGGCCAAACATTTCTCAAGTACACATGAGTAGGAATTAAGACCAGTGAGTCTTTTGTTTCCACTCTTAAGATTTTTCTTTGGCATAAAAAATTACTTGCTTACTTTCCCCCTGTAGAAAAACTTAAGACATTCACATTTTCTTTGTTTTTCTTTAGTTTTTTGCTAGGACATTCACATAATAAAGTGGTCTCATATGCATAAATCCACTTGTTACAGACAGAGTGAATTAATTGGTTAATTGTGTCAAAGATTAAAATAATTCAGACCCACTTAAGCATAATCTAAAATGAAAATAAAAAAAGCAATCCAAACCCACTGACCCTAATGTAAAGCAAATTATCCAAATCCACTTCTAGACAAGCGAAGAGGCCCACAAAAGCATAACAATGGACTTTAATACCACATTAAGCATGAAGCTCAGCTAAAGAACTTACCAAGCACTTGTAATTTGAACTCACACACGTTCTAGCTTTCAATCCCACAAATAGTGAAATTTGAACTCTCCTTAACCATTCATTGAGCTGAACTCCCAATGCACCTACAATCACATTGAAAGCACGCAATACACAACCACAAATTCAATTTTGACATAGCATTTCAAAGTCAAGAACAAAAACCACAAAAGTTCAAAATCTTTCAAGCGAATAACAAAGAATAGACAAAATTCGAGTCTAAGAAAAAACAAACTGATCATAAATAAGTTTTTAGAATAGCGAAGTCGAGAGAAGTAGAATAGATACCTGATCGGAGGGAGAATAATAGAAAATTTGAGTTGAGAATCTGTTTGGTTGCCTAGAAAATAATAGGAAAATCAACCGCCCAGACCGATGAGGAGTGAAAGTGAGAGCGAGAGCGAGAGCGAGATATAGAGCGAGAGAGAGGGAGAGATTGAATTCTGTTTGGTTGCCTAGAAAATAACAAGAAAATTGACCTATGAGAGAGTGTGCGATAGAGAGAGTGAGAATGAGATATCGAGCGAGAGAGAGGGAGTGATTGTAGGGTAAATATATAAAAGCTATAAAAGCTCCGTGTTTTTATTTTCGACATTTATAACCTGTTGACAAAAAATAGTTAATTTCTTTTTTTCAACATTCATCCAACTGTTGATATAAATCAGCACTGTTTAATCACTTGGCATATGAATTTCTCACCACTTATTTACCACTTATTTCAACAATTATGCCAACTATGGAAATATATATGTGAATTTATCACCACTTATTTCAATAGTTATGTCAACCGTAGAAATACATATGTGAATTTTTCAACAGTTGAGTGCAAATGTAGAAACTAAAGGCTTTTATCAACATTTTTTAGTGACTGTAAATAAAAATATGTTGAAAAAGCTCATGTTTGTTGTAGTGTACCTCGAATTAAGTCAATTTCTCTACAATTCCTATCAATCCCCCTACAATTCCTATCCATCCCCATTAGGAACCACCGGATTCCTAACAGAATCCAGATGGGATTTGAGAGAAACTGAAGTTGTTATAAGCAAGATTATGCCTTTGAAGATGAACAAGGTGGAAGAGGCTGCTGTTTGAGAGCATAGAACCATTGAGACAGCTGCTACTGAGGTCAAGGCCAATCATATGACCAGTGTCATGGTTGCACACAACACCATCCCATAAGCAGCAATCTCTGTCTGTCCCTTCCAGTTTCCAAGATTCAAACTTAGGATAAGAAAAAGGATAGATACAAGCATTCTTGTTCATGATAAAGCTTTCTTTGAATTGCAACAATGCAAAGCTATCATCATCATGGCGGAGTGGCTGCCTAGAAGAAAAACAGTTAGTGGCAATAGCAAGAAACAGTGGAAGTGAAAAAAGAAAGCTTTTGGACATCAAGTAACACAAGAATGATGCCATAGCAATGTATCTTTAACAACTAAGGCTACGTTTGTTTTGGCTAAAAATGATTTCAGGAAATCATTTTACACTAGCCTATGTGTTTGGTAAGCACAGAAAATTGGGTCAAACGGAAATCAATTTCCGCGTTGACTGTAAAATAACCCTCCTCACCCGTAAAACCATTTCAGGTTTTATTTTACCTTCAAATGATTTACACTTCTCACACACTCTCTCGAAGCTTCTCACACGCACTCCTCACAGACACTCTCAAAGCTCACACCGAGCTCCACCCTCTCCCTCACACCAAACGCAGGTCCACCCTCTCCCTCACGCCAGTTCGAGCTCCACCCACAGTCCGACGAGTGCCGCCAATCCACCCACAGTGAGTTTCCTCCACTGTTTGAGTTCATTTCAGTTCGACAACCTCACCTCACCTCCGATCCACCCTCTATTTCAGTCCGACGACCTCACCTCACCTCCGATCCACCTTCTATTTCAATTCGACAACCTCACCTCACCTCAGATCCACACACCTCCGACCCACCCTCTACAAAAGTCGATCCACATCCCCTTAAACCCATAAACAACCCAAATGCTACTCTCACTATCTCGGATCCGATCTATATATATATATATATTTATTTATTTATTTATATATAAAATTATTTATTTAAATACATATTTATTTATTTATTTATAATTCATTTACTTTTTATAATTATCCATTTTTTATTTAATTACTGATTTAAGAAATTAACTTTTGTTGGAGTTACAATTACACAGAAATATATGTGCATAAATTTTGGTACTCGTTATCAATGTGATTTGGATGTTTCGGTGAATGTATATGGCACCTTGTGAATACTGTGGACACACTTCCACAGTGGTTGTGTCATTTCCCTTGATCTTGAACTGGGCTTGTTATGACATTTATGTGAATTTGGATGGTTTAACAAACTTTGAGCATGACTGTATATACTGATTGTGTTAGAGATCACGGGTGTTGTGTTGGTTGACAGGGTGTGCTCTGTTGTTTTCTGTTTGTGGCTGTTTTTATATACTGTGTAATCAATAGCATGCTTATTTACGTACCTCTTAGACCACATTGTTTGTGATTTTTTAGATGAAGAAAAAAACCAAAGCCGCAATTCTTGCCTCAGTTGCATTTGTCCTCCTTGTGGGGGTTGCATTAGTAAGGAAATTGCGGCGTAGACGACTGCCTAGGGCGCCTTATGTTAATCATGCAGCCGAAAGAGAGCATTACATAAATAGTATTCTGCATGGAAGTGAGAGACTTTGTGTGAGTCAAATTAGGATGAAGCCTATAGCTTTCCACCAGTTATGTCACATCCTCATTGAGGGGGAGCACGTACACCCGACTATTCACATGTTCATTACGGAGTAAGTGCTAATTTTCTTACACATTATTGGTCATAATGTGACGTTCCGTGTAATTTTTGTCGGTTCCATAGATCAACTGAGACTGTTCATAGATACTTTAATGTCGTTCTTAGGAGGGTCCTAAAATTATATAGAGCTCTAATAAGACTGCTTAGCGAAGATACACCCCCAGAGATAAGGGATAGCAGAAGGTTTTATCCATATTTTAAGGTAAATATTGCGACTTGTGTATTTTTGTAAATTGTGAAGATTTGTGTAATTTTAAATCATTATGTCTGTCAAAAATTAGGATTGTGTTGGAGCAATAGATGGTACACATGTTCGTGCATCTGTGCCACCTGAAATACAAGAAAGGTTTTGTGGTCGCAAAGATGGAACCACGCAAAATGTGTTAGCTGCCATTAGTTTTGACTTGAAGTTCACTTATGTATTGGCTGGATGGGAAGGCAGTACACATGATTCACGTGTGTTAAATGATGCATTTGCTAGGCCAGGGGGATTTTCAATTCCCGAAGGTATTATAGGATTACTTCACCTTTTGGGTTTATTAGTTTAATAAATTTTGTGCGTTTTCCTAAGCATAGTAGTGATTTGGTTTTATTTTTGAATATATGTAGGTAAATATTATCCTGATGATGCTGGGTATGGTAATAAAAATGGAATTTTGTCACCTTATCGGAGTGTGCGATATCACTTGAAAGAGTTTAGTGATCGTCCTCCTGAGAATGAACGAGAATTGTTCAACCTCCAAAACTCTTCATTGAGAACTACCATTGAGCGAGGGTTTGGAGTGTTGAAGAAACATTTTCAAGTGTTGGATGCAAAACCATTTTGGTCTTTTGAAACCCAAGTGAAAGTAGTGTTAGCATGTTGTGTGATTCATAATCACATTATGGGGGTTGATCCTACTGACTGTATTATGGAAGCTGCAATGAACCAAGTAGAGTCTAGTGGCTCCCAACAAGAAACACAGTCACGTCGGGACTCCATTGAAGACAGTAAAGTGTGGAATGCTAAGAGAGATGAGATATGCCAAGCTATGTGGTCTGATTATACCAGGAGTAGAGAGTAGTACTTTATTTAGATTTCTATGATTGTAATAGGTGCTGTATTTTTTTTTTTCTATAAGGACAATGTATTTACTATAGACTTTTGGTGGTGTAAGGAAAAAATATTTTCAGCATTACATTATTATTTCCAGCATTACATTGTTATTTTCAGTAGTTGTTTCGTTTTGTTGTGCACATCTATAAGCGTGGTTGTATGTGTGTTTGATTTGTTGTTCATATTCCGAGCGTAATTACTAAATGCTACTCTCATTATTAAATGCTACTCTCACTATACAATTTTCATATGTAGTAATGTTAAAAGGGAGAGAGAAGGTGGGCACTAAGCACTTCAGGTGGCTGCCCCCAATGCACACGACCATGCTTACTTTACTTGCCGAAGAGGCCGTGAAGGGCAACAAGCCCTCAAACACTTTCAAGGCCGGCTCCTTTGCTATTGTAGCCAAGGAGATATCTGCTCAGTTTGGGGTAGAGTGTCACCCCTCATATGTTGAGAATCGGCTGCATACTCTAAGGACCATGTGGAGCACTATTCAAACTCTTCGGAAGAAGAATGGGTTTGGCTGGGACGATAACTTGAAAATGATCACATGCGATGCGAAGACCTATCAGGAAGAAGTCATGGTATGGCTTCCAACTATATTTTCTTAATATATATTTTTGGCTTATATAATCTATGAATTGAGAACAAGACAAGGCTACTCAAGTACCCTCTTTATATGAAATTTATAGTGTCATTCTTTTTAGGATTCCATTGCTTTTACAAATTTTCAAATGTAACTTTCATGTGTAGATCTATTGTAAAATTTGGTCTTAGCATTTGTGCATTGTATTTTCTGTTGTACTTATCCCATAAATCATGGGTTATGTTTCCTGTTTCCTAACAGCTTTTTTTGTTTATCATTGACATAAATCATCTAATGGCATCTATATTGAATTGAATATTGAATTTATGAGTGAAGTGATTATTGCATTGTTATTATACGTTCCTTTCTCCCTTACAGGCACATTGTAAGCATGCGGAGTATTTGAACAAAAAGATAGAGATGTACAATGAATTGGCCATTGTAGTGGGGAAGGATATGGCCACGGGTAGCTTCGCTAAGTCGTATATTGATATTGACATAGAGCAAGACAATGGGGAGAGCACTGAGATGGTGGCTGACAATGGAGAGGAGGGAGTGGTGGATAAAGGGAATGTGGTAGAATCATCTACCATTGGGTCCACAATTTCGAAGTCCCGCAAAATAGGTCGTGCACCTCCCTCTGATGATAGTGTTCTGACTGATCTGTCTGATTAGCTGAAGGAAATAGTTGTGGCCTTGAAAGAAATCAACTGGGGGCCTATTGATTACAACAGTCTTTACTCTGAGGTGATGGCTATGGTGGCGGATGGGTATAGTGAAGATATGCTCGTAACTGCCTTTGACCATCTCTGTGAAAATGAGAAGGCAGCTAGGGGATTTCTGGCCAAGAATGCGAAGCTAAGGAAGCTTTGGATGGATGGTTATTTGTTCACTCGACTCTGACTTGTCTGTTTGGTGTTGACTGTGATGGTAGCTTTAGGGATTGTCATCTGTTGTAGTACTAGTATTCACCTATCATTGTATTATATATGTGACACATTTGTATTATCGGTAAGCAGGCTATGTATGTATTTCTAACCTTGGACATATGCTGATGGTACGTATATTTTGTGAACTGTTATGCTCCAAGGGATAATAGTTACGTACCTTGACTATAGGCTGTGTAGTCTTTTATATTATTGGGATGAT
Organism: Notholithocarpus densiflorus; assembly: GCA_030021035.2. Taxonomy (NCBI): domain Eukaryota; kingdom Viridiplantae; phylum Streptophyta; class Magnoliopsida; order Fagales; family Fagaceae; genus Notholithocarpus; species Notholithocarpus densiflorus. The sequence goes on along the minus strand of JARYZH020000187.1, from coordinate 150,416 downwards.
ACAATTGCCCAAGTTATCATTTTTGTACACCATGGAGGTGTAATGCCAATGGTGAAAGTACATTATGTGCATTTTGATATAAATACTATGGGTATATTCGGATGCTCTTTGTTGATGTTGAAGTGGATGATTATTTTTGTATTGTTACAGGTTTGTCTAGGCAATGCAGGTGTTTCTTTTGTAAGGCATTTCATATTTTCCGTAAAATGTTTGAACAAACCAAACGCAGGAATTGACTTTCCGTCAAACGAATTCCGAGGTAGCCAAACAGTGGAATTCGTTTTCTGCCCTATTTTCCATGGTGCAACCAAAACATTTTCCTTACGGGAAAACAATTTCCCCTGAAATCATTTTACGCTCAGAATTGACTTTCCGTTGAACCAAACGCAGCCTAAGACTTTGCACACCTAAATATAGTGCTTATGTAGACATGAAACGAAGCCTTGAATTGATATATCAAATTAAAATATATCAAGACAGTGGTCTAAAACGGACCCAATCCCTTGTCTTGTCTCCTTAGACTCAAAGCCGTCTCCATAATTTCAAGGATACTGGATGAGAATTAAAATAATTAGTGTTTGAGCCAAGCTAGTCATAATAATTAGGTCTTTGTGGTATGATAAAATAAATATAAAAAACGCTTTTGATATTCACTACCGAGCGTGTTTTGTATTTCACAACCAAAATGGAATCACCAAACGGAATCATTGAAATCTTTTTGAAATATTTCTACATTAAAAGACTTGGTGGAAAGCAAATAATCTTTTTTTTTTTTTTTTGAAATCCCCCAATCCGGGGATAATTTATTCAATCATGCAAATCTTTGGATACAAAACTCAGAATAAAAGGAGGAACGTCCTCCAACCAAACACGTAAAGGAAAAGACTTTTTGGCCTCCCTAGCTAAAGCATGGGCAACATTATTACTCTACCGCCTTACATGAGAGACAGAATAAGTTTGAAACAAACCAGCTATAGACTTAAAGTCTTTTACTAGGTGCCCCACAAAGGCATTAGAGCTATCTTCCTCTCTGATACTTCTCACCACCCTCTCTGCATCACCTTCAAAACATACATTCGTAAACCCCAACTCCTTGGCGAAGATGGCAGCTCTCCTGGCAGCTAGCATCTCAAGCACCTCCACTGATGAAGGCAGCACTATTTTCTCTGATAAAGCAGCTCTCACTTCCCCCCTTTCATTTCGAACCACAACTACCACCCCTGCCTCATTCAGCTCACTAAATACTGCACCATCGAAATTAATCTTAACTGAATTAGGTGGAGGAGGCAGCCAGCGGTTTTGTCTTGATTGACACTGACCTGTCGGACTTGGCTTCTTCTGTTGGAACTCAGTGAGGAGTGACATGGTGAAATTATAAACCTTGTGGATTGGGGTGTTATCTTCCTTTAACCTCAGCTTGTTACGGCGCTGCCATACCACCCATGCTATCATAGCAAATTTTTCTAGTTCTCTAATCTCTTTAGCTATGAAACTGACCAGATCACACATAGAGTTCATCCTCGGATTTGTTGTCCTAGCTACTGCAAATGGGACTTCCCAAACAGCTCGGATACAGTCACAATTCCAGACTGCATGAACTTCATCTTCAGCTTCCACCCGGCACTGTTCACAGAGGTTATCATTCACAATCTTCCTTTTATGCAGTCCCACCTTAGTAGGAAGTGCACTAGAGCAAGCTCGCCATAAGAAGACTTTTACTTTATTTGGCACTTTGAGTCGCAAAATACTTTTCCAAAATCTCTTTACCCCCTCCTCTGACGACCCCGATGGTGCACCTGTTGCCTCGGATTCACACAAAAGGTGATAACCCGATCTGACAGAGTAGGACCCGCTTTTACATTTAGGCCATAACACGCAATCTGCCTGACTTGTAATACAAAGTGGGATACCTTTGATCCGTTGAGCCTCAAAAGGGAGGAACATAGCATCAACTTAATGTTCATTCCAGCCAGCCCCACTCGGATCCATCAGCATACTCATTGTCCACTCTGCAGTAACATTATTTGAGTGTGAAATCACCTTGGCTGGTTCATCCCCAGGCAACCACCTTTCCCCAAAAATTTTTATCTGCTTACCATCCCCAACCCTCCACAGCATACCTGATTTAATCAAAGGAATTGCCTTAACAATGCTTTGCCAAGCATATGAACCCGATGAAGGTTTTGCATCCAAGGCCGAGCCATTAGGAAAATATTTGGAGATAAAAACTCGGTAGAACAACGGTGTGTGATCTATTAACAACCTCCATACTTACTTCGCCAACATCGCTTCATTAAATTTCTCCAAATCCTTGAAACTCATCCCACCCAAGGTCTTCGGTTTACATAGTGCCTCCCAATCCTTCCAATGTATTTTACGTTGATCTCCCCACTGCCCCCACCAGAATTTTCTAATCAATTTCTCAATATCTTGAATGAGTCCCTTTGGAAGCTTGAAGCAACTCATAGTAAAAGTAGGGATTGCTTGAACTACCACCTTTGGCAAAACTTCCTTACCCGCTTGAGATAAAATTTTCTCCTTCCACTCTTGTAGCTTATTCCACACCCTTTCTCTAATGTAATTGAGACTCTCTTTCTTGTTTCGACCCACCACAGCCGGTAATCCTAAGTACTTCTCATACTCCCGGACCTCATTTACTCCCAAGAATTCCACCAACTTTGCCCTTTGTCCTTCCGTAGTAGCCTTGCTAAAAAACACCGTGGTTTTTTCTCTATTCAACTTTTGCCCCAAAGCTTGTTCATACAGCTGTAATAACTGAAGAATTGCTTCCAAATCACCCCTTGAAGCACGGCAGAACAGTAAGGTATCGTCAGCAAAGAACAAATGGCTGATTCTTGGACCATTTCGACATAATGAAAATCCTCTAATCGCCCCAGATCTGGCTGCATGTTGTAGTTGCTAGTTCAGAGCTTCCGAACATATCAAAAATAGATACAGGGAAAGCGGATCACCCTGCCTAATCCCCCTTGTTGGCCGAATATTCCCTCTTGGCACACCATTTACCAAGACTTGATAGGAAGCAGACCCCACACATGCCATGATCAAATCCACCCACCGATTGGAAAATCCCATCTTCCTCATGGTTAACTCCAAAAATCGCCATTCAACCCTATCATATGCCTTGCTCATATCAAGTTTGAGAGCCATAAAGCCTCCCTTTTTTTACTTCTAATTTTTCATATGATGTAGAGTCTCAAAAGCTACGAGGATGTTATTTGAGATTACCTTATCAGATTGGAAGGCGCTCTGTGATTCTGAAATAATAAGAGGTAGTATACCCTTCATCATGTTTGCAACCACCTTTGAAACAAGCTTATAGACAATGTTACATAAAGAAATAGGTCAAAATTTAGAGACTTTGGAAGGGCTTTTTACCTTAGGGATTAAAGTGATGAATGTGCTATTAAGAGAGGTAGGAATGACTCCCATGGAAAGGCAACTCAACACCGCTTCGGTCACATCATCTCCAACTACATGCCAATACCGTTGAAAGAATAAAGGGGGTAGCCCATTCGGCCCCAACGCTTTCAAAGGCTCCATTTGCTGCAAAGCCACCACCACTTATTCCCTTGTAAAATCAGCCAATAGCTCGGCATTCAACTCATTTGTAATGGTGCATGGAATGTGAGCAACAACCTCCTCCAACATGGACGGATTGGATGAAGTAAAGAGCTGCTGGTAGTAGTCAACCAAAATAGATGAGATGCCCTCTTCATCACTACATAACTCTCAATTATCAATCTGGTTCCTTCTAAATCTATGGGATGCTCGGCTATGAAAATACCTTGTATTATTGTCACCTTCTTGTAGCCACAAAGATCTAGATCTTTGCTTCCACATTAGTTCCTCCTTCACCAAGAGTTTGGATATTTCTTTTTTCAACCTCACAACCCGAGCATAGCAACCCCCCCTAATTGCTTTAGCTTCGGCCAGCCCCAACAATTTCTTCTTTTCCTTCAATTTACGGGTCACATTACCAAAGGCAACCTTACTCCACCATTTCAGATTTCTACGACACCGATCAACTTTCATCTCTAATCTGCTTATAGCACCTCCCTGGGATTCATAGGACCATGCATCTTCCACCACTTCCCTACATCCCTCCTCCTCCATCCACATTTGTTCAAACCTCCATGGTTTATTAATCCTCTTTGGTATGCCCGCTAAATAAATCAACAGAGGCTTATGATCGGAAGAAGCACACTCTAAATGTACCACCTTGGATGCCAGAAACATATCCACCCATTCCACTGCTCGATCCAACCTTTCCCACATTGTATGCCCTTCCCTATGGCCGTTACACCAAGTTAACTTATTACCACTAAATCCGAGATCTTGAAATCCACATTCATCGAGTACATCCCTAAAATCCTCCATTTGCTTGTTCGGCCTCAACCTCCCTCCTAACTTCTCATGTGCCCTGGTAATTTCATTAAAATCTCCAGAACATAACCAAGGCAAAGAATATTTCGATTTTAATCTCCTCAGAGTAGCCCAGGAGATGTGGTGGTTTCTTGTATCGGGTTCGCCATAAAACCTTGTGAACCTCCATTCATCATCCTTTCCCTTATTTATAATAGCATCTATATGATTCGACGAGTAGGTATCAACCGAAAAATCTAGATCTTTTTTCCATGTGATAGCCACCCCGCCACCTCTCCCCTCTCTTGAAAATTCCAGCAAACCTTCGAATTTGAGCTTGTCTCTAATAAAAAGTAGCCTAGCTTTATCAAGCCATGTCTCGGCTAGGAACACAACTGAGGGACCTTGAGCTCGAACAATGTCACCAAGCTCTTGCTCTATCTGGGGGTTCCTAAGCCCCCGACAGTTCCAGCATAAGAGATTCATTGTTGTTGGCGGGGCTGCTCAGCAGCCTCCACCATTGATGAAAGTGTAATCTGATCATAGGGAGAAACCACTCTTTTCTTCCTTGGTAACCCACTACAATCCTCTTCACAAAGTCTCTTTGCTCTTGTTGGATCCAAAGAATTCATATTTTCATCTGTACAAGCCTGGCCTTGCTTCTTTTTTCTTTTTCTCATCTCCACTATGGCTGTGTTATTGGCTCTACCTAGATCACTTGTGATATCACCCAAAGTATTTTGAGTGATTGGGACACTTACCAGGTTAGCTTCATTTACATGTGGCTGCTTACTCAGATTCTGACTCAACAAACTCCCAGGCTGATCCTCATAAGGAAACCGCGCCTCAGCATGCATGACCTGATTTGAAACCAGCTGTGTTACGTGAACAGGACTGGCATCTTCCTCCAAATTTGATTCCTTATCAAATCCGGATCCTAAGGTATTTCCTTTTTCAAACTTATTCAGTTCCATGTCAATTTCCGCAATTCTCTCCTCAAACTCCTCCCTATTTTCACGGATTTTTTCCAATCTCCCCCCCCCGCGAATCTCTCCTTAGTATCAGGATTCGATCCCCTGTCATTACTCCCTACCGGAAAATCTTCACCTTCCTCAGCTACTGGTTGAGCCACCATCGGAGAATTTTGCGAACCCAAAACCACCACTGGAATCGAACTAGGAGTTTTACTGCTTGCCTGTTGCTTCTCCTTCTTCCTAGCCTCATAATAACCTAGACTTTAATCACCGGACTACTTCCTTTTACAAATGGTGGAGCACGGATCCAAGACCCATACGCTTGCTCCTCCTTCTTCAATTAACCTTCACTATCGAGCCATAACTCACAATCTCTGTCCACATGACTCAAACACCCACACCAATAACATAGGTTGGGTAATCTTTCGTATTTAAAAGAAACCCACCCTTGTTCTCCCTGAGAAGAAGAGAAACGTCACCCTCGACAAAGAGGTTTGTTAATATCAATAAGAACCCTAACCCTCATAAAACTCCCTTCATCCATTTGAGAAACATCATCCACGTTGCATACCGAGCCCACCACATCACATAGATCTTCAGCAACCTTTCGATTGAGAAATCTCACCGGGATATCATGGACTTGCACCTAGACTGGGATCGTATCAAAGCTTAACGCCCTAGTTGAAACTCCTCTAACATACCACTGCATCACCACCAGGTGTTTATCAAAACTCCATGGTGCGTTGTTCATGATTTTCTCTGCCTCCTCCTTGTTGCCAAACACAAACAATAAAATATGGTCTCCCGCTCTTCATACCTCAAAACCCCTCACAGATCGCCACAAAGGACTAAAAGTTTTTATTACTGCCTCCACACTCAGAGCTCTTTTTGTTAGAAATTTCGCAGCCAGAATGAATTCATTTGTTGAACTCTCATCAGGTAGCTCTAGGTTTTTTTTCCTCTCTATCATTCAATGATAACTTCTGCCAATGCTCGGCCAAACTATCCATCTCGTGGTCACTTCAATCCTCACGTATCACCCAAACCTTATAGAAAGTAAAAAAAGAAAAGAGATAGTCTCCCTAGATCCTCCAAGCAAACAAGTTTACTTGAGGAACAAAATAATCCTCACAGTAGGAACGACAGTTCTACCGTCTAAATGAAGTTTCCCTAAGAGCCAAAGAGAACTTCCTTAGAGACAGAGAAACGCTAACCGGAAAGCAAATAATCTTAAATAAATTATTTACTACAGTATTTTTATTATCTATCATATCACACTCTTTTATTATAGACTCACGACACAGACACTACAAGATGGAATGAAATTATGTTCTTAAAACATGATTTTAAAAGGGAGTGTGTATGGAGTGCACAATAACAAATGCATAATAAGATTTACCCCAATATATGTGTCCATATATATATATATATATATATATAAATACACACACACACATGCACTTCAGGCCTATTAAGATTTTTGTTGTAAAAATAATGCTGATTGAAAAGACACATCATCCTCCCTTAAAAGTTACCATGGCTTTTGAGTAGAGTTCTAGTGTGTCTTGGTGTTAGAACTCATTTCTCTCTCCCTTGTGTGTGTTTGTTTCTTAAAAAAAAAAAAAAAAAAGACACATTAGAAACCAACTTCTTTAATTGAAGAATCTTCAAAAATAAATCAACATTTGAAATTAGGGGTAGCCTAATCTACGAAAAAGTTTAGGTTTCCATCAAAAGGTTTTAGGTAAAGACTAAAGGAATTCTCTATGTTTAGTCAATTTGAGAGTGGACTGTCCCTTAGGATTACTTGACCAGTGTTTAGGTAAATTACACGAACCCCACTTAAGGTTTCAAAAAAGGACATTAACTCTCAAACAGTCAAACTATGAACAAAATGTTAGACTGCCCTTGCAGATTGTGAGAAACCTAACATATTAGTTCTGATTCTCTAAGAGCATTTACATGCACCTCATTACTTAAGATTTTGTAACAAAAGGACGTTAACTCTCAAATTATGAACCAAATGATCGAATGCCCTTGCAGTTTGTGAAAAATCTAGCATATTAGTTTTTATTCTCTAAGAACATTTACATGAACCTCACTTAAAATTTCACAAAAGGACATTAACTCTCAAACTATGAACAAAATGTTAGACTACCCTTGCAGTTTGTGACAAACCTGAAACCTGGCATATTAGTTCTGGTTCTGTAAGAGCATTCACATCCCAAATTTTTTTCCTTTTTTTAAATGAAAGTATTTTGCATCACCAATGGCAATAAGTTCAATAAGTTACATGATATATTTTCATTATTACTTTAACAATATATCCCACATCCCTTACTGTATTCTCTTACATTCTATTTAATTAATTTTTAATTTTATATTACTATTTTAACAATACACCCTATATTTTTTTTTTTTTTTGTGAGATTAAAATAATTGGAGAAGGAAAAAAATTTAAGATGTAGATGTTGCTAGAGTAGACATATTTTTAGATGTTACTATACTAAAATGCAAAAATTTCGACACCAATATTTGAGCATCCGCATGCATGGGAGTGCTCTAATTTGGATTATTTATTTATTTTTTAGAATCTGCTCTAATGTGGTTGGTAAACCATGGTCCTGTCGTAATTATTCACATTTCGGAAAAGATTGTATTATTATTCCTGACAAAATGTTTGTCCATCGGGGATATTTCATTCTTCCACCAACCATTTCCAGTGGAAGAGAATTTTCGTTTAACCGAATTTTTATCACTATCCAATAAGTTTCATTGAACATAATGTTTTAGTGGGCATTAGGGATACATTATTGAACCTATGATGTTTGTAACTTAATTTTTGCAGGGGATTAGTAAGAAAATTAGCCCCAAACATAATCTTAACATTAGAATTTCATAAAAATAACGGCATATTTGGATCTAATCAAAAGATTCAAGTTGGAACTCGATCTGTTTCATCAAAATGAATTATAAAAAGGGAGAAGAAACCAAGAAATTAAATAAGAGTTCCTGGCCTACTCATGAGCCACATGGTTAGGGGAGGGTGTAGTTTACCCCCTTGGCCCAATTAGGTCTAGTAAAGGTCATTATGTCTCATTACTCATTAGCCTAAATAAGACTAGTAGATTTCACTTTCTTTTCTTTTTTTCTTTTTTTTTTTGAGAAGAAAGACTACAAATATTATTGAAAAAAAAAAAAAATCAGCTGTGATCGGCGAAAAGGATAGGAAATAAGTGTGGAAAAACATCTTTCATCCAAACCGAATAATTTGGACATGCTAGTAGATTTCACTTTGGGCCAAAATTTCGTTTAGATTATATATTTTCCAATTTCGGTTTTCATTTTGGGTATATAACACTAGACTTTTCAACGTACACCCAATTCGTAAAGAGCTAGACAAGACCCGGCCTCTATTCTAACTCTTCTACTTGGAAAACATTTTAATTAATTTAAAAAGAAATTTTTTTTTAAGAAATATTTTTAAGGGGAAAATTTCCCTCATTTTAATGTGAACAAAGGGAGAGAGTCTATCAATATCCTTAGAGAGAAAATTTTGTAGCCTCCTACCTTCACCCACTCCAAACCAATATACATATTTGAGAGGAGATCAACATCCAATTAATCACCCTGTGTATCCATGAGTGTCTTTGGATTGCCGAAACCGCAGAAGTCGTAATCAAATCTTCAATTGGCATGTCAGAGATCAAATTCGAAATCGGTGATCAACTTGGATTATATTGTTGGAAAACTATTGAAGAGAAGCGGTTGGTGCAATATTGGGCGTGGCCTCAATGAGTTTTGCCTAGCTTCTAGGATTTTTTTTTTTTTTTGTCAAAATATGTTGGTCTTTGTATGTGTGTGTTGGTGATTTATTTAATGTATTGATTATCCATGATTGTTACTTATTGAAAATTGACTAATTAACAATCCAGTTTTTAACTCTTGATCAATTAAAATGAATAGCAAGCCGAACTATGTTCTAAACAATGTTTTCACTATTTACATTAACGTTATGTAATCATTGTGAAAATTTCTAATCCATATAATTTTCTTCTCTTTAAATTTTAAAATAGTAAAGAAAGATAAGTTGACGAGGACATGGAACTTTGCATCATTTTTATTTATGGTTGAAATTAAAGGAGTGTTACATTGGTAACACCACCATTATGTCTCTAGAGAGAGAGAGAGAGAGAGAGAGAGAGAGAGAGTATGGAATCAAACATAAATATCATATATAGGTATATATTTGAGAATTATGACCGAATGTGTGGCTAAGTCTGAAACAATAAACACATCAAAATTCTTATTGAAGTGACCAAGTTAGCTAGGCATGGGCTTCCAAGTTCATAAGCATGGTGCATACTAGTCTTAACTCTTAAACACTAGGCACTTCCTCGACACGACTTTATAAATCACTTTTACGGGGCTCCTCTGATACGAAATGAAAACAATGAAGAGAGAGAGAATCTTGAACAAGTCTTGATATCGTGTTTTGGGGTATAAACAACTTGGCCACTTTTCTAACTCTTTTACTTGGAAAACATTTTAATTAGTTTTGAAAGAAATATCTTAAGGGCAGTGACAACCTCTTTACACCAAGAAAAGAGAAAACAAGGACAATTAGGAAAAATAAAAAGTGGAAAGTACCAATAGGCACAATAGTGCTACAGTGTGATACAAAGATGAAAACATCCAGAATGTCTTTACAAACTTTATTCTATCTTGATGCCTTCCCCTCTAGAAAGTTTAGTGAAAATTTATTTCATAAAACTTTCCACAATTTATTAAAGTGGCAGTTGTGAGTAGTGGGAAATAAAGGTGATCCCAAAACTAGGTATATGCATGATGTATCCACCAATCACAAATCGTTACTTTATGTCTCTAGTAAAGTTGCCTTCTTCCCCTTTTATGTTGTCTATTCCTAGTTCTTACATACCAATGGTACTTTTTCTTAGTCACAATGTTTCCAACAACCACTCCAATTACAAGCCCACAACAATATCCCATCAGGATTATTTTAAAATCAAATTTAATGTGAAACCATGAGTCTTGATCTTCTTCAATGCTTGAAGTGGGTAGAGGTGAAGGCTCTAGATTTTCACATTTTTTTGACATTGGTCCACCACATAATCCTGGATTTCCATCAAAAGAACTATTCTCAAAAGTATTAAACTGTTTACCTAGTGGTATAGGCCCTGTAAGTTGGTTATGTGAAATGTTAAAGAATCCAAGAAAAGTGAGTTGCGTTAGTTGCCAAGGAATCGGTCCTGAGAGCCTGTTTTGAGAAAGGTCAAGCGACTCCAATGTTGCCAAGTCTCCTAATGATAATGGGATATGACCAGTAAGATTGTTGTTGGAAAGGTTGAGCAATTGGAACCCGTATAGATTCCCAATGAATTCTGAAATCTCTCCATTGAATTCGTTGCTTGAAAGATCAATAGTTGCCAAGGCTCCATTGATCTTTTGGTATATTGTTTCCCTGCCTTTGTTTGTTATCATCATTGAGTAAACATAATATTCATTCATGGCCAAATCCGCCACCCAAAAAACTCTATGTGCCCTCATATGTGTGAAATTATTTGCATCAACTTTCTTCATAGACTTCCAATTTCGGAAGAATTCAAATGGCAACTTACCAGTAAATTTATTGGTGGAGAGATCAAGAATGTGCAACTTGGGAGCTATAAACATGGCTGCAGGACTCCCCACTACACCATAGAAGCTATTTTGTCGCAGAATTAGTACCCTTAGTTCAGGAAGTGTTTCCAACCAAGAGGGGAAAACATCATTGAACTGATTGCTTCCAAGATTCAAAATCTCTAGCATTCTACAATTTGATAATGATGTTGGCAGAACCCCTGTGAATTGATTTTTGCTCAAGTCAATCATCTTCATTCTACTTCCCTTTGCACATAGTTGGGGAAGCATGCCATGAAAATTGTTGCCTTTAAGATTCAATATGCTCAAAGAGATGCTGAAGTTGCTCAAACAATCGGGAAGTATGCCATTGAATTTGTTGTTGGACAAATCAAGGGAATAAAGAGAACTAAGGTTACAGATCGACAATGAAATTTCTTCTTGGAGCATGTTATCTGCGACCAAATAAACCAAGGTGGATGGCGGTAGAATTTTGGGTAACACTTGTATCTTGTTAAACCTAAGGTCTAAAATCTGCAATTGAGGCCAGGGAAAATTGGGTAGATACATGTCAAAGCCTGTTAATAAATTGTGAGAAAAGTTCACAAACATCAAAGTTTTTGCACTTGTGTTCCACACCCATTTTGGTATTTGGCCTTGAATCTTGTTGTAGGATAGGTCAAGATATTGTAACTGGTCTTGGTTGCTTAAGAAATCTGGGAAATTACTTAAGTTGCATGAAGCCAATCCTAAAACCTGAAACTTATTTTGGGTAACATTAGTTTCGGTTTTGATGAGGAATGATATATTGTTCATTGATAGAAGTAATGTGGTTAAATATTTGAGCTTATGAAACATATCTAGAGACATTATGCCACTCAAGTTATTTGAGAGAAGGTCAAGAGTTTTAAGTTTCTTGAGTACAAAGATTGAGGTTGGAATGGAGCCTTGTAATTGATTATATGCAAGGTGTAACACAGTTAACTGAGTCCAATTGGCAAGCCAAGAAGGGACTTGACCAGTTAATTGATTCCAGCTCATGTCCAAAAAACGAAGTTGGGTTAGATTTTTCAATGATGATGGGATCTCCCTTGTTAAATTGACTCCATCAAAGGCCAAAAACATAAGTTTGCTCAATTTTCCAAGACATGACAAGGAAGAAGGATCCGAGATTCTAATATAGTTTTGGTTAATGTCTCCATAAATAAGTTGAGTAAGGTTACAAAATGAAGCTGGAATTGACCCCGAGAACTGACAAAAAGAAACATCCAAAACTTTCAAGGCAATAAGGTTGTATAAAGTGGATGGAATTTTTCCTGTAAAGGAGTTATTATAAAGGACCAAAAGAGTGAGTTGAGTCAAGTTACCAATTGAAGGTGGAATGCTACCCGAGAAATTACTGCTCCCAATCCACAGTACATTCAAGGAATCAAGGTTACCAATTGAGCTCGGCAGTTCCCCAGAGAAACCAGTATCCCAAATCTCTAAATGTGTAAGAGGGCTGCTTGAGTAGAATTCAGGCAAAGAGCCCATGAGATCTTCATTGTAATTCACCCTAAGATCCTGTAGGTTTGGTAGCTTAAAAATTCCTACTGGGAATTCTCCATAAAGTCCGTTACGACTCAGATCAAGTGTTCTCAAACCAGATAAATTTGATAAGATTGCAGGCACTGGAGATGATATTTGCACGTTGCTGAGAAGCAGATCTTCCAGGCGGGTTAAGTTTTGAACTAAACCTTCTAGGCTTCTGAGATGTAGGATAGAATTATTTGACAAATCAAGGGATATTAACCTGGAAAGGTCTGAGAACTTTGAAGGAATGTCGCCAGTAAACGATGAATGAGAGAGGTTGAGATATGTCAACCTAGAAAGATTGCTGAATCCAGATGGGATCTGAGAGAAATTGAAGTCGTTATCAGCAAGATTTAGCCTTTGAAGTTGAACAAGGCGTAAAAGGCTGCTGTTGGAGACCATGGAACCGTAGAGACAGCTTCTATTGAGATCAAGGCCAATTACATGACCTGTGTCAACATCGCACTCAACGCCATCCCAGGAGCAGCAATCTTTGTTCACCCTTTCTACTTTCCAAGATGCAGTCTTAGGATAAGCAAAAGGACCAATGCAAGCATTCACGTTGCTATGAAAGCTTTCTTTGAATTGCAACAAGGCAGAGCTCTCATCATCATGGCAAAGTGGTTGCCTAGAAGCAAGACCGTCAATGGCAACAGCATGCAAAAGTGGAAGTAAAAGAAGCCAGCGTATGGAGATCAAGTTAACTGAGAATGATGCCATAATAATGTATCTTTATCAACAAAGTCTTAGAACTCTTAAATGTGCAAGGAAACGAAACTATAAGATTGCTTATATAGACATGAACTGAGGCATACGTAAGGGCATGCGTAATGTCGACAATGGGATCTTCTTTAAATGTCAAGTTGTTTTCATAATGTCGAGGAGTTTGAATAAGCTGTTCAAACCAAATTAGGGATAGCTAAATAGTTAGGTCTTTGATGTCTGAGAGAGAGAGAGACAACAACAACAACGTTGATGACTTGATGTACATTACCTTCTATAAGCTATGTGTTTGTCATTTAACAAACCTAATGGAATTATATATTGAAGTATTTTCTGTCATTTGTATGTAAAATATGAATGTATTAGTCTGCCTATACAATATTTATTTCAATATTTAATTGTTGTTTATTTCATATTTTATCTTATTTAAATAATAAAAATTAGTTGGTAACCTGCGCAATATACAAAAAATTTTCATAATAAAAAAATTTCATGCTTTTTTTTTAAGCTTAAATAGGGAATTTTAAAATTGTAATAATTAATTGACATTTATTATTATTGTGTTTGTATTCTAATGGATGGTTTAAATATATAATTATATTTAAATTTAATCTAAAAATATATTTTAAAATAATAACAAATTTTAAGACCTAATAAAATTTATGTAGCATAGTATTATAAGGTTGGTCAAAAGTCAAATAGCTTCGATTTTATATATGTTATAGATTACATGCAGATTTTTGTTGTTTTTCTTTTTTTAAGGATTTTTATTGTGAACATGTATAGTAAAAAGATGCTTTCGAAAAGATATGTTTTTGAAAAGATACTAGGTAGGACTTTAGCGAGGCATTGCAAAGCAACCAATTCACAGCCAAATCCCCAAATTAGTATCTTGGAAGAAACATGAATTTCTAATAATACTGAATATTATTATTAAATCAACCATTTCATAGCATTGAATTGCAAAACTCCCTCTTTCCCCATCCCCATGTCTTTTGTCTATATCATCTCAAAAAAAAAAAAAAAAAAAATTGCAAAAGTTAACTTCCCAAAATTGCAAAAAATCACAAGAAATAGAAGCCCTATGATTTGTGCTACTATGAAAATTTATGCCAGATATGTGATCAATGAGTTCAAATGATTTGATTTTTGATTTTTTTTTTTTTTTTGTAATTTTTATTTAGTGATAATCAATTTTTAGCAAGTGTTGACAAATTCTGTGTCAGATATTTCAAATGCATTTGTAAAATTTATATGTATTCAATTTATTTCAATTGTCATTGTATCAAGTCATTCAGGTTGAAGAGCTGGAAAAAGGTTCAACTGTTCAAGTGTTAGTCTAAGAATCTTGGTCAAGAGTGGTTCTTGTATCAGGCAAATTTTCGAGCAAGCTTGACAGGATTTAATTTTCAATTACACAAAGAAGTTCCCTAAAATTCACCCAGAACTCAATCTAGCAAATTTGTGCAAAATTTTATATATTTGATTTTCTTAATTATCTTCTTGTACCCAGCAACAAACCTTCATTTGTGATTGATATATGAATGAAAATAAACCCTAATCCAATGTGAACAAAGGGAAAGACCATAATCAAATTCTCAAGTATTTAATCACACACTTCTAACATTTCTCTGCATATGTGGGCTCTACCTTCCTTTTAATAGGTGGAGCGTAACACGTGGAATCGTAAATAAGAGGTAGAGTAGATGAGACATGAATCAAACTCATAACTTCCTGCTCTAATATCATGTTAAATTATCGATTATTCCAAAAACTTAAACTATTAGGAAATATAAATTTAATCATTTAACCACATACTTCTAACATGTGTGGCTAAGTCTAAAACATTAAATTAAACACATAAAAATTCTTATTGAAGCGACCAAGTTAAACATGAACTTCCGCGAGAGAGAGAGAGAGAGAGAGAGAGAGAGAGAGAGAGAGAGAGAGAGCATCTTGAACAAGTCTATGTTGAAATCAGGTTTTAAAGATATAATTGTATTTAAAATTTGGGAAAAATTGTGCCCTTAAAACAATTCTTAAAAAACTATTTTAAGAAAGTTTTGGTAACACTTTTATGACAAACTGGTGAAAGTCCAGTGAAATGCAAGGTTTTAAGTAATCATCGATTTTCTTTATATGTATTTTTGAAAAACAATAACTAAATGAATTATTATGACATAATTTTAGAACTCGTATGTAACTAATAATTTATTATTATTATAATAATTTATAATGAATTGCTAATAAAATGCATAATTTTGTGTATTTGTCTTTATATATAATATCTCTAATTAAAATGATCAATAAAAAGTTTTCTAATTTATTTTATAATTCCTTAGTTATTAAAGAAGAGGGTGATTTAAACTCTGGCAGTAAAATCTTTTCTAATACTTGCATGAATAAGGTTATCCTAAAAGAATTAATTCCAAATTTAAAATTAAAAAATTAATTGTATTGTACACCTAAAAGAATTTTCATTTTCATTTTTATTTTGATATTTTAATCATTTGTTTTAATGTTGATTTTATTCAAATGGTTATATCACTCATTTAGGCATAAAACCGACATATGTCGTATCCACATGTGACATTCTAACTTACCAATAAATAAATAAAAATATAAACTCTAACCTATACAACATAAAACAAAAAACAAAAAAGTGCAGTGACTACGAGATTAAAAGAAACAAAAGTTTACATTTTCAGTGGCCATGTAAGTTCACCTTTAATAAGCTTCAATGGCCGTCTCAGTTCACCTTTAATTCCAAATAAGCATAATCGTAAATTAAACATAGAATTTCAATTTATCTATAAAAATTGTAGATAAAAATTATATAGCATATAATAAAAAGGCAACAAATACACAAAATCTATTCAATTTGATAATAAAAAAATAAAAAAAATACTTGCAAGATTGTAGGTAAGGTAGAGAGGAGAATGAAAGAATACAGTAAAAAATTGTAAGGTATGTAGTAGAAAGAAGAATAAACCAAAAAATCATGTATATATAAAGAGAGAGAATTTTTAGTTGTGTAGAAGTTGATACCAAAAAAAAAAAAAAAAAAGAAAGGTGAAAATCAAACACTATCTTTTGCTACTTTATTATTAGGAAATAGATAGCATAGGATCATGTTTATCCTTAAAAAAAATAAAAACAAAAAACAAAACAAAACCAAGCCGTAGTCTAAAAAAAGAACAAAAAATTAGCTTGATACACAATATCTATACTACTATTTAAGGGGCTTCCCCTGTTTAGACTGGATTCTTTTTTTGTTCCAAAATACGTTAAACAACCCACATTTCTGTTTTTTTTCCTAAAAAGAAATAGAAGTGCTACGTCCACAACATTTTTACAACAAATCATAGGTGGTTAGTTGTTATTAGTTCAAATTTGAACCTATCACTGAGAATACTTTTTTTCCCCAACAATAATAACCAGTAACAACCTGCCACCCATGATTTGTTGTAAAAATATTGTGGACATAGCATTTCTCATAAAAAAAAAAAAAAAAAAAAAAAACCTACGTTTCTAATACTTTATTATTTAAAAAAAAAAAAAAAACACCCCACATTTATCCAAGAAAAAAAACTAAATATTTATATAAAAAAAACTAAACTAATTGATATATACACGTTTTTTTGTTTTTTGTTTAGATAAGTAGATACATTTTTAAATAGAAAACCAAGTTAAACAACCTAACAACGTTGTTTTTTTTCCTATAAAAAAAAAAAAAAAAAAACACCCCACATTTATCCAAAAACAAAACAAAATAAAAGAAATAAAAATAAAAAACTAAATAGTTATTAAAAAAAAAAAAAAACTAAACTAAATAGATATATACACTTTTTTTTTTTTTTTGATAAGTAGATACATCTTTAACTCCCACTAAAACATTGCCTAGAAAACAAGACCACTCTTCTGATGGTTTTCAAATTGCTTTATCTATTTATAAAAAAATTAAAATTAAAACAAACACACGTTTCTTTGTAAAAACACATCTGCCATACTAATAAATAAAAACATATCTACTGTTATTGCAAAAAATATATATAAATATATATATATTTTGAACTAGAAGAGCTCACGCGCGTGCTCAGAGACTAGTTATTTTAAAAAATATATATTATTTGCTTTTACATTTTTATTTTTATCTCTTTTTAAAAAAAAAAAATTCTATACTAGTATTTAAATTATTTTTTTAATCTCTTTTCTTATTATTTAATTCTATCTTATTAATTTTAAGCTTTGTTGATAATATTTTGATAGACACTGATGTAGGATGTTGTTGTACGGCACCAACAAACTAATTTAATCTCTAAATTTTATGTAGGTTGCATATTATATTAAAACACTTACTATTATTTATCTAAAGAAATTGATAAGAACAAATAAAGTGTTGTTCTTACCTAAAAATTACTGCAATTTGATGTAACCACTTGGCGCAATCAGAGCTTCTAAGCCCTTTTTGCAATTTGGTGGCACAACCACAACTTTTAAGCACTTTTTGCAATTTGGTGCAGCTATTTGGCATAACTACGGTTTTTAATCTCAACTTTTATTATATAGTATAGTATATGGTATGATATAAAAAATTGTCCAAAAAATCAATTATTTTTTTCTTTTCCCATAAAATTTTTTTAAATATATTTCTTAAACCAATACAATTAAGGCATTCATTAACTTTTTGCCAAGAAATAATACCAATAGCACAAAGATTTCAATCTTAACTTAGTTTAGTATCCCTTATTATGATGATCCTAGACCTCTTCTTTTACTTTTCAGACTCCAGTCCTCAAGGCCTCAACCGGTCAACTCTCCTCTCCACCGTTACCCACCACCTAATCACTCTATTACATTTATCATAATCAGATATTCTCTTCTCACCCCAACCGTCCCTGAAAACGAGATTGCATTACGTACATTTGTATTAGATTGCATTAATTACGTACATAACATATACCAATAAGCCTATGGATTAGGTACAATAGATATATTGATAAGTCTAAGAACATAACTTTTACCACAATTTTGTACACAATATCTGTAAGCGAAGAAAAATAATATTTATAATGATATCATTGTCACCTTAACGGCTTAACCTTCATTGACAATAATTATCACGACTTTGTGCATTGACAATAATCACGACAGACTCTGTGAGTGATAGAAAAAGATATATATAATGATATCATTGTCACCTTAACCTTCATTGACAATAAGTCAATAATATTGCTTTTCACTCGTACATTTTAAGAGGTTGCTTTCTTAAATATTTCTTTGCAGGTTGCTAGGTCAAAGTCAATATAAATTAAATTGCAAGGCTGTGTGATAATTAATTAGTTGAATCCCATATGAATGACCAACATTCCCTGATTTCCAACTATTTAACGGATTAGATTTTACTTCTTGTATTTAACATTATTTACATTTTATTTAAAATTTTAAATGAAACAGTATTATATACAATTTTAAATAAATTATATTCAATCTAAATATCCCTTTAAATTGAAGAACGTCTTAGTCGGTTAGTCCCCTCTTAGTTTGTGTCCTCTAAATCTTTAACATGCATCAAAAAATCCATTATATATGAGGCATCATAAGGATCAAATCTATCCTCAAAATTAGGTAACGAAATCCAAAATTATGAAGCGACAAGCTAAATTAAAAGTTGATAAATGACTTGATTTTATCAACTAGCTAGCTAGTCTCCAGTTTTGTTTTGAGATGATTTTAATTGATTTTCTGCTTGCTTTAGAAAAGTAAAATGGCCAAGTTGATGATCCAGGCTAGGGAATGTAACGTCCTAATTTCAAACGAATTAAACAAAGATGTATATGTCTTTGTTACCTCTAGAAGTTTAGAAGCCAATGTTGACCCATCACATGTGTCCTATCAAGCATACATCAAACAATAAATTGGGATAAACCTTTCCTCACGTTATAACCAGCAGTTTTAATGTTTAGAGAACGTGGGCTATTTTGATGATATTGAGAGAGGGAAAAGTTTAGAAAGCAGTATAAAGAATCATGAAAAATAGAATATCTGCAAGAGAAATGTGGGATTTGTGTTGAGAGTACAGTAGACACGTGTAAGTGAAGTCTTATATTGAATAATGATGAAAAATTACTAAGTATGAATTGAGTTATAAATTTTTTAATTAAATAAATATATTTAAATATTTTCTTTTCATGTTAATGGTTTGGTAGCAACATGTAATAATCCTATATGCCACTATCAATATTTTGTTGATGTTTGATTTTATTTTTTTACTTATTTTGAGAAAGGCTTGGTGTTTTCTACCTCATTTATTAATGAGATACTAGTTGCAAACCTAAACATATAATTATTTTATAAGAGTATATATATAATTTAAAATTTCAAAATTAAAAATAGCGCATTTGTTATTTAAAAGTATTTTTTATATTTATAAGTTTTATGTAATGAAACATATAATATATTTGCATTCAACAACAATACATAGTGATATATATATATATATATATATGAAAAACTTAATTTAATAAAAAGAATAAAATATATATATATGAAAAACTTAATTTAATAAAAAGAATAAAATATATATATATGAAAAACTTAATTTAATAAAAAGAATAAAATTACATAATTATAATATTGTTTTATATAAATGGAGAAGATTTTTTAAAAAAAAATACGTTTATTTTAAATATACCATAATCGGTTAACTAAATTGAATATATCCAAGAATATTAAAAAAAATGTATACCCCCATTTCATGGAACACATGTAACATGTTATATTAAGTTTAGCTCATTACATAAGTTTAGAATTGTAGCATTTTGTTTTCTTTCAAATATAAGTATAATGCCTATATTATTGAAACTTGAATTTTAAGGTAATTTTTTTTTTAATATTTATCATTTTATTACTTTTCTATAGCCCATATATCTAATTTCAAATGTTTATTTTATTTGTATTTTTTAGCCAAAAACTAAATAAAAATTTGAAAAGGCAACCTACAACAATAATTAATTTAAAATCCAATTAATCCAAAATGGACCAAGTATATAGAATTGGACCGAAATGAACATAATGGACCAAAGTGAACTAAAGTGGATCGAAATAGACCAAAAAGACTGAGTTTGACTAAAGTGAATTGAGTGGATCGAAGTGAACTAAATTAAACCGAACGGACCAAAATGAACAAAATGCTATGAAGATATAACTTAACATGAGCGTTACACAAATAAATTGTACAATTCAGTTATATATAGATTACTCATTAGTGCCTTTGGGTTAACTTATTTTTTTTCTTCAGTTAACTTATTAGTTTATTCGTTAAAAGTTTGCCACACTACAAGCTTCGGAATTAGAAAGAAGTTGAAGTAATTAACATTTGATGGAAAAGTATTTCAATAGTTTCCTTCAAAAAGTCTGCCATTATCTCTTTTTGTTGAATGACTCTTTCATAATCTATTTTCATGATTGTGTTGTTCGACGAGTCATGAGTGATCATGACCGCTCCTGTAACATGCTTTATTTACCAATTTTGAATTTCTTGCATGAAAGTGCATATTGTTTTGAATGGGGCTTAAACAAAATTTAAAGCAACAAACAAAATTCAGTCAAATCAAGATTAAAAAATAATAATTGCCAAGAGTCTTGTAACTTAACTAATTGGCATCTTTAAGTGTTTCTAATGAAAATATCCATGATTTAAATGCTCCCATCTTCAAATATCGATGCATAAAAAAAATCAAGAAACAATTTGAGAGAATTTTGGGATTGAAAACCCTAGAATGAAAGAAATATTCAATTCATGAACATATGCTTTCCAAATTCTTCAAATCCAATCTAGAATTGGAGGACGGAGCTTAGTTACAAGATTGTCCCCACCACTGTCATCACCCTCCGCATCAATCTAATGCTACACACCTCTTATTTTATTGTTTGCTCTCTGTGGCTTATGATATATTGTCAAATTAAGTAGCTCTTTTTTATTCTTGGAAGCATGTCTTGACAAATTTTATTCTATCTCGATGCCTTCCCCTTAAGAAAGTCCAATCACAACTTACACAATTCTTTTCACAATTTATTAAAGTAACATATGAGTAGTGGGTTATAAATTGATGTCAAAACTAGGTCCATGTATTCACCATTCACAACTTGTTACTTTAATAAGATATGAAAAAAAAGCCGTCTCTAATAAAACTAAGAGAGACAGAAGTTTATATTTTCAGTGGCCATGTAACTGTGTAAGTTCATCTTTAATAAACTTTAGTGGTCATCTCAGTTCACCTTTAATTCCATATAATCATATCATAAATTAAACATGGAATTTCAACCTATCTATAAAAATTGTAGATAAAAATTATATAATATATAATAAAAAGGCAACAAATACACAAAATCTATTCAATTTGATGAGGAAAAAAAAAAAAAACCCTACAAGATTGTAAGTAAGGTAGAGAGGAGAATGAAAGAATACTGCAAAAATTGTAAGGTAAGAAGTAGAAAGAAGAATAAACCAAAAAATCGTGTATACATAGAGAGAGAGAATTTTAAGTTGTGTAGAAGTTGATATGAATAAAAAAAAGGAATTTAGGTGAGAATCAAATTATGTGTTTTGCTACTTTATTATTAGGAAACTAGCCTCATCACACGCGCTTTGCGCGGGCGATGAGGCTTTTTTTATTATTTATATTCTAGTGTCATAATTTTTCTTTTTAAAAAAAATCTTGGATAAGTTTGTTTTGAAGACATGGATTAGTAGAAGAGTATCCTATTTTGTAGGCATTTTAAGTGTAGTTTAAGATATATTTTTACCAAGTTGTTCTCAAGTTTTTTCTCTATTAAACATAAGGTTTAAGAGTATTTCTGAACTATATAAAAATCCAGTTCAAAGAGATAAATCCTCTTATAAATAGTATAGATATTTGTTTTTTGAGGAGCATAAATGGTATAGATAGATAGCATAAGATCATGTTTATCCTAAAAAAAAAAAAATCGGTAGTCTAAAAAAAGAACAAAAAACGTAGCTTGATACATGATAGTATTTAATTCTATCTTATTTGCTTTTTTCTTTCTTTTTTAAAAAAATCTATATTATTTTCTTTTAAGTTTTTTTATCACTTAAAAAAAATTCTATACTAGTATTTAAAATTTATGTTATTTTTTTAATTTTATTTTTTTTAATTCTATCTTATTGATTTTAAGCTTTTTATCATCGGATTAAGACACCAATTAGTTTTTGGTGTAGTCGAAGATTGAACCTCAGATATCTTATTCAATTATCAGAAACTTTACCAGTTAAGCTAACTGGAACCCACTTGTTGATAATATTTAGATAGACACGATTGTAGGATGTAGTTGTATGGCACCAACGCATTAATTTAATCTCTTATCTAAATTTTATGAAGGTTAGCATATTTTGTTAAAACAATTGCTATTATTTTATTCAAAGAAATTAATAAGAACAAATAAAGTGTTGTTTTCATCTAAAAATTTCTACAATTTGGTGTAACCATTTACGACAACCACAACTTCTAAGCTCTTTTTGTAATTTGATACAGCTATTTGGCATAACTATGACTTTTAAACTCAAGTTTTATTATATAGTATTTTTTTTTTTTTTTAAGAAAGAGTTTTAACTTATAGCGTCTGCTGCTGATAATTGCTCATTATTATCAGACCAAGACATAAATCAGTTTTTGATATAAGCAGGAATTGAACCCTAAATCTTTTATTATTCAATCATCAAAAACTTTACCATTTTTTTTTTTTTTGAGAAACGAAATTTTACCAGTTGAGCTAACTGGAACCCACATTTTATTATATAGTATAATATAGTATAATTATATGATATGATATAAAAAACCATAAAAAAATCAATTGTTTTTTTTTTTTTTTTTCCATAAAAATTTTCTAAATATATTTCTTAATTAGCCAATACACTAAATATATAATAAGTACAAAAATTTCAATCTTAATATAGTTTACTATCCCTTATTATTATGATCCGAGACCTCTTTTTTTACTTTCCAGACTCCAGTCCTCAAGGCCTCAATCACTCTATCGCATTCATCATAATCTCTTCTCATCCCAACCGTCGCTGAAAACGAGATTGCATTAATTACGTACATAACATATATAAGTCTATGAATTAGGTACGATAGATATATCGATAAGTCTGCGGATACAACTTTTACCAAGACTTTGTGAACTCTGTAAGTGAAGGAAAATGATATTTATTTATAATGCTATCATTGTAAATATTGCTTTCCACTCTTACATTACGATGTTGCTGTTCTTAAATATTTCTTTGCAGGTTGCTAGGCCCAAGTCAATATAAATTAAATTGCTACAGAAATCTAGAAGCTATTATTGATCAGCTCCAAGGCTGTGATAATTAATTAGTTGAAAATTGATCCCGTATGAATGACCAACATTCCCTAATTTCCAACTATCTAACGGATTGGATTTTACTTCTTGTATTTAACATTATTGACATTTTATACGAAAGAGATACAATTTTAAATCTATAAAATTCAATCCAATTATCCATTTAAATTGAAGAAAGACTTATACCCTTTGAGTTTGTGTCCTCTAAATATTTAACATGCATCAAACAATCCATTATGAGGCATCATGAGGATCAAATCTATCCTCAAAATTTGGTAACAAAATCCAGAATTATGAAGCGACAAGCTAAATTAAAAGCTGATAAATGACTTGATTTTATCAACTAGCTAGTCTCCAGTTTTGTTTTGAGATGATTTCATTGATTTTCTGCCTGCTTTGGAAAAATAAAATGGCCAAGTTGATGATCCAGGGAATGTAACGTCCTAATTTCAAACGAATTAAACAAAGATGTATATGTCTTTGTTACCTCTAGAAGTCTAGAAGCCAATGTTGACCCATCGCATGTGTCCTATCAAGCATACATCAAACAATAAATTGGGAAAAACCTTTCCTCACGTTATAACCAGCCGTTTTAATGTTCAGAGAACGTAGGCTATTTTGATGATATCAAGAGAGGGAAAAGTTTAGAAAGCAGTATAAAGAATCATGAAAAATAAAATATCTGCAAGAGAAATGTGGGATTTATGTTGAGTGTACATGCATGTGTCAGTCAAGTCCCATATTGAATAATGATAAAAAAAATGTGTCAATGTTAATGGTTTGGTAGCAACATGTAATAATCCTATATGTGAGTATCAATATTTTTTTGATGTTTGATTTTTTTTTTTTCTTATTTTGAGAAAGGCTTGGTGTTTTCTTCCTCATTTATTAATGAGATTCTAATAGAAAACTCACCCATATAATTATTTTATGAGAGTATAATTTAAATTTTCAATATTAAATAGTGCATTTGTTATTTATAAGTATATTATATATTTATAAGTTTTATGTAATGAAACATATAATATATTTGCATTCAACAACAATACACAGTGAGATATATATATATATATATATTGTTTTATATAAATGGAGAAGATGTTATAAAAAAAATACTTTTATTTTAAATATACCATAATCGGTTGACTAATTTGAATATATCCAAGAATATTAAAAAAAGCGTATACCTCAATTTTATGAAACACATGTAACATGTTACATTAAGTTTTAATCATTACATAAGTTTAGAGTTGTAGCATTTTTTATATTCTCAAAAAAAAAAAAAAAAAAAAGAAAAGAAAAAAGAATTGTAACATTTGTTTTCTTTCCAAATATAAGTATAATGCCTATGTTATTGAAACTTAAATTTTAAAGTAATTTTTTTTAATATTTATCATTTTATTACCTTTTTTATGGCCCATATATCTAATTTCAAATGTTTATTTTGTTCGTATTTTTTAGCCAGAAATTATATAAAATATTGAAAATGCAACCTATAAAAAAAAAAAATTTAAGGTCCAATTAGTCCAAAATGGACCAAATGAACCACTTAGATTGAAATGAACATAATGGACCAAAGTGGATTGAATTGGATCGAAATAAACCAAGTGGACTGAGTTTGACCAAAGTGGACTAAATTAGACTGAATGGACCAAAGTGAACCGAATGCTACGAGGATATGACTTAACAGGAGCGTTACAACAATAAATTGTATGATTTAGTTATATATAGATTAGTCATTAGTGCCTTTGGATTAACTTTTTTTTTTTTTCAGTTAACTTATTTGTCTATTTGTTGAAAGTTTGCCACACTACAAACTTCGGAATTAGAAAGAAGTTGAAGTAATTAACATTTGATGGGAAAGTATTTCAATAGTTTCCTTCAAAAAGTCTGTCATTATCTCTTTTTGTTGAATGACTCTTTCATAATCTATTTTCATGATTGTGTTGTTCACATGATGAGTCATGACCACTTCTGTAACATGATTTATTTACCAATTTTGAATTTCTTGCATGAAAGTGCATATTATTTTGAATGGGGCTTAAAAATTTTCATAAGCAAAAAAACAAAACTCAGTCAAACCAAAATCAAAAAACAATTGTCAAGAGCTTTGTAACTCAACTAATTAACATCTTTAAGTGTTTTTAATGGAAATATCTATGATTTAAATGCCTCTATACTCAACTATCGATGTATAAAAAATAAAAATAATAAAAATCAAGAAACAATTGTGAGAGAATTTTGGGACTAAAAACCCTAGAATGAAAGAAGGGTGAAGAGGGGAGACAACCCAAAGAGACTGAATACATTAGAATTTCTAATTGAAGATGCCATCTCTTTGTCTGACATGTGTATATATGTGATTGTGCAAATTTAGGTAACGTGCCACTGAAAGTACGTATACCAACGTAGGATAACCTTCATCGGCGACGAGTGAGGGTGGATCCTAAATGTGAGCTTTGATGTCGATAGACCGAAACAGAAAGTCATATATTGTGGGAGTGTCCATTTCCACGAAACGTATTGGCTATGTTCAAAGGCAGAACACAAAAATGCAGCAATATGGCCACCGACTTTTTCCTCTTGTTTCAATAGATGCAGATCAAATTAAGCCAGCAAGAATAAGAGAAGTGGGTTGTTACTGTTGGGTTAAGATAGCTTGACCCTGGTTAATTAATTCAATTACCCAAGTTGATTAATTAAGTTCAATTGCATGCAAAATGTGAAGGCACCAACAAATCACCAAAAATACTAAGTGCAGCGGAAAATAAATTGAACACGGTGATTTGTTGACAAATGGGGAAAACCTCGCAAGGCAAAAACTCCACCAGGTGATTTTAAGGTCACTACTCTCAAGAATCTACTAATCAACAATCAAGCAGTTACAAGTATAAGGAATCTTACCAACAACCCTTGGCCTATCCAGAAATATCAACATACAGTTGAACCTTCGCTCCAATAACCAATCGGATTTGATCTCATAGTAGCCTTCTTTCCCTTGATGCACAAACCTCCAATTTGTGACTAACCCTTTGCATGAATCCCAAGTACGTGACTAACAACACTATGCTTCTCAACGCCATAAAGAGACAAGACCTAGCCTCTTGTCTACGTCTTTTGCTTGGAATTTAACCATTTTTATCAATAATTTAAAGAAATATTTTCTAAGGGGAAATGAGGGAAAATGGGCAGTGACAACCTCTTTCATTACACCAAGAAAAGAGAAAACAAGGACAATTAGGAAAAATAAAGGGTAGACGTACTAATAGGCAATAGTGCTACAACTTGATACAAAGATCAAATTCTTTGAAGCATGTCTTGATTAATTTTATTCTATATATCTCAATGCCTTCCCCTTAAGAAAGTCCAATCACAACTTACACAACTTTTTTCATAATTTATTAAAGCGACATATGAGTGGGTTATAAAATTGATGTCGAAACTAGGTCCATGTATCCACCATTCACAACTTGTTACTTTAATAAGATAAGAAAAAAAAAAAGGTGTCTCTAATAAAGTCGATGCCTTCCCCTTTTGTGTTGCCTCTTCCTAGTTCTTACAAACCAAAGCTGCTTCTTCTCAGTCACAATGTTTCCAACAACAACTCCAATTACAAGTCCACTACCATATCCCATCATGATTATTTTCCAATCAAATTCAATGTGAAACCATGAGTCTTGCCCTTCTTCAATGCTTTCAGTGGGTAGAGGTGAAGGCTCAAGATCTTCACATTTCTTTGACAATGGACTTCCACACAATCCTGAATTTTCGTCGAAAGAACTATTATCAAATGTATCAAACCGTTTACTATGCGGTATAGGCCCTGTAAGTTGGTTATGTGAGACATTGAAGGATTCAAGGAAGGTAAGTTGTGTTAGTTGCCAATGTATCTGTCCTAAAAGCTTGTTTTGAGAAAGGTCAAGTGATTCCAATGTTGTCAAGTTTCCTAAAGAAATTGGGATATGACCAATGAGATTATTGTTGGAAAGGTTAAGCAATTAAAACCCGTTTAGATCCCCAATAAATTCTGGAATCTTTCCATTGAATGTGTTGCTTGAAAGATCAATAGCTGCAAAGACTTCCAATATCTTTGGATATATTGTTTCCTTACCTTTGTTTATTATTGTTATCGAGTAAGGGTAATATTCAGGCACATTATAACCCGCCAGCAATACAATTGTAAATGCTTGCATATATGTGAAGCTAAATGCATCAAATTTCTCCATACTCTTACGATTTCTGAAGTATTCAAATGGCAACTTACCTGTAAGTTTATTGTCAGAGAGATCAAGAATGTGCAATTTTGGAAATGCAAACATGGTTGTAGGACTCCCCACTACATCATAGAATCCATTATGTCGCAGTATAAGTACCCTTAGTTTTGGAAGAGTCCCCAACCAAGAGGGAAAAACATCCTTGAGCCGATTGCTTCCAAGATTTAGAATCTCTAGCATTTCACAATTTGATAATGATCTTGGTAGAACCCTCTCGAATTGATTTTGGCTCAAGTCAATCATCTTGACTCTACTTCCCTTTGCACATAATTGAGGAATCGTCCCATGAAAACCATTGCCTCGAAGATTCAATATACTCAAAGTGTTGCTGGCGTTGCTCAAACAATGTGGAAGTATGCCTCTGAACTTGTTATTTGACAAATCAAGGGAATAAAGAGAACTAAGGATACAAATCAATGGTGAAATTTCTCCTTCAAGCAAGTTGTTTGCAACGGAATAAACAAAGATGGATGGCAGTGGAATTGGGGGTGGTGCTTGTATCTTGTTGAAGCTAAGATCCAAAATATGTAGTTGAGGCCATGGAAAATTGACTAGATGCTGGCCAAAGCCTATTAAAAAGTTGTGAGACAAGTTCAGATACATCAAAGTTTCTTTACTTATGTCCCACACCCAATTGGGTACTTGGCCATGAATATTATTATAGGATAGGTCTAGCCCTTGCAATTGGTCTTGGTTTTGTAAGAAATCTGGGAAATGGCTCAAGTTGCATGAACCCAATGCTAAAACCTCAAACTTATTATGAGTAACATTGGTATTGGTTTTGGTGAGGAATGATACATTGTTAAGTGATAAAAGCAATTTGGTTAAACTTTTGATCTTAAGAAACATGTCTAGAGTGAGTGTGCCACTCAAATTGTTTGAGTAAAAATTAAGCTCTTCAACTTTCTCAAGTTCAAAAATTGAGTTTGGAATTGGGCCTTGTAATTTATTGAACGGAAGGCTTAACACAGTCAACTGAGTTAGATTGGCAAGCCAAGAAGGGAGTTGACCATTTAATTGATTAAGGCCCATGTCCAAAAAACTAAGTTTGGTTAGATTTGACAAGGACGATGGGATCTCCATTGTTAAATTGATTGCTTGAAAGGACAAAGAAGTTAGTTTGCTTAACTTACTTAGACAAGACAAGGAAGAAGGGCCTGAGCTTCTAATAAGGCTATGGGAAAGGTCTAGAAATGTGAGTTGTGTAGGATTAGCAAAGACAGATGGAAATGGTCCTGTTAACTGACTGTATGACAAATCCAAATAATTCAAGGAAAAAAGATTTGATAATGAGGAAGGTATTTGACCTGTAAAAGAGTTATATGAAAGCTTTAAGGCAATAAGTTGAGTAAGGTTACCAAGGGAAGGTGGAATGCGACCAAAGAAATTACATCTCCCAATCGTGAGTATATTCAAGGACTCAAGGTTTCCAATTGAAGCTGGTAGTTCCCCAGAAAAATTAGTACGCTGGAGCCATAAAATTCTAAGAGGGCTGCTGGAGTAGAATTCAGGCAAATAGCCCATGAGATCTTGGTTATCACTCACCCTGAGATCCTCTAGCTTCGGTAGCTTAAAAACTCCAACAGGAAAACCTCCATGCAACCTGCAACCAATCAAATGGAGTGTTGTCAAGCCCGAGAGATTCGAAAAGATTTCAGGCATTGGAGATGATGTTTGAACGTAACTGAGACGTAAATCTGTCAGGCTGGTTAAGTTTTGAACTAAACCTTTTAGGCTTACGAGATGTAACATAGAATTATATGACAGATCAAGGGATGTTAACTTGGAAAGTTCTGAAAATTGTGATGGAATTTGGCCAGAAAAAGATGAATTGGATAGGTTGAGATATGTCAACCTAGAAAGTTGGCTCAATTCTGACGGGATGCGAGAGAAGCTAAAGTTGTTAGAAGCAAGATTAAGCCTTTGAAGATAAACAAGACTAAAGAGGCTGTTGTTGGAGGCCAAAGAACCATAGAGACAGCTGCTACTGAGGTCAAGGCCAATCACATGACCTGTGTTCTTGTCGCACTCAACACCATCCCACAAGCAGCAATCATTGCAATCATTCACGTTCCTTGGAAAGCTTTCTTTGAATTGCAACAAGGCATAGCTCTCATCATCATGGCAGAGAGGCTGACTAGAAGCAGAACAGTTGGTGGCAATAGCATGCAACAGTGAAAGTAAAAAAAGCAAGCGTATGGACATCAAGTAACAGAAGAATGATGCCATTAGAATGTATCTTTAACAACTAAGAATTTGCACACCCAAATATGCAAGGAGGTGAAACTATATTGCTTATATAGACATGAATTGAATCCTTGATGTATCAAACTGTATCAAGACAGTGGCCTTGAATGGACCCAATCCCTTGTCTTGTCTACACTGGGAATATCTTTAGAATCAAAGTCGTCACCGTAAATTCAGGGATATTGGATGAGAATTAAAATAATTAGCCGTTCGAACCAAGCTAGAATTAGGTCTTTGAGAAAAAAAAAAAAAAAAAAAAAAAAAAAAAAAGAAGAAGAAGAAGAAGAAGAAGAAGTCATACACTCGTATCTCACAGCTGAAACGGAATCACCAAATGGAATCATTGAAATCTATTTTGTCTTTTTTTTTTTGTGAAACATGATTGCATTAGAAGACCTAGCTAATGGTTGGAACGACACAATTATTTAATATATATTTTTTATATAATTTACATAATGGATGATAAATAGAGAATACTACCGAGTACAGACCTATTAGATTTTAGTAATATACACGTGCGGTGAAAAGATACATCAGTAACCAACTTCTTATTTGAAGGAATTTAGAAAATAAATCAACATTAGAATTAAGGGGTAGCCTAATAAATCAACATCAGTAACCTAATAAAGATTTAGGTTTCCCTCAAAAGGTTTTAGGTGTAGACTAAATGAATTCTCTATGTTATTTGTGAGTGGATTGTCTCTTAGGATTACTTGACCAACATGATTGACGGTATGTCTTTAATTTTTGATAAATTACACGAACCTCACTGTTAAGATTTCACAAAATGACATTAAAGCTGCGTTTGTTTCAGCTAAAAATGGATTTGGGAAAACAATTTACACCCTGCCGTGTGTTTGGTTGCGCATGGAAAATTTGGTCAAACGGAAAATTATTTCCGTTGACTGTAAAATGAGTTTGGCTAAAGTGTAAAATAGATTACAAATCTATTTTACCTTCAAACCATTTCCCAAAAAAAAAAAAAAAAAAAAAAAAAAAACGAACCAAGAGAGAGAGAAAGAGAGGCTGGTCACCGTCAAAGAGAGAGAGAGAGTGAGAGAGAGCCGCCCATTGTTAGAGAGAGAGAGGCCGGTCACCTGAACTTGAGATTGACTCCACCGCCATCTGGGCCATGCCTCTCACGCCGATCAAGCAAATATCGACTCCACTGCCGATTTGCCCTGTTTCTCTCTTCCTCCCTCTGCCACCCATGTCACCGATCTACCATTTTTCTCTCTACCCATGTCAAGCAAACCCCCACAAGACGAGCGACCCACCGTGACCCAGTCGCCTCCACTGCGCGATCTTGCCTCCACTGCCTCTAAATCGAACCCAGTCACCTCTCTCTCTTCCTTCTTCTCTCAATTTGACCGGATTTGATGAATTTTTTTGTTGGGTTTTGTTTCTTTTGTGTTTATCTATTGAGAAATGATATTATATATTTGTTTGGAAGCTGAGAAAATGTGAGCAACAAGTAGAAAATGTGTTTTCTATAGTATTTTCAAGAATACAACCAAACACTAAAAAATATTTTCAAAGTATTTTTTAAAATGCCACCAAACACCTGAAAATATTTTCTATTCCGAAAAATATTTTCACCTGAAAATATTTTACACTTGGAAAACATTTTATATTGAACCAAACACAGCCTAAGTATCCGTTTGGATACGGATGAAAACCTAGCGTTTTGCGTTTCACTTTTTTTTTTTTTTTTTTAGAAGAGCGCCACAAGTGGGATTATGCACTATTCAATGGGTCCCGTGCACTATTCACAGGACCCACAAACCTCTTTTTTCACCAAAACTTTCATTAAAAATGGCTCCCACGGCACTATTCACACATTTAAAAATTATTTTGCTACAGTGTTTTCAGTTTTCAGCAAAATAAGCGGTATCCAAACAGACCATAACTCTCAAACTATATATAAAGGAAACGTCAGCCCTGCCCTTGTGGTTTGTGACAAACCTAACATATTAGTCATGATTCTCTAATGAGGTTAGTAACTTGAACCGAATAAATATTATTTTTGTTATAACCATGATCACAAATAACTATTCTACAAACCAACGCATAATAAACAGCAACAAACTAACCTATAATAGAAAAATTCCTATGCCCAAAACTTCAAAACCCCATACCTTCACCCAAATTAAAAGACCCACCAACCACATCCATCACAAAAATCGCTATCATGGGTGATGGGTTGTTAAATTTCTCTAGAACTTTGGTTGAAATAATTGTATTCTTTGTTGATTGTTTTGGATTCTACAGAAGCATGAGGGCAAAGTGTTTCTATAATTTTCACATCCTTTTAATTTCTTCATAATTTCTGACATATAAAACGTGCAGTGGTTTGAATATGAGGCTTTTTTTCCCCCTCAGCCACTCACATGTATTTTTTTTTGGGTGTGTTTGCATGCATAACCATGGGGAAAATGGGCATTTGTCCTTAATTTACAAACTATGCAACAAAATATCCTGTTTTGAAACTATTTAGCAAAATGTCTCTGTTTTTTAGACTCGATTTTAATAAAATCAAGTTCTATATAAAACAATATCCTCACAATCGAGTTCAATGTATATTTTTAAATGGAATTCGACGTTAGCAATGTCAAGTTTCACTTAAATTTCCAAAAAAAATTAAGTGGCAAAATATGTATAGAACTCAGCATTGCTAATGTCGAGTTCTATCTATAACTCGATTTTGTTAAAATCGAGTCTTAAAAACAGGAACATTTTGCTAAATAATTTCAAAACAGAAGTATTTTGCTGCATAAATTGTAAATTAGGGGCAAATGCCCATTTTTTCTAATAACCATGTATTACGCATAACCATGGTCCCAATATGTTCTTATAATCTCAAGTGTGAAGAAAATACACATAAATTAGTTAGCAAGAAAATTAAGTGCAGATTATGGTAACCAATCCCAAATTGGTCAGACAATCCCAATGACCTCACCATATCCAACTCACAAGTCCTTAACAATTCAAGATCGCACAATTTGTCCTCCCTGCTCTATTATCATCAAGGACATTTTCCAATTTGAGCAATGTGATAGACACAACAATTTTCACAATTTTTTTTCATAATATTTGAGCTAATAAGATTTTACCGGTTCTTACTTGGATTCACCATTGACATTTATTTTTTTTATCTATTATCAACAATTTGCCATCTAGTTCACTCACTTCCCCCTCTACTCTACTGGCAATATGAAATTTAAAATAAATAAACAAATATAAACTAAAAAAGAAAAATTTTATAATTTTTTATTGCGGCCATATTGAGTTTTTAAAATGGTTATAGGAAAATTTTTAGGTTACTTTCTTCAAAAGTGCTGTAAATTAAGAAAGAGAGAGGCGGGGGTATGGAGGCAGGGGTGGTTCTACATTCTCTTCAGGGGTTCAAATGAACCCCCTTACTTGAATTTTTTTCTTATATATATATATAGTTTAATTTACCTTAAAAATATTTTTGCACACACTCTGATCACAGGTCACATTGTCATGGCAGAGTGGCTGTGTAGAAGAAAAGCAGTTAGTAGGTATAGCATGAAACGGTGGAAGTATAAAAAGCAAGCGAGTGGACATCTAGTATCACAAGAATGACACCATAATAATGTGAATCTTTAACAACTAAGAACTCTTAAGTCTTAAGTATGAAAGGGAGTGAAACTATATTGTTGGGCTCTGTGAAGCCTAGTTGTGTTTAATTCAAATTATGATCCGATCCAAAATAATATTGTTATAGTTTTTAATAGGAGATTTTTTTTTAATAGGAGATTTTTTGAGGCTTAGTCCATGGAGCGGAGGCTTAGTCCATGGAGCAGAGGCTTAGCCCATTGTGAATCCTATGCGCAAAATATAAAAATTGTTGTTTTAGATAATTTAGGGCTGTTGGTTTTTGAGAGAGAGAAAACCGTACTGCCATACTCTATATTTTTTCCTTGAGAATAATGAAATCCCTGCAACTCTGTGGACGTAGGCAAATTGCCAAATTACGTAAATACTGTCTTGTATGTGATTATTTTTCTTTGATGTATATTTTTCTCTATTTTTGCATCTCACAGGTCCGGGAATTTCATACATATTCCCATCATATATTGCTTATATAGACATGAATTTAATGAATTGAAGTCCTGATCTATGCTTAATTGGGTACCTAAGTGCATGCGTTCCGAACTTAGGATTAGTCAATTACAGTGCTCTAGAGTGTACCCTATCCTTTGTCTTGTGGAAACTGAAAGTGGGAAATTCTCTAGAAGTCAAGTCTTCTCCATAATTTCAAGATCACTGTAATTGACCTATGAAGGGGAGTTTGTTGTACCACTTTTTTTTTTTTTTTTTGGCTAAACGAGTTTGTTGTACCACTTAACCAAGTCTTTTGACGGTAACTCTATCCAAATCAAGCGTCTTTCTTACGATATTAATGCTCTTGTCATGTCCATAATTCAATTCGAAGTTTGCTAAATGTTGGCCTACCAATATTGCCGTGCTATGGAGTCAGAGTGTTAGACTTGCCAAAAGAAAAAAAGCAAGTCATCAAACATTGAAAGCAAGACTCATAATTTTATGGCACTGGTGCTCTCTCATGCCAACACGCTAGTAAAGACTCATTATTGTTGGCATCCTTCAAAGATGATATATAATATTTTTTAGAAGAAGAAGAAGAAGAAGAAGCAGAAACGATGCAAACACATAATATATAATTATTAAGTTTGTATGATTTAAATTTGTGGCAAAAAAATATTAATGTATTTATGATAAAAGTTTTTATATAAATGATATATAGTAGTTCATATTTTTTTTTAGACTTGATTTAAAAAGTTCATTCTCAATAGCCTTTTAAGTCTACAAATTGCTCAATCCATGGGTCTAGACACATTCAAAGGGTGCTATCTAAATTATAAATTATATGATCTTTTATCACACAAATAGTTTGATTCCCCTAATGTATGGTAAAGGAAGGCAAGTTTGTGTCTAGCCATTTTCTTGATTTGTGCTGCATAATTTAATATTATGGAGAATGTGATTGGATTTAAATGTTGAATAAAATAAAATGAGAGGAAAAAGAGTAAAAATAAAATATATAACAATAAACATCAAATTATCCAAGTCATTCTATGTAATATAATAACACTATATTATTATATACTATATGTATAATGTAGTAGGATAATATTTAATCAAAGAGAATATAAAAGATAACAACTTAAAACACAAAACTAAATTGCATCAACCCAAAGTAGAATTCTAATTAACACAGAAATTCATCAACCTAAAGAATTGATGCAATAAAAAAAAATCAAACAAAAAATGAAAAACAAATTGAGAGAGAGAGAGAGAGAGAAGTAACCTTTTTGTGTGAGAAAATTATGTATAGAGTGAAAAAGAAAATGTCAAATTTATAGTAAGATGTTGAGAATAAGAATAGTCAAAATAAAGGAAGATAAAAAGGTAGAGAAAGAATGATAATAAGATAGAAAGTAGTGGGGAGATGAAGAGGTAAAAGGGAGAGAGAGTTTTGGAAAATTACTAATAAAAATAATTGTTAAAATATATTTTAATTTTTAAATAATGGAATTTTTAAGTCACCTTTAATAAGACAATGTTTAAAAAAATTAATAAGAAAAATTGGAAACAAAAAATGATGACGTGGCTGCTGATGTGGCTCAACGTGAGCGTAGCAACATTAAATGCTACACTTCAACTTTTAGTAATGTGTGGGGGATTTCCCGCACAAGCTATTTGTCCACTTTGGGGAGCCAAGCCCGTACGGTTTTGTTCTCAAGCGGCGTGAGTTTCCTCCTCGGATTCAACCCATTTTTTAGAAGCCTTGAGCTTATAAGGCATGAGTGGGGCGCATTTCTTGCCGATGTGGGACAGAATCCAAAGGCTTCCCAAAAATGGGTCGAACTGGAGGAGGAAACTCACGCCGCTTGAGAACAAAACCGTGCGGGCTTGGCTCTCCAAAGCGGACAAATAGCTTGTGCGGGAAATCCCCCACACAAAAAGGCGCTTTTGAGGGCATGTGTGTTAGTGATACACCATGTCTTTGCCCAAGAGCTTATAAGGCATGTGTGGGGCGCATTTCTTGCCGATGTGGGACTAGGGTGTCAATCTCAAAATCCTCACCTCCCATGTCGCTTGAGAACAAAACCGTGCAGGCTTGGCTCCCCGAAGCGGACAAATAGCTTGTGCGGGAAATCCCTCACACAAGTAATATATAGATTTGTAGTGCATTTGACATAAACACCAATGCCATAGAATTTTCATTCTTTCTTCCCAAATTGAATTACTCACTCCTTTCGTATAGGAAAGTCTAGACATCCTCCTGCACGGTAATGTTTGTAGACCCGCATTTTATACTTGTGTCAATTTTTAACAAATAAATAAGATTTTCGGTAAAAACTAATTCAAAAGCACAATCATTTGGAATGAACATGACAAGAGCATTAATATAGTAAGATAGACGGTTAATTAATATCAACAATCATAATTTTGCCGTGCTAAAAACTTCGGAATAAGAAAGAAGTAAAGTATACATTTAAGAGATAAGTGTTTCAATAGTTTCCTCTGAAAACACTGCCACTATATATCTCTCTGCTGAATAACTCTTTCATGTTCTATGTTCATGATTGTGTGGTTCACATGAGATCATGACGGCTTCTGTAACGTGCTTTATTTACAAATTTTGAATTTCTTGCAAGAAACAGCTTATTATTTTGAATGGGACTATGGGATTTATCATGAAGATAAATTGTAATATAATGATAATATATTATGTTTTACCCTCATTTAATTTTACTAACTTGTAAGTTGTAATACATTACCTACGGATAGACATATTTAAGAATAAACAGTTTTCTTTAGCACATAATAAACTCTATTAGATATATATTAAACATTTGTATCTAAAGTTTAATAATATCGGGATTCTTTATTAATATTTTGTCAGCTCTTAAAAGAAACTTGTAAGAATATTATTTGGGAGAATATGCAAATTGCTAATGATTGATTTCTCCATATTAGTTATTAAAGAAAAAAAAGATAGTTTGGTGATTAATTTATATACTTAGTTTTAAATTCTTGACATAATTTTCATTTTGTTAATGCAATGAATTTTTATTTTTAATTATATTTTAAAATAAGTTATTATAAAAATCTATTCCAATTTTCCAAAGAAACAGCCAATTTTTTTGACCAAAGTAAAAATTTTCGTTGGCACTAATTAATTAATCCATTTTGGTATGAAGATTTGATTAGTTTCAAATGGGTTGGAAGTAGCTTTTAATATATTGGAAATAATTTATTTGGACTTAAAGTCAAATAATCTATAAGTAGTTTTAAATGGGTTAAAAATAGCTTTCAATTGGTATACTTGATACAAAATTAGAGTACATAAAATCCAATTAGAATGATATTTGAAAGAAAATTAGAATATAATTAAAATCAAATTTAGATCTTTTATTGAACTTCTACATCATTATATTAAACTAGTTGCAATGCGGAAAAATTTAACAATTCATTTTCTTATTAAAACTTATAAGTGTTAATCCCAAACCCTTTTTAAAATAATTTGATTATTTTCTAATAAAGTATTGTTGATACAATATATTATATTTTCTACATTAAACTATCTATATTTATTATTTGAAAGTGTTTTAAATTTTGTAATTTTTTTAAAGGAAACATAATGTATTTTACATTCAATTATTATATAAGGCGATATATTTTGTAAATAATGTAATGTGTTGCTGGAATTCTTTTTTCTAGTGCTCCTTACAAATGATTCATCCTCTATACACTTTAAATGGCCTAAAAAGGAAACATATATAATTAAATCCATCAATTATATATATATATATATATATATATATATATATATATTGATGGGATAACAAAAATTACAATCTCTGGTTCGTCCATAGGGATCGTCTATGAGCACCAGTTAGCCAAATGTTCGTATAGACCATTTGAGAAAAAGAATCGTCCATGGGCAAAGTACATGGACGATCACATAACACCATCTATGAACAAAAGAGTCGTCCATGGACGAAGCACATGGACGACCACATAACACTTGAAATCCTCAAGTATAGACTCACTCATGTGTGTGGAGGATCCGAGCCACGAGATCTTGGAGCGGTTACCTAACCCATATTCATCGCCACAAATTCCTCTTAAGTATGTAACTTCCACCAGCAGTTGTAACTTTACAGCCGTTGAGGAAGTTATGTCCGAATTCAATGATTTCCACAAATCTTGGGGAAGTTACTAGGCCAATAACTGCTCCAAGGTTCTCTATATAAGGACCGGTCTGAATCAAACCAAAAAAAGGGCATTTTGAGATTTTACTTCTAAAAAAGTTGAAACTCTTTTACTGGAAGAAACTAACTTAGCCATCGGAGGGTGTTTGGCCGGTCCACTCCGGTCCCCTTTTGATTGTGTGTTCATCCTTGCAGGCCTTCCACAGCCACTAGTAGCCCACCGAAGCCGAAGTATTCAGCCTACTGATCCCGTGCAGCATCATATATATATATATATATTTTTTATAACATAATAAAAATGTAATTTTATCAATAACCAACCAACATTACACTAAGAATATGACATAATTGTCAATTAACTGAATTAAGTAGCTTCCTTTCTCTACACAAACCTCTCCTCCTAAAGCATTATCAAAGTAGATCGAATGGACCAAAGTGGTCTAGAGTGTACCCGATCCTTTGTCTTGTGGAAACTAAATGCATGGGTACCGAACTTATGATTAGTCAATTACAGTGATCTAGAGTGCACCCAATCCTTTGTCTTGTGGAAACTGGGAAAGTGGGAAACTCTCTAGAAGTCAAGTCTTCTCCATAATTTCAAGATCACTGTAATTGACCTATGAAGGGGAGTTTGTTGTACCACTTGACCAAGCCTCTTGACGGTAACTCTATCCAAATCAAGCGTCTTTCTTTCTTACGATATTAATGCTCTTGTCATGTCCATAATTCAATTCCAAGTTTGCTAAATGTTGGCCTACCAATATTGCCGTGATATGGAGTCCAGAGTGTTAGACTTGCCAAAAGAAAAAAAAAGTGAGTCATCAAACATGGAAAGCAAGACACATAATTTTATGGCACTGGTGCTCTCATGCCAACACGCTAGTAAAGGCTCTCATTATTTAGTTATTTTGGTACATTTATGTTTCTAGGTTTTGCTAAGGCTCTTGTAGCTAAATTGACACCTCTCTATATACAAAGTACTTGAAAGTCTAGGGAGGACAAAATTTGAACGGTAGAGTTTGTAGCATATTGTAACTATCTCAAAAAATAAAAAAGTTTCTAAGTTTTGACGTGTAATGGATGTTATGTGGGTGTTGAGGACCAATTTTTTGTTTTGCAATGGGCCACTTAAAAGCCCAACCAAGCTTTTTTTTTTTTTTTTTTTTAAGAGTTTCAACCTATGGCGTCCACTCCTGATGATAGCTCTTTATCATCAGACCAAGACACCAATT
The DNA here is from genome assembly GCA_030021035.2 of Notholithocarpus densiflorus. NCBI lineage: Eukaryota > Viridiplantae > Streptophyta > Magnoliopsida > Fagales > Fagaceae > Notholithocarpus > Notholithocarpus densiflorus. The sequence goes on along the minus strand of JARYZH020000187.1, from coordinate 110,718 downwards.
AGTTTTTGGTGTAGGTGGAGATTGAACCTCAGATCTCTTATACAACCATCAGAGACTTTACCAGTTGAGCTAACTAGAATCCACAAGCCCAACCAAGCTTAAATCACTTCATTTACTATTGTCTCACAAAATACAACATTTTGTACCATATATAACATAAGCCGAAACAAGTTTTTTGGGTCCATGATCACATGTAGAGAATCCTTCTCTAGCTCACATATCATATTGCTCTTAATTTTCCATGTTTTGTCATATTTTAAAAGCCTAACCAAGCTTAAATCACTTCATTTACTATTGTCTCACTCATATCATCTCAAAAAAATATAAAGTTTCTAATTTTTGGGTGTAACGGATGCTTTGTGGGCATGAGGATCAATTTTTTGGTTTTGCAAAGGGCCACTTTGAAGCCCAACCAAGCTTAAATCACTTAATTTACTATTGTCTCACCAAACACAACATTTCGTGCCATATATAACACACCAAAACAAGTTTTTGGGTTCATGATCACATGTATGCTCCGTTTGTTTCAATGGAAAACTTTGTGTAAAGATAGTTTTCCGTGTTTTCCAATGTTTGAAAGTATAATAAAAGATAAGTCAAAGGAAAACTATATTTGGTCAAATAAAAAGTATAACTTATTTTTAAAGATTGTTTTCCATTAATTTTTTTTTGGAAAACAACTCTATCTCAGAGTAAGCTAAATAAGGGAAGTTAGGATGTTGTTTTTCAACTCATTTAAAGTTGCTACCAAACATTGAAAAATGAGATAGTTTTATAAAAAATGCTTCTTGGAAAATGACTCATTTTCTAGAAAACATGATTGCTGAAACAAATAGAGCTGTAGAGAATACTTTTCTCTCCCATATCATATCGCTATAAATTTTCCCTGTTTTGTCATATTTTAAGGCTTGGTGCCTTTGCTTGTTGTGTTTTTGTCATAACTTCTTTTATTCATAAGTTAAACCATTTGTGTGCAGTTCTTAAAACTACGCTATTATCCTCCGTCACAATACGTGTTGATGAGAATAGCAAACTTAATCCCCTATCTTAAACCTAGATCAAAAAGTGAAGCCAATCCAAACTCGACACATGACAAGACGAAGAAAAAGACCCCAACAGTTGGTTCACTCTGGTTTCAGCCTTTGGCTCTATATTATATATGTAGTGCATTTAACATCAGAAACACCAATGCCATAGAGTTATCAGTCTTTTCTTCCCAAATTGGATTACTCACTCCTTTCGTATAGGAAAGTCTAAACACCCTTCTGCACGGTAATGTTTGTAGACTTAAATAGTTTAAATAGTTTCCTCTGGAAACTCTGCCATTATCTCTTTCTGTTGAATAACTCTTTCATCTTCTATTTTCATGATTGTGTGGTTCATATGAGATCTGACTGCTTCTGTAACATGCTTTATTTACCAATTTTGAATGGGACTATGGGAGTTATAATGAATTAAACTATAATTTAATGATAATATATTATGTTTTACCCTCATTTAATTTTACTAACTTGTAATACCCTACATACAAATTTTTTTTTTTTTTTTTTGAGCACATAATAAACACTATTAAATATATAATTAAACATTTATTCCTAAGTTTAATAATATCGGGATTAATTATTAATATTTTGTCAGCTCTTAAAAGAAACTTGTAAGAATATTATTTGGGGGAATATGCAAATTGCTGATGATTGATTTCTCCATGTTAATTAGTTATTAAAGAAAAGAAAAAAACACAGTTTGGTGATTAATTTATATACGTAGTTTTTACTTCTTGACATAATTTTCATTTGTGTTAATGCAATGAATTTTTATTTTAATTATATTTTAAAATAAGTTATTATAAAAATCTATTCCAGTTTTCCAAAGCAACAGCCAATTTTTCAGACCAAAGTAAAATTTTTCGTTGACACTAATTAATCCATTTTGGTATGAAAATTTGATTAGTTTCAAATGGGTTGGAAGTAGCTTCTTAATAGATTGGAAATAATTTATTTGGACTTAAAGTCAAATAATCAACAAGTAGCTTTAAGTGGGTTAAAAATAGCTTTCAATTGGGATACTTGATACAAAATTAGAGTACATGATCTCCAATTAGAATGATATTTGACAGAAAATTAGAATATAATTAAAATCAAATTTTGATCTTTTATTGAACTTCTACATCATTATATTAAACTAGTTTCACTGCTTAAAAATTTGACAATTTGTTTTCTTGTTAAGACTTATAAGTGTAAATCCCAAACCCTTCTTTAAATAATGCGATTATTTTCTAATAAAGTATACTTGATACAATATATTATTTTTTCTAAATTAAGCTATTTATATTTATTATTTGAAAGTGTCTTAAATTTAGTAATTTTTTTTAAGGAAACATAATACATTTTACATTCAATTATTATATAGGGTGATATATTTTGTAAATAATGTCATGTGTAGTTAGAATTTTTTTCTAGTACTCCTTACAAACGGTTCATCCTCTATACATTTTAAATGACCTAAAAAAGAAACATATGTAAGTAAATCCATCAATTATATTTTAAAAAATAGAATAATTTAATAACATAATAAAAATGTAATTTTATCAATAACCAACTAATATTACACTGAAAAGTGACATAATTGTCAATTAACTAAATTAAGTAGCTTCCTTTTCTGCATAAACCTCTCCTCCAAAGCATCATCGAATTAGACTAAAGTGGACTGAAATGGATTAAAGTAAATTGAATGGACCGAAATGGATTGAAGTGAAATAAAGTAGACCGAAATTGATCGAAATGGATCGAATGGACTGGATTCGACCAATTTGGACCCTATTGGACCAAAATGGACCAAACTGAAATGAATGGACTGAAATGAACAAAAATGCTACAATGATGTGGCTCAATAAAGCATGCCACAATAAATGTTACGCTTTAGATATTATAAATAGATAAATATAAATTTGAAAATGTACTCATTTCTTAGTCGCAAATAAAAGTGATTAGTAGCAACCAATTCAAAGAAACTTATTTAACTTGGTCAGGTTGAATCAAACTCTAATATGAGTTAGAAACTTATTGTACTAAAATGGATTCATGTTCCTATTACTTATTCCATTTTTTTTTCCTCTAAAAAATCTAAGATTATAAATTATTTTACAACTTCTTGCCATAACTATGATGTGATCGAGTGTGAGTGGTGTAGAAAACAATTGTAAATTCATGTGTAAATAATAGATAAACTATTCACCGTCTGTCTTGCAAAATGGTTTGTGGTCCTAGAACTACCTTTTTTTTTTACTGAATTCGGATGGGTCTTATCCAGGTTCCTTTATAACAGGTCCATCAATGCACCGTCTATAATCCACGTGGACGGCCCCCATTCAATCCCACTACAAATTCATTTCTCCCTTCCCGCCAAAGCGCGCCTTCTCTCTCTCTCTCTCTCTTCAGATTTCAGAGAGAGAGAGAGAGAGACGAAATTGGAACTGAGTCTGAGTGGGAATGCAATCAAGAACTTTGCTCGGTGCATCACGTGCCTCGCACGTGTAGGCAACGAGCTAGCAATTCAAGCCTCTCCTTCTCAGGTATATTATATATGAATAAATAACTAAAATTATCATTAATTTTTTTTTAAAATTTAATCCAATTTTTTTTTTTTATTAATCATATCAGTTTATTTATACTTTTTTTAATTGTTCATATAGTTTACTCTGTTCATGTTGATTTGGTAACTCATTATTAGGGATTTGGTGTATTTTAATTAGGGTTTTAGAAGAGCATATAAATGGGGTTTATATCAAAATTATTTGTTATTTGTGGAATTGGGTGTGAGGAATTTGTGTTTGATTTGATTTATATGAATCATGCTTTGATAGGTGAGAAAATCAGTGAGTGGAAGCTCTGTTTGGATGGTATGAAAATGAAGGGGAAAAAAGGGCATAAATAGGCTTTCATAGAATAATATTTAATTAGTTCTGGAATTGGGTGTGAGGAGTTATGTTTGACTAGATTTATATAAATCATGCTTGATGAGTGAGAAATTCACAAGTGAAGCTCTGTTTGGTTGGCAAGAAAATGGAAAAAAATATATATATTCAAAAAATTAAAGCTCTGAAGCCTAGAATTGATTTTTTTTTTTTTTTTTTTTTTTTTTTTGGGGTATCTGAAAATTCAAGATATTTCCTCAAACATGTTATGCAGAAGTATTTTGCTATAACTGAGTGGAGGGCTCGAGGTTTTTGTCTTATGTAGTTTAAGTTATGAGAAGAGGTTAGAAATTTTTGTTTTGTTTTGTTGGATTTTCCTTCTGAAATATCTCCATCAACTATATCAAACTTTAGCAGAATTAGGACTACCCTTTTGGTTTTCTGCAAATAAGGATGGGTAACAAATGACTTAAAAATTTGTAAGTACCATATTGCATATTCATGTGTTAAGTAATTGAGTTGATTTGTGTAGTTACTATTTTCTGCCTGCAGCTTGCTTTTCACACTCTCAATTCATTGCGGCCAGCTTATCAGTCCATTACATTTAAGTCTGATTTCTTTGATGTCTATACAGTTTCTGGTAACCAAGTCCAATGCAGTGTGCTTTTGAAGGTAAGGTGGTTTCTTTAACCATGTTAGATATTGTAATGGGATTTTTCAACTTATCAGTCTTACTGGCTTGACATCTTCAGGCCATTTGTTCTCTTCTTAGGACACCTATTGCAAGTATTGATAATTTAAGTGTGAAGTTGCCTGATCCTGATGCATCAAAAGTGCAATGGGTGTTGGAATGCTTTAGTGGTAAAGTACTTTCTCACATATCTTGTGTTTTTCTAATCCTATGGACTTATTAGGGATAGGGTGATGCAGACCCAATAGATTGGGGTAGAATGGTAAGATTGATTGGTGCTTAGACATCGATGATAGTGGTCATTGTCATATTTGCTGGAATATTATTTTATTTGATAAGGAATATGTTTTGTTTCTACCATGTGCAATGCAATCAGGTAAAGGTTAGGAATGAAATAATCTTATGGTATTCTACAGATATCCTTTGAGAATAAAAATTTATTGTGAGATGTATCCAACACTGTCACTAGAATGACTGTAATACATCAGAAATAGAGTAGCTGAATGTACCATCTATATGTATTCTAGTCTTTGAACATTTCTACAATCAACAGGTCTTATTTAGTTTGCGGAAAAAAAGATGGGCTTGTACTAAATGTTATTTGATACTGAAAACAATAATCTTCCATAGGGGATAGGAAAATGTAAGAGAAATCTCCTTCTTTGTTTTGTAACATACATCACAAAAGGAGTATATGTAAGTTGGCCAAATGGTATTTTGAAGAAAATCCAAAATTATTGCTGAGGCCATGAACCCATGATGATCATTTAGACCAGAGAAGCTAAATATATGTGTGATGTAGTTAGGAGGATAATATATACCATAGAGGTATTTAGCCTGATCTCCAATGGCTACCTCCAATAAACCTTCATCCTACACAAGTCATTTAACATGTAGCTTTTGAATGAGTTATTCTCATTTAGATAAGACTATTCTAAATTTGAATTTTAGGCTAACCTTTTGAAAGCTCTAGATTTATGATCTCTTGTTCTATGGAAATGTTACTAGATAACTGTACCATGCAACTTTCTTATTATGCAATCTTCGTAGTAGGTTATTTGATTCAAACATTGATTTGAAACAATTTCATATTGTACATTTTGAAGGCATGAGGAAAACTGTTGTGAACTGGGATGATTGAAAGATAGTGTAGTTAATTCGAGATGATCAATCTCTTAAACTTGAGAGAGGAAATAGACATTTTTTGGTTATTTGGTTATTTTTCTGTTTGCTTCATTCATCATTCCCACGTACATAAATACTAGTGAGGAGATAAGCTTCATCACAACCAAGTCCTAAAACATAGGATCCAACTCCTACTTAAATTTAAATACAAATTGAAATTAAATCCTAATCCTCATCCTAATCTATTAAAATTCAAACTTCTTCAACTACTTCAGAATTATTTGCCATTTGGCCTTAGGACACAACATTCCCTTCCCCTTTGTCCTCAAGATTCTGCAACATAGAAATTAACCCTAGCTCACATTGATTGGAGAATACTCGGCCTCGGATTTTGATGTGTTGAAGGTAAACTATGACCATGGAGACTTGCACCAATTCTTTAACCATTTTTGTGAGCACTAGAAACAAAAATATCTTGCTTCTCATACCCTTGAACTCATCGGGAATGACAAATTCAATGTGTGGGATTGAGATCGACTCATTTGAATTCATGAAAAGATCCCTTTGATCAATCTTTTCCACTTCATTGAACCTTTGATCTTCAAACTCAATTTTTGTAGAAAGTGCACCCTCCAACATATTTGTTTCTTGAATTGTTGGTGATGCTTGGAGCACTTCACTTTGATTCTCCAAAATTTCATGGGATCCTTGATCTTTTGATTGTTCTTTGAGTTCCAAAAGTACATTGGATTGTTTATCTAAGACCTCTATCATTTGATCCCACGAATCTTGCATCTTTGCTTCCATCCTTGCTATACTTTCGGACATGTCCTTGGTAATATCTAACATTCGGTTGACAATCTCCGACATGCTCTCCATTCTTTGTTTGCTGGGATTGACACACTTGATAGATAGATGTGGCTTTTTTTTTTTTTTTTTTTTGGTTGGGTGTTGCAGCAGCTGCCTGGAACTATGGTGGCTGTTGTTTGCCTTGGGTTGTAGATGGGAGGATAGTGTGGGATGAGAATACAACCTGAAAATTTTTTTTTTTCAAGAAACTAGATGGATCTGTTGGCTCTGATACCAAATATTGTGAACTAGGATGATTGAAAGATAGTGTAGTCAATTCGAGATGACCAATTTCTTGAACTTGAGAGAGGAAATAGACATTTTTTGGTTATTTTTCTACTTGCTTCATTCATAATTCCTACGTATATAAATATTAGTGAGGAGATAAGCTTCATCACAACCAATAATCCTCATCTTAATCTACTACTTAATTTTATTAGAATTCTATTCAAATTCAAACTTCTTCAACTACTTCAGAATTATTTGCCATTTGGCCTTGGGACACAACAAAAACCTATTGGATTACTTGCAATGTTGAGCCCAACTACAATTTACTAAAGTGACATATTATGAGTAGTGGAAATAAAAGCAATGTCAAAACTTGGTCCATATATCCACAATTTACTAAAGTGACATGGGGAGGAAAAGTAACTTTAGGGGAGATAGGTTTTTTTTTTTTTTTGGATAGATTTAGGGGAGATAGATTAGATTGTTTCAAATATGCAGGTTAATGGGAGTATGTAACTATATATTAAGGGAAACGAAATATTTCTTTGTACGTTAGAGAGTTACCAGTTAGCATGATGTACATTTTTAATCTTTAAACATTTTTTATGTTTCAATTCTATGTATTTTGGTTTGACTCTTGCTGAGTTGCGTAACCGTTTTTTAATGTTGAGCATGTTGAGTTTAATTACTATGTTGTGCTTGATTAATTAGCATATTTGTTTGATGAATCCCTTGATTGATTGATCAGTTTAGTCAAATCAGGACTATTAGCGTATAGTCAAGTCCTGTGGTTCAACTATTGTATGCTTGATCATTTTATTTCTTTTTATATTCTGTATTTGATGCGTTTAAGGTGGGTTTTATTTAAATTTTTTTTTTATTATTATTTTTTTTTTTGGGGGGGGGAAGATAAACGACAGAATTTCGTTTAGGAGTTTTTTTTATGGGGTTTGTTCTTGATTCCAGGTAAGACTTATATTTCGTCTAGTATCATGTCTCGGTTTCTAGCTTAGGTGTAAGTCGAGTTTATTGTCTTTCATAGGCTTGCATTTGTACTTGAGTCCATATTAGGGTGTTCTGTCATAAAATTTCCAAGGGGGCAATTTGTTATGATTTTTAGTGTTGGCTCATTTCATAACAAATTTATTTGTAATTTTGGTTGTTACATTGTAATCTGTAGGGGCAATATAAAGGTTGAAATTTTGAAGCATCTATTCATCGTGTAAGAATGAAGACCTTGCTCGTATGACTTCCAACAATCAATCAAGAGAGACTGAAGATTCAACCAGAAAGTTTCATTGACCCTTGAGAGATTAAAAATGTAATACTCTATTATGAAATTTACAGATTTGGTTTCCAGGTTTGATTCTATATCCTTACTTATATATAAACCATGGTTTTAAAAACTAGTACAGTCAAAGAACCGCTCTTGCTCCCGGTTCCCGGTTTTTTACCAATTTTGAGGGGTTTTACAAGACTCGATTGGTGCCTGGTTCCTGGTTGAACCGATTGGTTTGGCCCAGCTTTTAGAACTATGTTATAAATCTTATTTTAACCATAATCTATATATATATTAAAAGCCAGAACTTAGATAAAATTTAATTAGAATCTATAATTGAAGCTCAATTTCGTGCCATATGTCTCAAAAAATCTTAATCTTAGTGTTAAATGTCCACACTATAGCTATCCTTCCAGGTATCTTGCAATAATCGAGAAACCCTTTTTTTTTTTTAATGAATACAATGAATGGCCTTATACTATTGTTTATATCTATGCCATGCTGCAGGTATAGTTTCAATGTTCATTAGTTTCTTCATGCTTTAAAAGAAAATTCCATTAGTCGTATTTGTCAAATGCAAGTTTTCTCTTCGCCAGTAGGCAGGAGGAAACACACATCTTCTCTTAGAATTTAATGTCTCACGTGCTACCCCAGTTTGCTAGACACATAGGACATGTAGTTGCATCTTCCCTAATACTTACCATTATTATTATTATTATTATTGTTGTTGTTGCTGTTGTTGTTGTTGTTGTTGTTGTTACTAAATTGGATTTGTTTTTTTTTTTTTCCTGATGGGATAAATTAGATAATGGTCACAAATTGCCAAAGGAAGGGAAAAGGGAAATAGATAAATAAGAAACCAGTTTTAGACTTGAAACCTGATGTCATATTCATTTAAAATAAAGTAACTTATATAAGCTATATAAGCCTATCCCGTTTACACCTTATTCCATGGTAAGTGATCTACTGCATACATGTTCCTGTACTGTATACCATGTATACCATCATACTTGTTCAAGGTAACACTACTCACCATGGAATTTGGGGGTTTTTTTCTCACAGAGAGAGAGAGAGAGAGAGAGAGAGAGAGAGAGGTGTTTGGGAATTTGGGGGTTTTGGAGGGTTATGACTTATGAGGTGTGTTTGGAATTCAGTGTTAGATTGTTCTAGATGAGAGTAGAATTTTGAATTTTGAATTTCACTGTTTGTTTTTGTTTGGTTTTGGGCTTTTCTTGTCTCCATCGTGTTCAATTACTTGCTGCTGAGTTTTCGGACAGTTATAACTCCCAAGTTAGGTTTTTTTTTTTTTTTTTAATTAAAAAAAAAATTGAATTCCTATTCCAAGAAATTCTAGTGAATTTGAGGTTATTTTTAAAAGAAAATGTGTTTTGTTTCTTGTTTTCTAGAAGTAGACGTGTTCTGCTTCTTGACGCTTCCACATCTTGCATCAACTTACTATTAAAATTATTTTATTGTCCATCATTAAAAATTTGTCACATTGATATTTATGAATTTTATTTTGCCACTAGACTTATTGATTTAAATTAGCTTGAGAGTTCAACCAAAAAAAAGCTTGAGAGTTACTCGAAACCAAAAGAGAGAGAGAGAGGAGTGATACGCCAATTCTACAATTTAGGGTTACAAGAAGAAGGAGGTTTTGCAATTTAAGGGAGGAGCCACGCTGGCAAGAGGCTAAGAAATTGATCAGGGAGTTGACACCGATGGGAGGAAAGAGCGAGAATGAAGCTGTTTATTTTTTTTTTGACCTTGTTTATGACTTGGTATGGTTCATATTTATACCATTAGAAACAACTGTGTTTACTTTCTGGCCTGGTATTGGTACGCCAAATACCAACTGAATTGTCCGATTCAGTACAAAATTGACTGCTTTACTTGTAACTCAATAAACACCCTTGATGTTTCCAACAGAATTCTATAGAGTTCAAATTCTTCCTCCCCTAACTAACAAATTATATATATCCCCTCTAAATCCCTTGACGTTTATCTTAAATCCAACAGAAAATTTGACTAATATGCATTTCTCAACATTAACGGCTTCTGTTAAAGCAATCGTGTTTGGTGTTTAACAATCAAAATGAAATCACTGCAGTCAATTTTGTCATTTTTATTGCTAGTACGGAAAGTTGAACGTCCAGTTAATTCAACATAAGAGAGACTTTTCTGCATAAAGATAAAGAAAACCACAAAAGTCGCATTCTCCTCACTGTATTCAGATCATAGAATATTGTACTGCACTCAATACATATGAATGGCCGAGATGAAACATTAAAAACTTAACTTATTATTTCAGCGGTCCGATAAGATTAAAATAACTTCTTAACTTTGTATCCTCTCTGGATAGGAAGGCTGAGACAATTGAAAGGGAGAGAGACATGATTAACAGCTAAGTTTCATCATTCAAATTGTGAATATGATTGTCGCAACTTTTGAACCTTCTTGTCTAACTTTTGTCTTTGTTTCCCACTGGAAACGGGAACCTTTATATTAGCAAAAGACTCGTGTTTATAGACACTGGGTTTACACATTGATTAGCTTTCTTCTAGATACGTTGAACTTCATGAGCTCATCATTTTTGGCTTAGGAGCTTTCAGCAATAAGAAATAAATAGATGGCATATAAGAGCATTTGAATCTACTCGTGCAAATCTTCCTTTCTATTTTGGTATATTTATTTTTCAAAACATTCCACATCAAATTATCTATTTTATATTACATTTTATTAAAATATTAATTTTTCTTGATTTTACCATTGTTATTAATTTCATTACATTTTGCCTAAAACTGCCCGGAAGACATAATAAAGGATAAGCAATGATTACCACTTAAATGAATTAACCTAAAAGATACAAAGTAAGATTATCTCGCCACCTATTTTTTTCCTTTTCGTTTCACAACCCAAAGACTGATTTCATTCAAATAACGCTCACTATTATGTGATTTTCATCCATACAAGAGCTATGATTTATATGGGGAGAGGCAATTAGGGAGGACTAACCGTTAAAATTACACCTTCAGGCCCATTTACAAAGCCTATGAGGAAACCTAACTTACAATCTCTTCTCAAGAGGGTCTCATGTATATCAAGTGTATGCAGTGAGACACTGACAGTTTGTGAGTTCTACCAATGTGTGGGGCTCACGGGATTTTACAAAAAAATTGAGGCAAATGACCCTAATCAATGTTTCTATATAGATCTTTGTGCTGGAAACGATATTTTAATTGGTAAAAGAAATATTCTTAAGAGAGTGGGAAATATGGCAGTAACAACGTCTTTACAACAAGAAAAGAGAAAACAAGTGAAAAGTGAAAGACAAAGTTATATGTACAAGAAAAGAGGACAAGGAAACTCAGGAAAAATGAAAGGTAGAAAGTAACAAAAGTGCTACTGCAAATACAGAGATCATATTCTTTGAAGCACATCATGACAGATTCAAACCCGTATGAATGCCTTCACCTTCTAACTTGCCTTCTTCAAGTTCTTACAAACCAACATTGAATCTTCTCAGTCACAACGTTTCCAACAACCACCCCGATTATGAGACCACTAACATATCCCAGGAGGATTATTTTCCAATCAAATTCAATGTGAAACCAAGAGTCTTGAACTTCTTTGGTGCCTGAAGAGGGTAGAGGCGCTTGCTCATGATTTTCACATTTCTTTGATAATGGATTTCCACATAATCCTAAATTTCCAACAAATGAACTATTCTCAAATGTATCAAATTGATTACCATGAGGTATAAGCCCTGTAAGTTGATTATGTGAGACATTAAATGATCCAAGGAAAGTGAGTTGCGTTAGTTGCCAAGGTATTCGTCCCGAGAGCTTGTTTTGAGAAAGGTCAAGCGACTCAAGTGTTGTCAAGTCTCCTAGTGACAGTGGGATATGACCAGTGAGGTTGTTGTTGGAAAGGTTGAGCAATTGGAAGCCATTTAGATTCTCAATGAATTCTGAAATCTTTCCATTGAATTCATTGCTTGAAAGATCAATAGCTGCGAAGACTTCTATGATCTTTGAATACATTACTTCCCTGCCTTTGTTTATTATTTTCATCGAGTAAGGGTAATATTGGTACACAATAAAACCACATGATGAAATACTTGTAAATTCCAGCATATATGTGAAGTTATCTGCATCAATTTTCTTCATATACTTCCAACTTTGGAAATATTCAAATGGCAACTTACCGGTAAATTTATTTGAGGAAAGATCAAGAATGTGCAGCTTGGGAGACGCAAAGATGGTTGTAGGACTACCCACTACACCATAAAGTCCATTACGTCGAAGAATTAGTACCCTGAGTTCCGAAAGTGTACCCAACCAAGAGGGGAAAACATCATTGAGCTGATTGCTTCCAAGATTTAGAATCTCTAGCATTTTGCAATTTGATAATGATCTTGGTAGAAGCCCCTCAAATTGATTTTGGCTCAAGTCAATCATCTTCATTCTACTTCCCTTTGCACATAGTTGAGGAATCATGCCATGAAAGTTGTTGCCTTGAAGATTCAATATGCTCAAAGAGTTGCTAAAATTGCTCAAACAGTGTGGAAGTGTGCCCCTGAATTTGTTATTGGACAAATCAAGGGAATGAAGAGAACTAAGTTTGCAGATCAATGGTGAAACTTCTCCTTGGAGCATGTTGTCTGCAACCAAATAAACTAAGGTGGATGATGGTGGAATTAGGGGTAATGCTTGTAGCATATTGGACCTCAGGTCCAAAATCTGCAGTTGAGGCCATGGAAAATTGTCCATATGCTGGTCAAAGCCTGTTAAAAAGTTGTGAGAGAAGTTCACAATCATCAAAGTTTCCTTACTTGTGTTCCATACCCATTTGGGTATTTGGCCTTGAATATTGTTGTAGGATAGGTCTAGCCATTGCAACTGGTCTTGTTCGCGTAAGAAATTTGGAAAATGTCTCAAGTTGCATGAAGCCAATCCTAAAACCTCAAATTTATTTTGTGTTGCATTGGTACTGGTTTTGGTGAGGAATGATATTTTGTTCATTGATAGAAGTAGTGAGGTTAAAAATTTGAGGTTAATAAACATTTCCGGAGTCACTGTGCCACTCAAGTGGTTGGAGTAAAGGTTGAGTTTTTCAAGTTCCTTGAGTTCAAAAATTGAGATTGGAATTAAGCCTTGTAATTTATTAAACGGAAGGTGCAATGTAGTTAACTGAGTCAAGTTGGCAAGCCAAGAAGGGATTCGACCCATTAATTGAGTATCGCCCATGTCCAAATGACTAAGTTGGGTTAGATTTATAAAGGATGATGGGATCTCCATTGTTAAATTGATTCCTTGAAGACTTAAAACAGTAAGTTTGCTCAACTTCCCAAGCCAGGACAAGGAAGAAGGGTTTGAGCTTCTAATAAAGCTTCGGTAGAGACTTAGAAATGTAAGTTGTGTAAGGTTAACAAATGAAGGTGGAATTGACCCTGATAATTGACAAGAACCAAAGTCTAAATAATTCAAGGAAATAAGGTTTGATAACGATGAAGGTATTTGGCCCACAAAAGAGTTATTAGAAAGTACTAGACTAGTGAGTTGAGAAAGGTTACCCAGTGAAGATGGAATGTGACCAGAAAACGATGAGGAGGAGAGGTCGAGATATGTCAACCCGGAAAGACGGCCGAAACCAGATGGGATCTGAGAGGAATTGAAGTGGTTATAAGCAAGATTAAGCCTTCGAAGATGAACAAGGCTGAAGAGGCTGCTGTTGGAGAGCATAGAACCATAGAGACAGCTGCTACTGAGGTCAAGGCCAATCACATGACCAGTCTCCTCGTTGCATTCCACACCATCCCATGAGCAGCAATCTGTGTCTACCCCTTCCACTTTCCAAGATGAAATCTTAGGAGGATAATCAGAAGGATCAAAGCAAGAATTCAGGTTCCAGTGAAAGCTTTGTTTGAATTGCAACAAGGCAGAGCTCTCATCACCATGGCAGAGTACTGGCTGCCTAGAAGCAAAACAGTTGGTGGCAATAGCATGCAACAGTGGAATTAAAAATATCAAGCGTATGGACATCAAGTAACACAAGAATGACGCCATAATAATGTATTATCTTTAACAATGAAGAACTCTTAAGTATGAAAGGGAGTGAAACTATATTGCTTATATAGACATGAATAATGAATTGAAGTCTTGATCTGTGCAAATTGGATACCCAAGTGCATGCGTACCGAACCAACAATTACAGTGGTCTATGGTGAACCCAATCTTTTGCATTGTTGAAAATGGGAAAGTGGTAAGTTCTCTAGAAAGTCAAGTCGATCGTCTCCAATGTCAATGCTATCGATTCAGAATTGAAATAATTAGCTAGTCGAACCAAACTAGGGATAACTAGGTGTCGAACTTTGATTTGCATTATCTGATTTTAGCTAGTATTCAACCAAACGCTTTTGGTGGTTAACAATCCAATGGATTCCTTGTAGTCTTTCTTTTTTGTCATTTTTATGTGAATAATGTCTCCATTGAGAGACTAATGCAATCCACATACGGTTTATTTCTATTATTAATCGCACTTTAGTTTATATTTTATCTCCACTATGAGAATTAAATTACTTAATATAATATTAGTTCATTATTGCGGAAGTATAAAGTGGAATATAATCATTCTAAAAAAGAGTGGACTCTAAAAAGTGTGACAGAAGATTTTTATTCTAATAGTGAACATAAGGAGTGAAAAGGCATATTAAATAACTTATACTAAAGCCAAGAGTTTTGTATAGGTCAACTAATATCTCCAAGTATTTCTAACGGAGTCATCTAAGATTCAAACCTCTCTCTTCATTTATTGTAAATCAAATCATTAAAAACGAAATGTTTATAGTAACAAACTCTTTGCTGGGAGTTTAAGAAAATAAACTAAAGTTAAAAATAGAGGAACCTCTAGTCTAGACTTTGACCAAATTCATGTTTGTATCAAAATATTTTAGGCACAGGCGAGAAGAATTTTCTCTTTCAAAATCAATTTGCAAGTGGATTTTCTCTTAGAATTATTTGGACAAACATGGTTGAAGGCATATATGTCTTAATTTTGTCCTTGTTTTCAACTAGTCGATTTAGGGCTGTCCACACCCACCAGTGACCCGCAAAACCCGTCCGATCCGGAGCTACCCGAACCGAAACCGTCCGACCCGAGGAGAGAGGTGGTCGGCGGCGGGTCTCAGAGGTTCAAAACCGATGTCGACGGGTCGGATGGCGAATCTCCTTCTCCAAAAACCGAGCCACCCGATCCGACCGGCTGAAGGCCAGTTCTACCTCCAATCCGGCGAAAACATACTGATTTTCGCTCAGATCTCCTCATTTTCGCTCATATCCAGCTACGATTTACTGGGTTTCGCTCAAATACGGCACAGATCCGGTGAGTTTTTCTCAAATCCAACGAAAATCTGGTAATTTCTTTGCTAAGATCCGGTGGGTTTTCCTCAAATCCGGCAGAGATATGGTGTTATTTTGCTCAGATCGAGTGGTTTTGCTCAAATCCGATGAAGATCCGGCTAATAAAAATGTAGTTGCCGCCGATTTGAACCTCTAGCAGCATATTTTCAACTTCGACCGACCCGACCGCCGACCAACCGAGTCCGATCCGACTTGACCCGTGGGTTTTTGCGGTCGGCAGCGGGTCTTCTTGTCAGAAACCCAATGTCATCGGGTCGGTCGCGGGTTGGGCATAAACCCGACCCGGACCGACCCGTGGACACCCCTAAGTCGATTCATGGTGTGATGCGTAGTGCATTTTAAAACATTTTTTAAGAATTATGTTGTGTCTTATGTATAAGTAATTATGTATAATACTTATTGTATGTTAAAATATTTAGGAAATTAACTTCAATTATATTAGAAGTTAACCAGGAATTCTCCATGAAACTCAAGCTTCCACTAATGGTAACAATTTATTTATTTTTTTATTGAAAGTATTTTGCTGGAGCGTGCTCAAGTATAGTTGTACTTTGAAAAAGTGAAAAAAAAAAAAAAAAAAAAAAAAAAGGGTTTAAAAGTGAAGTTTTTATATAAAAAAAGTACATAAAAGCTAAAAGTAAATAAACTAGCTTATAATCTAATGCTAAACAGACATAGCTGTCCATTTAGGAACAACTTATTTAAAATTTGCTGAAATTGTCATAGATAAAAGTTAAAAAAAATAAATAAATAAGTTGATATTTTTTTTGCTGAAATTTCTATAGCAAAAACGCAAAACCCAAGGAGTGAGACTTGCAAAGTAGTGACTTTTTGGCCAAAAACAAGCTAAGTGGGATCCGAAATAGTGGTAGAAATAAACTAGCTGGAAGTTGAAATAAGCTCTTTTCTTTCTTGGAGACCTGCATGAGACACGCAAATAGTGCGCAAAATAAGCTAAAAACAAGCTTAAAAGTTATTCCCAAACCAATTTCATTTTCCCATGAAACTAAAGGTTCAAATTAACAAAACTCAAAAGAATCATCAATTAAAAGCGGCCCCTGTGGATTTTAAACATCCTTAGATATCTCTATAAAAGCTAAGTGGGTGAGAATATTAATGCAAATTTCACCAACCTTAAACCACTTCATTTACTATTGTCTCACAAAACATAATATTTTTGTGCCAAATACAGCATATACCAAAACAAGTGTTTTTTTTTTTAGAAGAATCCTTGATCAATTATGGAGAATCCTCTCTCTCTCTCTCTCATATCTCTGTTGTGCTGTTACTTCTTTTATACTTAAATCAACAATTTTGTGTGAACTTGATGAAACAATGCTTCAAGCTTTCACCACAATAGGTCTTGATAAGAGTAACAAACTTAATCCTCTGTCTTAAACCTTTTAAATTACCAATTTTTCCAAAAGGTTGAGCTATTAGGAAATTATAAGTTTAATCACTTAACCTTAATTTTGACACTTTCTATCATGTATGAGCTTAAACTTTCCCTTAATAAGCGAATGTCCAACATGTGAGATTTTTAACATTTTAATTAAGAGGTAAAATAAAGACAAAGATCAAAGTTAGAATCTCCTACTTTAATACTATACTAAATTATCAATTCTCTACAAATTTTAAGGTCCAAAATGGGAAAAATTATTAAATACTCCGAGAGTACTATAAATGTGTACTCTTCCCTTTCACGTGAATTATGAGTCCCATCATGAATTTAGTTAGTGAGAGTTACAATTAAGTGAGAGAGAGAAAAGTGAAGCCAATCCAAACTCAACACGTGCCAATGAAAAGACGAAGACCCCAACAATGGGTCAACTTTGGTTTCAAGTTTCAACTTCTAGGCTCTATATTATATTTGTAGTGCGTACAGGGCCGAAGCCACATTATGGGCCCCTACATTTTTAAAACCTTCTATAGTAGGAAAAAAAGTACAACCCACTCCATTTTTAAAAGAGCCCCGACACATCAGCCGAATTTGTTCTCCAAAATTCCAACTTTTGACCTAAAAACAAAAAATGCATTTTTTTAAAAACAAAAAGTGTGTAATGGCACCCAGGGGCGGCTTGATGTATTTGGGGGCCTAAGGCGAAAATTGATCATCTTGTTTTAGATGTAAAATTACTACTAATTAACATGAACTGTGTAGAATTTAAAAAAAAAAAAAAAATTTATAGACAGAAAAAATTTGACAAAATTTTTCATACTTATTAATGTGGTAGATTGATAATGGTAAGTAAAACAGTGGTGTTAGTGGTAGACTTAGATGAAAACTAGTAAAAGTTTGCTAACTAAACTCTTATTATTATTCTTATTTTTTTTTAGAAGTGCAATATTCACAATATTTTTTACAACAAATCCTAGATTTTAAGCTGCTTTTTGTTTTCTATTTGAAAATATCACTATAATTATTTTTTTGCCATCAACAATAGGCTGTAACAACCTGCTACTTAGCATTAGTTGTAAAAGTGTTGTGAAAAATATTGTGGACGTTGCATTTTTCTCTATTTTTTATTTGTTTTTCATTTGGTAAAAAAAAATTATTTTATTTATTGATTATAAATAACCCTATTGGTTAAAATTTGGGGGCCTTGTTTTTACTTGGGGCCTTAGGCGACCGCATTTTTTGCTCCATCCTTCAGCCGGCCCTGATGGCACCTTTTATATATATATATATATATAAATATATATATAATAGTTTTTTTTACTTCTTAAAATAAAAATTTGAACACCTTAATCCTTGATTTTTTTTAAACTCAACTAAAATAAGTTTGAATATAATTCTTTTAATGATATTTTTGACTTTTTAAACACAAAAAATAACCCAAAAACTAACCAATTTGATCTAAAATTTTAAAAAGAAATTAATAAGCACCACAACAACAAAAAGAATTATTAGTCTTTCTTCCCAATTTGGATGACTCACTTTTTTGTATGGAAGTCTAGAGTCTAGACACCCTCCGACACGGTAATGTTGGTAGACCCACATTTTACTATTTTGTCAATTATTAACAAATAAATAAGCACCACCGCGCACCTTTGGTGTGGTAGTCACTTCATAAATATAAGTGCTTGTGAGATGTGGGGGGCAAGGGCCGGGGTTCAAGTCTCCAGGAGGGAGTTTCACACACATATATACTTAGATTAGGCTAGAGTAGAATTTCTATCTTGTATCAAAAAAATAAATAAATAAATAAGCTTTCCTGTAAAAATTAATTCAATAACACAATCATTCGGAATGAACATGGCAAGAGCATTAATATCGTAAGAGAGACGTTAATATCAGCCATCATAATTTTGCGGCTCTTTTGTAGTTATACTCTGATTATATAATGTACTATAAACCTGTTTGAAAAACTTTATATACTACTTTCGTGTGTGTTAAATAAATATTATTGTTCTCTCAAAAAATAAAAAAATATGGATATTTATCCCACATTAGTTGGGTGTATTAGAGTTTCAGTCCTCATAACTCTAGTCTACTACTACAAAGGTTAGACCCTTTTGTAGTGGTACTCTGATTATATAATGTATTATAAGTACTACTTTTGTGTGTGTTCTAATAAGTATTACTGTTCTCTCAAAAAAAAGTTTAATAATATTGAGATTCATTATTAATATTTTGTGAGGGGGAATATGTAAATTGCTAATGATTGATTTCTCTTTTTTTTTTTTTTTATTAGAATCATTGATTTCTCCCATGTTAGTTATTAAAGAAAAAGAGAGAGTTTGGTCATTAATTTATATACATAGTTTTAACTTCTTGACATAATTTTCATTTTTGTTAATACAATGAATTTATTTTTAATTATATTTTAAAATAAATTATTATAAAAATCTATTCCAATTTTCCAAAGCAACAGCCATTTTTTTAGACTAAAGTAAAATTTGTCGTTGACACTAATTAATCGATTTTGGTATGAAAAAATTGATTAGTTTCAAATGGGTTGGAAGTAGCTTTTAATAGATTGGAAATAATTTATTTGGACTTAAAGTCAAATAATCTATATAGGTAGCTTTAAATGGGTTATAAATATCTTTCAATTGAGATACTTGGTACAAAATTAGAGTGCATAAATCCAATTAGAATGATACTTGACAGAAAGTTAGAATATAATTAAATTCAAATTTAGATCTTTTATTGAACTTCTACGTCATTATATTAAACTAGTTGCAGTGCAGAAAAATTTGACGATTTTTTTTCTTGTTAAAACTTATTAGCATTAGTCTCAAACGTTATTAAAATGATGTGATTATTTTTTAATATAGTTGATACAATATATTATATTTTGGGTAAATTACATAGTTAGTTTTTATCATTTACATTATATGTCAATTTAGTCTCTAACCTTTCAATTGCGTCAATTTAATCCCTAACTTTTCAGTTTCGGGTCAATTAAGTCCCTACAGTTATCACCTTAGATGGAAAAACTTGGTGTGTCAAATGGAGTAATAAAAAATAATTTTTTATGCCACATCAATCGTCAACTATACGGCCATGTCAAATTAAAAATAAATAAACCCAATTTTTTTTTTCTACACGGGAGATCAGAAATTTCAAACCAACAGAAGTAAACAAATTGAAATTTTAGAGATAACCCAACTCTTTAATTCAACTATTAATCGAAATTCAACATCCCAATCCAAAGCATAACCATTAAAAAATAATAATAATAATCTGTAAAACCCAAGTTGCAATTAACTCATAGACTTTGAAAACCCCTAACGAATCTGGAATAAGATTGGGTACCACGCGTGGCAGCATGTGACAAAGAGCCTCCTTATCATCATCATCATTCATCATTAAGTCTAGGGAATGCAATTGGGGAACTGAAACGTCAAAGAATTCAAGATTGGAATTGAACCAAATGCAAAACACATGGATTGTGTTGTGGTAGTTGGAATAGGGATTGAGATCAAGTGCAATACCCAAAACACATTTGGTTAACTGTATTAGAGACTGTAATGTAACAGCTATTCCTATAGTTTAGCTATTCAATAGTTTGGTTATGTTTTTATTACAGGGAATGAATAATTATTCTTTAAAATGAGGAATAACTATTCCTTTCTAAAAGAGTTGTAATAGTTATTCTTTAGTAGATATAATAATTTCTAAAATTAATATATTTTCAAATAAATAAACTTTCCATATCCGCCTAACAATTATAGAAATAAAAAATCATCAAAAAATAACTCATCTCTCTAAAATTTAAAATATATTATTTTCTAGGAAATATAATTGTATGAATGAGATATTTCCTAAAATAGATCATAAGTTTTATTCTAATGTTACAACTCACCACCAAACTAATGAATAGGTTTAGTTATTCAATTACAACACATTTTATTCCTGATAATAAAGATTACCATTCCTATTGTAATCCACATTCAGTGTACCAAACGTACCCTTAGGGTATTGCATTTGGTGCAATAGTAATATACGGTTGAGATTGGAAGTTCAGAAAAGAACTTTCAATCTCAACCATTGAATAAAAAAAAGTTAAAGTTAAAAAATAAAAGTGGTAAAAATTAATGTGAGTGGGTGTGGTGTAATTGCACCCGGTGCAATTCCTTAGGTATTGCATCGAATCCAAATCCTTGGAATAGTATCTTTGGATAAAACATTGGCCCATTTGGGCTTCCATGCCCACCCAACCAAAACCCTGACAAGAACCACTACCCAAAGAGGCACTATGAACATCATCAACTTGCTTAACACATCAAACTATTGTGGGTCATTGCAAAATTTCCAATAAAACCGAAACCAAAGCCATTTTCAAACCAATCCAAGAAGACCCAGATGGGCAAAAACACATAAAAAATCGAAACAATAAGAAAACCCTTGATTTAATCTAATTGGTAAGCATGAAAGCACAACGATTACTTGAGGGTTTAAATAGAAAATTTGGATTTTTTCAAAATTTATTTTTAATTTGACTAGGCGGTACAATTGGCAATCGATGTGATATGGAAAATTATTTTTTATTACTCCGTTTGACACATCAGATTTTCTATCCAAAGGGATAACAGCAGGGATCAAATTGATATGGCACTGAAAGATTAGGGACCAAATTGATACAATTGAAAGGACAGGGATTAAATTGACATATAGTGTAAAAGATAAGGACCAACTATATAGTTTACCCTTATATTTTCTAAATTAAGCAATCTATATTTGTTATTTGAAAGTGTTTTAAATTTAGCAGTTTTTTTTAAGGAAAGATAATGCATTTTACATTTTATTATTATATAAGGCAATATATTTTGTAAACAAAGTAATGAGTGGTTAGAATTTTTTTTTTTCTAGTGCTCCTTACAAATGGTTTATCCTTTATACATTTTAAATTACCTAAAGAGGAAGCAGATATAAGTAAATTCACCAATTATATATATTTTTTAAAAAATACAATACTTTAATAACATAATAAAAATGTAATTTTATTAACAACCTACCAACACTACACTGAGAATATGTGACATAATTGTCAATTAAGTTGTTACTCTTTTTACACAAACCTCTTCTCTCAAAGCATCATCAAAATAAATTGAATGGACTAAAGTGATCTCAACTAGACCAGAGTGGACCAAAGTAAATGAATGAACTGAAATGGACTTTATTGGACCAAATGGACCAAAAGGGAATGAATGGATCAAATTGAAATGAGTGGACCAAACTGGATTGAAGTAGACCAAATGGACCAAAGTGTATCAAACAGTACCAAAATGGACCAAAGTGTACTGAAATGAAAATGGACTGAAGTGGTCCAAACTAGACCAAATGGAACAAAGTGAACCGAAATAGATCGAACAGACCAAACTAAACTAAAATACTACACTGATTTGTTTCAATAAAGCATGACAAGAATAAATGGTACTCTTCAATTTTTAGATAAAATAAAATGTACTTCTTTAATTTTGGAAATGCACTTCTTCCTTAGTTGTAAATAAAAGTGACTAGCAACCAATATAGAGAAACTTATTTTACTTGGTTAGGTCGAATCAAAATTCGGTATGAGTTAGAAACTTACTATCCTAAAATGGATTTGTGATTTAGAAACTTATCATACTAAAATGGATTTGTGTTCCTATTACTCATACCTTTTTTTTTTTCTTAAAAAAAATCTAGGATCACAAATTATTTCACAAATTCTTGTCTTAATTGGCCCACTCAATTTTTGAAATAATTTGTGAAATAATTTGTGATCACAAAAAAATCTAGTATCACAAATTATTTCACAAATTCTAGAACTTCCAATGACGGGGCAGACTGAGTGGGTTGTCAAATAGATCTATCATTCCTACTAGACATGGCAAAACGGGTGGGTTAGGTCGGGTCAATCGGGTTGTGGGTCTGGTTGACCCGTATTTTTAAAACGAACTTTTTTTTTTTTTTTACAAAAACAAATCAATGGCAACCTTTTTAAAGAGAATGAATAAAATCAATTAAAGAAATGAATTGCACTTAATGCCACTTGTTAATATTCTTCCAATTCTGACAGTTTTGAGCATAACTAAGTATAAGTACTTATGGGGTGTGGGGGGTAAGGGCTGGGGTTCAAGTCTCTAGGAGGAAATTTCACACACATATACACTTAGATTAGGCTAGAGTAGAATTCTATCTTGTATAAAAATAAAAAATAAAAAATAAATCTTTATAGTCATAAATTCATGATGGAAAAAAGTCTTCAATATTAATAACTCATTGCCAAAACACATGTAATTACAAATTTATAACTTCAAAAAAAGATAGATCTTAAGGAGCACCAAAAAGTATATATTTTAAGTTTACACCACTAATAATATCATTCTTTATGTTTGCTAATTAGTGGTTTGTGGACTATAGCTTAACAGCTACAAGAGCACACAGTTTTGTTTTGTCACATATTTTTTTAGTTTTGTCAAATTCTCAAAAAACAAATAAACTTAAGTTTTGTCTTAAGGTTGTGTTTGAGATAACTTATATTGGGTAGCTTATTTTACTATTTAGCTTATCTTTGCTATTATTCATGAGTTTTATTACACTTTTTGATACTATTCATGAGTCTCACTGTGCTATTTTAGCTAACTTTTAGTTTTATCTATAGTATTTTCAACAAAAAATTTTCAGTTTCAACTAAATAAGCTGTTCCCAAATGGACCATAAGTCTTAACTCAATAACTCATAAAGTAGCGTACGAGTGTAATGTGTTAGTAGTGTTAGTGTAATAGGTGTCTAGTCAAATCGAATGAGAATTGGTATTTTTTTATTTTTTTTTTAATAAATGGGTTGTCTGTGAATATGTGATCTATTGGCTCTGGCCTAACATGGTTTGTGCTTTATGCACCTAGCATCCAGGACATGGTCTAAATATTTTTTAGTATATTTTTTTAGTGGGTCAAGTTACGGGTTATTCAAGTCGGGTCGGATTAACTTGCAAAAAAAATCGAGTTGGGTCACGGGTCAACCCATTTTTGATTCAAGTCAAAAAATTCAAGTTCAGATCAAGTATTTTCAGGTCCGACCAGCAAATTCTGACCGTTTGGCCATATGTAAATTTCTTACTCTACTACTCACAGTGGGGACTTGGAACAATGGCAAAAAAGTTGTGAATAGAAGTCCACGTAGACGGCCCCAATTCAAGCCCACTACAAATTCATTTCTCCCTTCCCGCCAAAGTGCGCCTTCTCTCTCTCACTTCAGAGTTCAGAGAGAGAGAGAGAGAGAGACGAAAATGGAACTGAGTCTGAGCGGGAATGCAATCAAGACCTTTGCTCGGTGCATCACGTGCCTCGCACGTGTAGGCAACGAGCTTGCAATTCAAGCCTCTCCTTCTCAGGTATATTATATATGTATAAATAACTAAAATTATAATTAATTTGTTTAAATCTAATCCAATTTTAGTTTGATTTAATAATTATCAGCTTATTTATGCTTTTTATTTAATGGCTCATATAGTTTACTCTGTGTTCATGTTGGTTTGGTAACTCGTTATTAGGGATTTGGTGTATTTTAATTAGGGTTTTAGAAGAGCGTATAAATGGGGTTTATATCGAAATTATATGTTATTTATGTAATTGGGTCTGACGAATTTGTGTTTGGTTTGATTTATATGAATCATGCTTTGATGGGTGAGAAAATCAGTGAGTGGGAACTGTGTTTGGAAGGTATGAAAATGAAGGAAAAGTAAAGGGCATAAATAGGCTTTCATAGAATAATATTTAATTAGTTTTGGAATAGGGTGTGCGGAGTTATGTTTGGCTTGATTTATATGAATTATGCTGGATGAGGGAGAAATTCACAAGTGGAGCTCTGTTTGGTTGGCAAGAAATTGGAGGAAAAGAAAGATATTCAAAAGAATTAAAGCTCTGAAGCCTAGACTTTTTTTTTTTTTGGTTTCTGAAAATTTATGATATTTTCTTCAAACATGTTATGTAGTAGTATTTCGCTACTGAATGGAGGGCTCGAGGTTTTTGTTTTGTGAAGTTTAAGTTAAGAGAAGAGGTTAGAAATTTTTGTTTTATTTTGTTCGATTTTCTTCTGAAATATCTCCATCAACTATATCAAACTTTAGCAGAATTAGGACTACCCTTTTGGTTTTCTTCAACCTATATGGAATAGACTGCAAATAAGGATGGGTAACAAATGAGTTAATAATTTGTAAGTACCATATCGCATATTCATGTGTTAAGTAATTGAGTTGATTTATTTAGTTACAATTTTCTGCCTGCAGCTCGCTTTTCACACTCTCAATTCATCGCGGTCAGCTTATCAGTCCATTACATTTAAGCCTGATTTCTTTGATGTCTATACAGTTTCTGGTAACCAAGTCCAATGCAGTGTGCTTTTGAAGGTAAGGTGGTTTCTTTAACCATGTTAGATATTGTAATGGGATTTTTCAACTTATCAGTCTTGCTGACTTGGCATCTTCAGGCCATTTGTTCTCTTCTTAGGACACCTATTGCAAGTATTGATAATTTGAGTGTGAAGTTGCCTGATCCTGATGCATCGAAAGTGCAATGGGCGTTAGAATGCTATAGTGGTAAAGTACTTTCTCACATATCTTGTGTTTTGCCTATCCTATGGACTTATTAGGGATAGGGTGATGCAGACCCAATAGATGGGGGTAGAATGGTGAGATTGATTGGTGCTTAAACATTGATGATAGTGGTCATTGTCATATTTGCTGGAATATTATTTTATTTGATAAGGAAAATGTTTTATTTCTACCATGTGCAAAGCAATCAGGGAAAGGTTAGGAATGAAATAATCTTATGGTGTTCTACAGGTATCCTTTGGGAATAAAAATTTATTGTGAGATAAGTATCCAACACATTCACTAGAATGACTGTAATACATTAGAAATAGAGTCGCTGGATGTACCATCTTATGTCTTCTTGTCTATTGAATTTTCTTACAATCAACAGGTCTTATTTAGTTTGCAGGAAAAAATGGGCTCATATTAAATGTTGTTTGAGACTGAAAACAATATTCTTCCATAGGGGAAAGGAAAATGTAAGAGAAATCCCCTTCCTTGTTTTGTAACATACATCACAAAAGAAGTATATATAAGTTGGCCAAATGGTATTTTGAAGAAATCCGAAATTATTGCTAAGGCTGTGAGCCCATGATGATCATTCAGTCCAGACAAGTTAAATATATGCGTGATGTAGGTAGGTGGATAATAATATACCATAGAGGTATTTGGCCTGATCTCCAATGGCTACCTCCAATAAACGTTGATCCTACACAAGTCATTTAACATGTAGCTTTTGAATGAGTTATTCTCATTTCGATAAGACTAATCTAAATTTGGATTTTAGGCTAACTTTTTGAAAGCTCTAGATTTATGATCTCTTGTGCTATGGAAATGTTACTAGATAACTGTACCATGCAACTTTCTTATTATGCAATCTTCTTAGTTGGTTATTTGATTCAAACATTGATTTGAAATAATTTCATACTGTACATTTTGCAGGCATGAAGAAAACCTATTGGATTACTTGCAATGTTGAACCCGATATACAACATTTATCTCTTGATAGGACAAAATTCCCAAGTAACTTTGTAGTGAGGCCTCGTGATCTCAATAGATTGCTTGTTAATTTTCAGTCCTCTCTTCAGGAGATTACTATCATTGCAACAGAACAGACCTCCTTACCTTCTGACGCTGCAAATGAAATAGGAGGAAAAGCTGTCGAACTTAGAAGTTATATAGATCCAACCAAAGGTAATTGTCATATTAGTCTTTCTACCCTGAATTTTTCATAAACAAGATACTAATGCTGCTCTTTTCAATTGTAGAGAATGATTCATCACTGCACACTCAACTATGGATAGATCCTACAGAAGAGTTTTTGCAGTATACTCACACTGGAGACCCAGTAGATGTGACATTTGGTGTGAAAGAATTGAAGGTATTGAATCCAAGCCTTGGTACCTAATTTTTCTGAACTTCAATTGCATTTGAGTCATAATTGACCTGGCAAAGCCTTCGCCTTATTGATGAAACATTTACTTAGAGATAACTTTCACCTAATCTCTGTCATTATACTATATAACTAGTTTTAATATATGACGCTTTCTGGTATAAGTGTCAACTTTGTTGGCTAAATAGTTCATTTATGACTTTTATTTGTTTTTTTAGGTAAGTGAAGTCTTTTAGTTTAATTTTTTATTTTTCAATCTTGGCTAGGATATTGTTGAACAATGTATTACTCCTTTTGTTTGTGTTTATTATTTGACACAATATTCTTCAATTATCATCAAATTTCAGGCCTTTCTTTCTTTTTGCGAAGGCTGTGAAGTTGACATTCAATTGTATTTTGAAAAGGCCGGAGAGTAAGATATATCTTATCCCATCCCATGTATGATGTATCTATTTTCCCTTTGCTTGCCTCTTTTCCTCCTCCCTCACAAAAGAGTTTCTCATTTGATAAACTTCAATGTCAAATGCTAGCTTCAGCCTGCAGACATGGTATTGTGTGGGCTCACCATTGATAAATATTGGCATTAATGACAAATCACAACACTAGTAGATCTCTTTGCAACTGGGTCCCCACAATGCCACTTGGTGTGGTTGGGATACTTGAAAGTTTATATAAGTCAACCATGTAATTCATCACAAATGATGAAACCCACATAGTAAAAATGAGTTTTGATAGAATATATAGCTCCTTAGGTTTGATGCATTCAGTCAAAATTCAAGGTGAGAACAGTCATTGGAGTTTGTACAAATATTGGTGATATGTAAATCATTAAAAGAATTGAAACCGAAGTTGCATCATCTAAGTAGGAATCCATATTTTTGGCCTCCAATGCATGTCGATGTGTCCATGCTCTTATTAAGTGATCATCTGGCTGCCCATCTCTTATTCTCTTATTCTATTATTCTGTTAATCATCTTTAATTGGATGATCAGCAAGACACAAATGAATTGACACTGATACTACAAATCTTAGGATCAATCAATTAGTTTTCTTGATGGTTTGTTGGGCAACCAATAGAAACTTTTACTCTAAAACGTAACAGATTTTGTCTGTCTTACTTAGCATTTTGAATGCAAATATTGTGTTATTAAAATCTGACTTTCATCTTAAAAAACATGTGTCCGGGAAGCAGGCCCATTCTCATGGCACCAAAATTTGGGTTAGATGATGGGTCCAGCTCAACCTTTGATTCTACACTTGTACTTGCAAGCATGCTTATATCACAGCTCCATGAAGGGAATCCCTCTGAACCTCCACAAGCAGCTACCACAAAACATGGCCTGGATGAGCATGGGGCATCCCAAGCTCAACATGATAGGTGTATACCAAATGTTTCTGAGCATCAATCTGATCACACCAGAATTTGGTCTGACCTTTCTGGTAACTATTTGTAAAATTTTTTAATGATGACTAGAGAATATGTTCTGCATTCAAACTCTTGATGACTCCGATGTGCAGGAAGCGCAGCAAAAAGTGGTAGTGGCAGTGGTATTGGTACTGAAGAAAGGCAGGTTCAAGGGGAAACAAATTTGAATGCTAATCAGCAGAGGGAGATGCAAAGAATTAGCACAATGCAAATTTCAAAAGCTGCATCCACTAGAGAAAATGAGCCTGCAGATCCTAATATGTATCCTACTGTTTGCTTCAGTATGTCATCAATTCAAGTTTTTGTGTCAAATCTTCAGACTTATCATTGCTTTCAATTAGCAGCAATCCTCTGGCTGTGTTTGCGTGTGTTTGCACACACTTCTGTGCTCATCCCATGTATTTTCTGAGTTCTCCCTACTCCCTAGTCATTGCTTTACAAAATTTTTTCATACTAAATAAGATAATTGGTTACAGATAATGAGGAAAAAATTGCATTGCAAACCTTTAATTCACTTTTCTTAGTTTCCAACTTTCCATGGACAGGGCATCAAACTTAAGATGAACTTAAATTCATGGAGTTGCACTTCATGTGCAACCTAAGTTTGGATTCTGCTCCTCATGAGGCATGTGCCTCTAAGTTTGAACTGTTAAGGGTCTTTCTCTGGAATGATATCTTCAACACTGGAGGAAAGTCCATGATACATTTCTGCCTTTGGCATTGAACACAATGGGGTTTATATCTCAGAGGAAGCCACTTAAAATCTAGATGTAGTTTCTACTAGGAAAATTTAGTCATTATTGCATTAACTTCATGCCTGGATTTATGTGTGGACTGCTAGCAGTTAAGATATGTAAGTTGAATTCTCTCTCTAACACAGTCATTGTTTGGTGTTTGAGTAAAGCAAGTTCTAGAAAAGGCATCAGAAGACTTCTATTGTTGTCCACCTTATTTATGTTAAAGAATACTAATGTTTCAATAATAAGGACCATTTGTTTCCAATATATAGTCAGGATTATACCTTGGACTCATATTTTACTTGGTGTTGTACCATTCAGGAAAAAATTCATAGCTGAACGCTGAAACCATGTATTGCTGTAATAGTCAGTAGTAAAGTCTGTCTCTTGAGCTCTATTGGCAATGTGGTATAAGGGTCAGAAAAAGGTTGCAATGTAGCATAATAGCTCTTGTCAACCAAAGCAACTGCTGACTTCACCATACCCTAGATCCTAACTTATTTAGAACAACTTTCTTCCATTTGTTCTGATACATATTGACCATTGATTGTAATTGCATTCTCTTGACCTTTAAATTAGCTTTCATCCTATGGAAAAGGATCATGCAGAAGAAGCCCGAGGTTAGTAAGAGAGCTAGTAAAATTTGATTAGTCTTGCATATGTTTCTGCTCCTGGCTTGACTAATACATTTACAATTTGTTTCTTTCAGATGGGCCAGTTTCACAACGTCATCCTAGTAACTGGGTGGATGCAGATGAAGATGATGATGATGATGGGGATGAGGATGAACTGTGTGTTCAGTCCACACCACCATACTATGAAGAACATTAGCCATGATGGATGCTGCTTGTTCTCTTTCCCTGTTGTAAATGTCTCTTCCAATGAGATTTTTAATCAAAGTAAAGTTTTGGTTAGCTTCTCCCCTTGTATACTTGTTATCCACTCAGCCTTTTACACTACGTAATCCAATACAAGGTAGATCCTCCAGCATTTGAAAAGGTAATTGAATATGTGCTGCCTTGGAATGGTTTGTAGTGTTGTCACTGTTGAATATAACCATATCCATCAGGGTATTTGGAGTAAAATACTGAAGGTCCACAATGTTAATATACATCTAGAAAGTAACATGTTGTGAAATGATGACAATTGACCTGCCAGTAACGTATGTGGGTAATATCACTTCATTTTGTTGGCGTTTTAATGAAAAGCATTTTGGAAGGTTTCAGAGTACTAAATATACTTTACCAAATTGACTTGTGGGTGGCTCAGTCACGATCTCTGTAATAGCTAGCTTTTACTTTCTATCTGTCAAGCATAAAGGGTTTTTTCTCCCAAACATAAAGGGTTATGATGGTTTAACGATGTAGAAAGACCTACAACAGATGTAATAGTAGTATGTACTTGAGCTGATGATCTCATGTACCATAGGTAACATAATCTAGAATTGATTAAAGATTAGCCTTTTTCCCACTTCAGGTAATGTGATTATATGAGTTGGATCATTGATTTTGTTGATTCTAAAGTCTATAAAATATACAGGTGGGTGCTCTCATCTCCTGGCTGCCCTATCCAGTCCAAGATATTTTCTTGCCTTCTCTCTCCTAGGATTGTGTCCTTGACTCTTTCATATTCATGTTAGCTTGATCCCTTAACAATGCTTACGTGACAGGATGTCTTACACCCTGTATCATTCGCCCCAATTATGTATCCAATTTGATTGATTTTCGGCCTGTTTTGGTTCAATGCTGCCACCCTATGCCCAGGGCTAGGAAGACAACAAAAATAAAAACAAAAACCAACACCCAGACCAACAATGGAGCACAATTAAAAGGAGGTTTTTATTTTCCTTTTCCCTCCTTCAGGTGTTAAATACAATTATAGAGATCGATTTAGGGACTAGAGAGATGGATTTCGTGCAAAATGTATTTCATTTTAATTTTCTAATTAGTAAGTCATATAGGATCTCATCTTCACCTTACTCTAATGAAGGGACAAATTCCAATTGAGTTAGAAGTAATTGACAGGATAGTTTTTTAGTTTATATTTCCGTTTAGTACTAATATTAATCCATGGCGATCAAACATGAATGGTGGAATAAATAGAATGGACATTCTCTCAAAACAATTTCTTTTATTCCTATTAAACTTGCAGGAATAAACAAAATATCCATTAAAGATTTCCTCCTTTTTTCTTGAATTCTTCTCTCCTTTCAAACGGATTGTGAAGGGTATACTATTTTTACAGCAACAGATTCAAAGCATATTCTTTCTTTTGCAACCAGATTTTCCCAATTTTCAATTCTAGGATTCTACTAATTAACTACCTCTGTCAAGTTTATTTTTGTGTATAAAAGACGATCAATTAGATTAGACAGTTCCTTTTAAAAACTTCAATCCATGAAAGCGTATTTCAAGAAACAAACAAATCAATGAATGAGTTTGTTCAACAGTTAATATCGTATGCAATGGTAGCACTCAATCTTGAATATGACCAAAGAAAATTCAACAATACAAAGATTTGTCGAAAGAATAAAAGGAGGTATTTCGTGATACAAAAAAAATTCAAGAACATACCGGAATTGCGAAGACAAGTATCTCTAAAGAGTTTGAGATTGCATATAGACAAGCTCTACGCTCCCAATTTCAAGATCACCATGGACAATTGGACATAATAGCCAAATAGTAATTGATAGAAAAACAAGAAAAAGCAAAAGGGAGGTTAATAACTTTGTTGACTCAAAGACCTAGAAAACTTTAGTGTAACAAAGTCACAAGGTTCCCTCTTCTTTGTTCTTCCTTTTTCTCCCTCTATTCTCACAAAAAGAAAAAACAAAGAAAAGCCTTTACATGCACGCATGCAACCTTTTTTTTAACTTGAACTTAGGGCAGCAAAACCACCACCTTTCATCATTTGCTTAAACTCCTTGAAATTGACCATTCCATCTCCATCCACATCCACCTTCTTGATCATCTTTTTGCAATCTTCTACAGTCCTGCCTTGCTTGAGCCCCAAGGAAGCCAACACTGACCTCAACTCCTCCACAGTGATAAACCCATCACCATTTTGATCAAACACATTGAATGCCTCCTTCATGTCCTCCTCCTCATCCCTTTCATCCATTATTGTCTGATACAATACCCCAAATTCATCAATATCCACGAAGCCATCTCCGTTTACATCGATCTTTTCTATCATTTGCATCATATCTCTATCGGGGATATAGATGCCCAAGTTTTGTAACGAGTCACTAAGTTCCTGCTTTGTAATCCGGCCATCTCCATTTCGATCGAACATTTGAAATACACGTTTCAGTTCTGCAGGATCCATTGATTGAAATTGTGATTGTTATTGAAACAATAATGATTTTATCGACAAGAGAAAATTTTGATGCTAGCCCCGAAAAACAAAGAAAGAAATCGTATGAACGTACTTAAAGAAAATTTGAGAACAAAGAGAAAGATATACGGATTTAAGAAGGCTGTAAAAACGGAAAATCCTTAGCAAGATCGTTGGAGAAGGTTGTTAAGTGTTTACCTAACTTGCCAATATGTGGTGGACGTTGTATAAGGCTGTTGAGTGGAGACAACAAACCCATAATTTACGTTGAATCATTGGTTTTTTTTTTTTTCCTTGTAACAGTTTTATTTATTTATTTATATCTTGTCACTTAATTATTCTTAAATAAATATTTATTAATATTATTTTAATAACTATTTAAATGATTAATTATGAAACAATATTTAAACCATTCATCTAATGATGAATAGATAGGATTAGAACTAGATTTACTTTAAAAATTATCTTAAAATTTAGAAGTTGTATAGATTTCCTTTATTTTTCCATTTAAAAGTTAGAACATTGGACTGAAAACATAGTATTGGTCATTTGGAAATGTAGTTAATATTTTTTTTTTTTAAATTATACATAAAATTTTTATTTAAAAAAAATTGATAGTTATAAAAATAGAAAAGAAGATTTAAACTCTGATTCTCCTAATAAAAAAATTAAAAAAAAAAAGAGAAAAAAGAGACTATTATGGCACTAAGCTTCAAGTGTTGGCATAAATAATAGTTACTAACTTACTATGTATTGTTCACTCCTATAAAGCTAAAAATATATTTAGTTTTCTTTGCTATTAGAGACTTTTTACTATGTATTGTTCACTTCTTCAACATATTCATTTACCACTGCTCTTAAAGATAGGATTTGAACTAAATTATGCATGATGATCATAAAGAGTATATATATATATATAAAACTTGTTTTTTCCTTCTAGGTCTTAGTTTTTGATACATATGGTAGTTGTAACTTTACAGAGAAATAAAAATATTCTATTTGGTATTACGACAAAATAAAAATATTTGCTCTTTTATAAAGGAGTATCGTTATAAAATAAATAAATATAGTATATAGTATATATAAAAGGGAGGCTCATGTATACTATAAATATATACCATGACAAAGACTCATAACAAATTATATTCCTTTCAATGGTTTTGTTTTTTGTTTAAACTAAGTTGATTTTAACTTGCTTTGATTAAGCTCCTAGGCTGTGGTTAATTACTTCTATTAACAAAAATTTGATGTCATTAGTGATTCTATTAAATTTAAATTTGATTTTGTTTTGACTATCTTCCTGCATTGCACTAGTCTCATTTGGATTTAAATTCTGTTGATGTGTATGCCGTCATGTTAACCTCTGTTATTCCAGTTATTTCTACTATTTTATCTGTGAAGTTGTTTTATTACCCAAAAAAGCACATATATTTCCACACCACAAGGACTGGTAGTTATAATATTTAGGCTTGACATTTTCTTTGTTTTCTTTTTTAGCAAACGAAGAAACGCCTTCAGTTATAGTCGCTGAGCTGAGTGACCGTACGTAGCTGCCACTGAAACAGAAATAGAGACCTCCCACCTCATCGGAGCTTGAGAGTTGAGATGGCAAAGAGATAAGCCTACGCTTCAAAGTTCAACAGGACATCATCAAATCACTGACTTACCAATAATATTAATTTTAAAAAGTAAAAGGGACCTAGGTTTTTTCTTGTGAGTTCAAAATACATCTAGATGCTTTATGCCATATATATAGTAGAAAAGATCTTACCTATATATTTTATAAACGTTAATGAAGAAGGCTAACGTCAAGTCATATATATATATATATATATATATATATATATATGAAATTAGAACTAAGAAAATATTAAATTATAATCCAAGTTAGATTTCAATTGGAATATAATTTTGTGTTATGTGCCTTATCAAAACTTTTTAATTTTGTATCAAATAAGTTAATTCGGTGTAACTTACAAGAAGTCCAGTATAAATGAATCATAAGAAACTCAATTATATATCTAAAATTAGAAGAAGAAAAAATTAGGTGTTTATGTTTACCAACGCCATTTGTTTGTTTAGTTAATTCAAATTGATTAACTTTTTACATATATAATACTACGAACAGCCATTATTTATTAAATAGAAACTTATATATATTGTTTGTGTGTGTGTGTGTTTTTTTTTAATTCTACCCACGCATTTATATTCTTTTATTTTTGAGAAGTTTTATGTCCATAACATTTTTACAACAAATTATAGGTGATAAGTTATTATTAGTTCTAATTTGAATTCATTACTGAAATTACTTTTTCGTCTATTAGTAACTACCAATAACAATCTGCCACTTAAAATTAGTTGTGAAAATGTTATAAACATAGCATTTCTCTTTATTTTAGAGCGGTAAAAAGGACTTAAATACAATAAGTATTCTCTATAAAGCCCTATAATTAATTACAAAGTCCACTTGCAATTCTACTTTCTACGCATCATATTTTAAAAATCACAGAATTGGTAAACCTCATATTAAACATAACCCTCGTTGAGTGGTATTAACCATGGTAAAACAATAATTTTCTCTTCTTATGTATTTTTTCTAAATATAGTGCAAGATATCCACCATTGTTCCACCACCTATTGCTTCACTTTGTTTGCACTTGCTATCTTTAACTTTACAACCAACATAAAAAAAATTAAAAATTAAAAAAACCTTGAAACCCTTTTTCTAATTTTCTTTCACACTTGAACCAAGATCACCACGTTCCACACTCCCACCCCCAAACTCTATGCAAATCCATAAACATTTTTGTCCAAACTAATTATCAAGCTTTCAAAAGCCCTAACCAAATCACATTTGTCACATTTATTTTTAATATTTGGGTTTATACTAAGAGATGTCTTTAGGGCATTTATTAATGGATCATTTTAAAAAAGTTTTAATATCATTTTTATGAAAAATATTAAAAAAAATATTAAAAATCAATTACTTATGTCTTTTCTGATATAAAGTTTCTAAAAATACTTCTTAAACCAATATTCTTAACTCTTAAGACATCCGTTAACTTTTCACTTAATAATTTAGAAGCTACAAATTACGAGAAAAAAATTCCAACGGTGGTAGTGGGTAGATATCTTGCATCACCCCCCCCCCCCCCCCCCCCCCCCCTTTAATGGAGCCTTGTTTCACTAGGTTAGTTGGGCTAAATTAGAATCAAGTTAAATGTCAGATTATCTACATTTTCACTTAAAAATATAGAGTAATTCTTAAGTATTCTCAGAGTAAGGAGAATAGTGCTATCTCCTCTCATATTTATAGTCGTGTCCACTCATTAAATTTATAGTAGAGTCCATCATGAATCATGAATGTGAAATGAGTGAGCACCATTTATCCTTACTCCGAGAATACTTAGGAATTTTCCAAAAATATATACTTGATGTGGCCAGTTATAATTAGAGGGTATAGATATAAGGTTTTCCAATGAATCCATATAGAACTTAAAACCTAAAACTAAATCCTAAATTGACACTTATTACAAATATATATATATATATATTTATATATATTTTTTAAATCTAACTCACAAAAATCTCAAAATCGCATTACACCAAGAAAATGGAAAAGTAAAACAAATCCCCAACATCAAATCTACAAAAGTCCAATATCTCTTCTATATGAAATGGTTAGCATCGTTTCCCTGCACATATCAGGGGATTCAATATCCAGAAATAAGTTTTTTTGAAGCTAAAACACAAATTATTACAAAGATGAATCTTTTTCGTTAGATTATGCTGAAGGGTATATGTTTCTCAAATATAACATCCCAAAGACACCTTTAGCCCAATATTTTACTGCACAAATCCCATATATATATATTTTCATAACCAGCAATCAAATAACAACCTTCGGAACAGAAATTACAAACACAAAACCATACTTTTATTTTCATACCCAACAATCAAATAACATATATACTTCCGAATAGAAATTACAAAGTTTAATTTTAGCTTCACCTAGACTTGATTTGTTGGTTTTTGGATAGGGAAGAGTAGAGAGGAAAGCTGCCATAATGTATTCAAACCTTTGGAAATTCAAGGTACAAAAAAAGCATGTATAAAACTGAAATATAAACACAAACTTTTATTTTAGCCCGATACATATATAAAACATCACCCGCGGCCCCTTCCCCATTTTTTTTAACATGAAACATAAAACAACCCTAGAGACTAGATTCAAAAATTGAAACCATTACCATCACCAAAAAAGGTATTGGTGACTATGCCCTTGACTGCACCAAAGATCACCGCTTCAACCCCGGCCGCCACAAGGCCAGGAATGACACGTTGCTGTGGCTGCTGCACCGGTGCAGCCGGAGCAGTGTATGGGATATATGGACCATATCCAGGTGCAGGAACATAAGCTCCCCCATAAGCCAGTGCAGGCGGGTACCCACCACCATAAGCCAGAGCAGGCGGGTATCCGCCGCCATAAGCAGGTGCAGGTGGCGGGTACCCGCCATAAGCAGGTGCAGGTGGGTGTTGATATACATCCACTACCCCATGACCAGGTCCAGTTGGATAATTTACCAGCTCCCCAAACTTCAACCGAAGGTCCAGTACCCCTTTGGCCTTCCCACTGGGGGTAACAACAGTATAGCTGATATGATTTTCACCCTTTGAATCACCATAATTATCCAGCAGTTCCTTCATGGGCACACGGACTCGGCCAATAACTTTGTCTCGGATGATCTTCTCGGCCTTGAGCTTCACCACAACGGTCTGCTGGGCTGCAGCAACATCGTTGATGGTGAACTTCATGGGAGAGTTCCATATGGGACTGCTGCCTCCGTTTTTGTTAATCGGTGTCTTCTGCTCAGAGGAGTTGCTGGAACCGTTAATAGAAACGGTGGCATACAAGCCCATCTTGTTGGAGAAACAACTCACTTTCTTCAAGTCCTTGGCTGAAATGCTAGAGATGTCCAAAGTGCGGTGGCTCATCTGGGAGATTTAGATCAAAGAAATTTTGAAAAGGATTTGATGGAAATGGAGGAGGAAGAGGTATTTTAACTCGTTGAAGTTGGTGGGGTGAGAGTTCTGGTGGAGGGTTATATGTATAGAAGCTCACATACAGACACAACGGAAGTGAGAGTTTCAGAGCATGACCACGGTTCACTTTTGTGCCCTAACTATTTCGTGTACTACTCTTTTCCTTAACTAGCTAATTATAATGATATATTTTTTTATGATAACCAGGGTCAGTTCTACCTTAAGCATGCAATTGGATGAGGTTCAAAAAAATCAAATCATCTTAATCCTAAAATATTATACTTTTT
This sequence comes from Notholithocarpus densiflorus, assembly GCA_030021035.2. Classification (NCBI taxonomy): domain Eukaryota; kingdom Viridiplantae; phylum Streptophyta; class Magnoliopsida; order Fagales; family Fagaceae; genus Notholithocarpus; species Notholithocarpus densiflorus. The sequence goes on along the minus strand of JARYZH020000187.1, from coordinate 72,965 downwards.
CTTTTGAAAAATTATTTATCTGGCTATCATTTAATAAATTTATATGTATTTTTCTCTCTATTTCACTTAGAAAAGTCTTTCATCATTTATTTTTTAAAAATTATTTTCATCTTCTCATAAAAAATTAAATAATTGATATATTAATACAAAAAAAAAATCATATATATATATATATATTATTAAAGCAGAAGCTTAATTAAGAATTTAAATTAAATTCTAATTGCAATTGAAATTCATACCAAAAGTGTCCTTCTAATTACCCTATATAAATAAATCTCTTGTTCTTTCCTTTATTTTTTTTTAATTTGTTATGGAATGAATATATATATATATTTATTTAATGTATTAGAAGAAAACATACTATAATTTTTATGATTAAAATTTTATGCTATATTTTACTTTATCATCCATAAAACAAAACAAAAATTTTCATTTAGTTTGTTTCATTATTATATTTCTTTTATAATACATGTTATATATTAGGGCGTGAAAAATACTATTTATTTTTTTATATATTATGTACATTTATGTTTTTTAAGCCTATTGTTATATTCTATTATGTAATATTTAATTAATTTAATAAAAAAGCCTTGATTTAAGATATTTAAAGAATATTTAAGAAATAACACACAGACTTAATGAAAGAAAATATTTGCTTCAAATTATAGAAAGCCAACATTATGAAATTTTCTTATGTAAGAAAAAATAATATATAATATTAATAAATCATGTTAAAGGCTTTTTTTTTTTTTTTTTGTGTGTGTGTGTGAATTTTTTTTATTAAAATATTATTATATTTGGCTTAGCTCCTTGAAAATCTTTCTAATTTCACTATTGGGTATAAATAATGGACCCACATATATAGGTAATGCAAACCAATAAGTCTTGTTAATACTAAAAAAATTCACCAAATTTTCCAGATTCCACCCCTTATTTTTGTGTTTTGGGTTGTGGTGGGCTCAGTCATGATGAAGTGACAAATCTATGTGATAGAGGAGGATACCAAAATTTTGATGAAGCAAACAATGTAAAGAACAGAAATAAAAGGTTTGTAATTGTATCACTCTACACACAGCTAGTATCACTAACCTTCCACACCAAGTATGCTACAGTACGCATATCCTAGCTGTTGCTGAGTCACTAAGAACATTCCATAATCCAAATAACTAGTGCCACAACAAAATGACAACCTTTGCTACAACTATCTATATGATCAATATATTGTGATTAACGGAGAAAAAATTGTAAGTTTATATGAAAATAACATGTAGTCAGTCACGCAGTCACAATTTATCTGAGAATTATAGTAAAAGTTGAGTTTGTTTGCAGTACTAAAAGAACTCATAAAATTTCTTGCATCATGCCCACATACCGCAGGCTTACGTGTATGATTACCTAGTTAAGATTCTGGTCGGTTTGAACTTTGAACACTGTTTTAAATAATTGTAAATTATGCTGGATTACGATATATGAAAATGATGGATCGATTATGCTATGCGCTCATGCGTGAGCATATAAGTCAACGAAATACAAAACAAAAATAGTGAGAGAGAGAGGCTCAAATATTTCACGCCAAGTAGAGTGCTGCGTCCTGATCAGCTACACAGGTAGAGAGATTAACAGTTTAAATTTTGTTCTAATTCTATACGCTAGAGGGAAAATGAGCCTACAGATCCTATCACTTAATTCAATGAATTTCTTATGTATTAAGTCTTCAGACTTGTAATTATCATTACTTTCAATATTTAGTTGTATTTCATTGACTGTATGTAAGTATGTGTGTGTATGCTTTTGTACGTTCCCTGCGTTTTGTGAATGCCCCTAGCCAATTAATGCTTTGCAAATTAATCAATTATATTTTTATTTGTATTTTTTCGACTAAATAAGATAATTTTTTAATTACAGATGATGAAGAAATTAAGGATTGTGTTTTAAACCTTTGATTCGCTTTACATATTGTCTGTGATAGGGTTTATTGCACACTTAAGGTGAAGCTAAACCCTCAGCCTCAAAAAAAAAGGTGATGCTATAAACCCATGGATGGAGTTGCACATTTTGTGCAAAAAAGTTTCAATTGTGATTCTCATAGGGCATGTGCCTCGTCTAAGGTTGAGTTTTTAGTATCTTTCCCTAGAATTATATATCTACAGAGAAAGTCCATGATCCATTTTTGCATAAGAACATTAGCATTGGTGGTGCTAAAAAGCCATATTTTTATTTTTAGCACCACCAATACTAAAAAGCATGTTGCAATGGTGGAGAGAAAGCCAAAAAATTTGGCTGTTAAGCTACAATGCACAGCCAAAGATGGCTGTACATTGTAGTTAAGATAGTTTAAAAAATATATATTTTATTAAAAGTTATATTATTTTATTGTGTTAGTGGTGGTGGTGGTGGTTGTGGTTGTTTATTATAGTAGATATATTATTTTATTGTGTTGAATGTTAAAATAAAATCACTCATAATGTTAAGTGTTTTGTAAAGTGATGTAATAAAATAAATAAATTAGTTTTTTGTAGTGACAAATTGCTAAATTTTTGGCACCACTAATGTTGATGCTCTAATCTAGCATAAAGAGAAGTCATCTTCACTTGTATGCCGGATTTATGAGTGGAAAGGTAGCAGTTAAAGATCTCTCTAAAGGTGTTTTTTTTTTTTTTTTTGGGGACAAAAGTACAAGAATTTTCAAAAAATGTAAAGCTTGGATCTAATGTAATGGACCCGTTAGAATAGTAACAGAATAGTAACACGTGTCTACTTATGACCATATGTCATCATCTCAATAAATCCAGTATGCTAGACCCAAGCCAAGTTCAAAATAAATGTCCATTCAATTAGCTTTGGGGGGAAAATAATTTTTTTTCACATGCCAGAAGCAAACAATTTTAAAGAAATTAAATTTATCACGCAGAAATTTTCCTTTCGAAACTAATGGAGCCGTAATCCTGATAAACAAATTATAACATAAGATACATAAACTAATGGAGCCTTAATCCTGATAAACAAATTATAACATAAGATACGTAACCAAACAAAATAAATGACTTTGTCTGCACTTTGTTGAAGATGGCAACGTGAAATAACTTTGTGCATGAAAGAATATGGCTTTAAATTGCTATCCCCAAGACATAAATGTATAGATAAGGTCATAAAATATGTGTTATTATTTGTAAGTTATTGATAATTGTAATAGTCAATTCTATAGTAGAGTTTATACATAATTTTAAACGATACAATTTATGAATCTAATTTTTATAAGTTTATAAAATAAAATCATTTTATCTAATCAACTCAAATAATATAATTTTAATTATTATTTAATTATTAATTATTAGCATATATTTATAAATGTATAAAAAATGCATAACGACCTATCACCTACAGTTTCAACCTATCAAAATAGGCCTATCTTTTAATTTAGTCAGCCGATCTCTTGTAAACAGGCCCAATTTACAAAGACGAGAACAGCTTAGAGCCCATTAAAAGTACTATCCCATCGGTTAAAACTTTTTTTTTTTTCTTTAAGAATGAAAAACCTCATAAAGTGCGATGAGAAGTGAGAACCATAGCTCGGTGAAGCCAAAAAGCCATCTTTTTTTTTTCCCCCCTGACGTGGTATTTATGATTTTAGAATACCACTAATCCTCCAAATAAGTGTAATCTCTCTATACCATGAATAATTGTTAATGCTCACACGGCATATACAATTTATTTTTTTGAACTGAGATCATGACTTCAATTCAAAATCTAGAATATGCGTATGATAGGTCATGTATAATAAAGGTTTTCCTTCTTTAAAACTTGGACATGGATCAAGGTTATAATATTGATTATCAAAAATAGCTATTCTTACTAAAATTGTACATATTGTATCATATCGACCGCTAAACTTATCTAAATACGCCTAAAACGTATCAAATAAATACAAGCATGTAATAGTTGTATAAAGGATTTTCGAACTGGCTGATACAAGGAAAAATAAAATTAAATGAGTTATATATTATGACAAATGGCCTCAGGTTATTGATAAGTTTGAATCCAACATATTTAATTATATTGTCAACATTTTAAACCCCTAATTAAGCCTTAATCAATCTGGATCAAAATCAACAAATCAAATCAAACCACATGTTTCAGGAAAAATAAATAAATCAAACCACATGTGACCCTAAAACGCAGAAATTTTTTGCAATTTTCAAGCATAGGACACGATCTAGCAGGTTCTAGATACATGTTTCGATCTGTTTCGTTCTCTTGAAAATGAAAGAGAAAACAAAAAGGAAAAGGAATAATGCTCTAAATGCTAAACAACGTACCGCTTTCGCTAACAAGTAGCAGCTTCACGAGGTAATCTTCCTTACTCTCCTTACCCTCTGACGCTGCAAATGAAACAGGAGAAAAAGTTGTTGATATATATAAAAAATAACTTCAATACCACAGAAGAGTTTTTGCAGAATACTCACAATGAAGACCCCGTATATGTAACATTTGATGAGAAAGAATTGAAGGTATGAAAGTATAAATTGAAACCCATCTTTCTGAACTTCAATGGCATTTTCAGACATATAAATCGACCTGGCAAAGACTTAGTGACTTAGTCCAACTTATGAAACATTGACTTATAAATAACATTAACTTGTTCTTATCAGTGTTTATAAAGAAAAAAGACTTGTTCTTATCATTTCTAATTATAGTTTTATTATATGATGCTTCTGGGAAAATTCATCCAAAAAAAAATTATATATGATGCTTCCAGGACCTTGCAATAATGCAATCAAAATGAGGAATATCCGAATATAACTCATAGGAAACCAATTATTAAGATCAACCTAGTGTTTTAGATACCAGTCTAGGAAAAGACCCCAAACGATCAAGCTTGGAGCAGGCACATGCCCCATGAGGATCAATTAAATATCCAACTTTTTTTTGTTGAGATAGAGTTTCAACCTATGGTGTCCACTCTTGATAATAACTCTTTATCGTCAGACCAAGACATCAATCAGTTTTTGGTGTAGATGGAGATTGAACCCCAGATTTCTTATTCAACTATCAGATACTTTACCAATTGAGCTAGTTGGAACCCACAATTAAATATCCAACTTAGTTGTATATAAAAGTGCAACTACACTGTCCCTACTGTAAAGCGAATCAAAAGATTTGCACTATCAGCATTCTTGACTCATTGTCTATTAAAACCTTGTTTAGTTTAGTGTGAAAAATACTAATCTATACCATACATAGAAATATAGAAATAGAGAGAATAGAAAATTTTTGAAGTTTCTAACGGACACTTCTAAAGTTTGAATTTCCTTCCCCCACTTAAAATGTATATAATGAAAGGTCAAAGTTCTCCTCCAACTCATTACATTGTGATTTATAGAACCATCCACATTTTAACAAATCACATAACTTATTTAAAAAATCATGTGACTAATTAAAAGTACACCCTGGATTGAAGGAATTTTCCTCCAAACTGGTTTTTAAATAATATTTCTATTCAAAAATAGAAATTTATACCATATATAATAATATTCTTCTCAAAAAAAAAATATATATATATTTATATATATATATATATAGAGAGAGAGAGAGAGAGAGAGAATTAGGAATTAATTTTCTACTAATGTTTTATTGTACCACATCAGTCACCTATTTTGAATTAATCATTTTTTTTTCAATCTTCACTTTACCATTGCTCTTCCCCCAACCCTTTACTTCTATTTTTTTGTTTTTCTTCTCCCTTTTATTTTGCATCTTACACTTAGTTTGGTAAAACAAAAGGGGGGAGGGGGGGGGGGGGGAGAGAGAGAGAGAGAGAGAGAGAGAGAAGGGAAGGGAAGAGGGGAGAAGAGAGGGAAAAGAAAGGATAATTTTTTTTCCTTTCCCTTGTTTGGTTTGTAAGAAAGAAATTAAGGGAAACACACCTTATTAGTGGGTCCCACCATAAGTACTCTTTCTTCTATCTCCTTTCCTCCAAATTTGGGAGGAAAGAAAATGGTGGGCCATGGAGGAATTTGTTTCCTTGATTTTCCTTTCTTTCACACCAATTCTTCCTAACCAAACAAAGGAATTTATTTCCTTTCTTTCCTTTTCTTTTCTTCCCAAATCCCTCCTAACCAAACAAAGTGTTACTATTACTCTTCCTCCAAACATTTACTGGGTACTAAGAATGAAAACTTCTTGCATATGTCATGATTCATATTGATGATTAATTATAATCAGATTCTCTTAATTGGGTTAAGCTAGCTACCACTGTTAGGGTCATATTTTTTGTAATTGGCTAATCCTTTGACAAAATGCACTTTACTTGTAATTGGGTAGATCTAAAATGGGTTTAGTACTTCAAGAAACATGTTTTTCAAGTCAAATATTAAAGACATGAAAATTAGTCCAAGAAACAAGTGAAGAAGAGCTGTTCATCACGTCTCGACAGATGCCTGCTATTGAGACTTAGGGCCTGTTTGGATAAGCTGTTTCAAAATGTGCGTTTTGAAAACTCCATTTTAAAAACCACAGATAAGTGTTTGGTAAAAATGTGAAAATATGCGTTTTCTATTTTTAAAGCCATCTTAAACGTTTGGATAAGCTGTTTTAAAAATAGTTGTTTTGAGTATAAATTCCAAAAAATGACTTAACTATTTTTTGAAGGTTATATTGTCATTTTTCCTATGATCAGTGTTTTTTATTATTGAAAATATGTAATTAAGCTTAACAATTACATTAATAATAACAACAATAATGATGTTTTTGTTGTTGAAATTCATGGAGAGAAGTTTATCAATTTTAAAATATTAAAAATAACTCATCAAGAAAAAGATATTAAAATGATCAGGAAAATAATTATATTAAAATGTTAATTGCCAACAATATCAATACTAGACAATCCATTACAATAATAAAAAAGTTCTTATCCGAAAAATTAAAAACCAAAACACCAAAACAGAAATAATAAAAATATTTTTTACAACCCACAAATGGATCGAGCTATTTTGTCACGAACAAATTTCATCTCCTCATCTTATATATTTTCAACGTTTGCCTATCTGCTACTACCTTCTCCACTACTATTGCTTCTTGGTCTGTCCAAGTCATGTTCATCCCAATTGAATCCCTCATCTTCCCTATCATGTTTTCTAATAAAATTATGCAAAACACAAGTAGCAACTATAATGTTTCTTTGGTGCTTAATGTCATAAGGTGGCATTTGCTTCAAAATTTTCCATTTATTCTTCCACACTCCAAAAGTTCGCTCAATTGCACTTCTAAGTGATGAGTGAACATAATTAAACCTCTCTTCTATGTGATTCCCTCGACCAGCTCGTCGAAAATCTGAAAGATGATACCTCTGTCCCTTATAAGGTGGCAAATATCCTTTCCTTAAGGGGTATCCAGCATCAACTAAATAATATTTTCCTAGTAAAAGAAAAAAAAAATGTAAGATGTACATAAATAATATCCTTCATACATATTTAATATATAAAAATTTCATATACCTGGTGGTGGTTTTGGAAAGTTGACAGATTGTCGACGGATAGCATCTAAGAAAATACGTGTATCATGTGCTGCACCCTCCCATCCAGCCATAACAAATGTGAAAAGTAAATCAAAATTGCATGCTGCCATCACATTAAAAGATGTCACACCCTTTCTATTATAATATGGAGCTTTCTTGTCGTCTCCAACAACAACTTGGATATGTGTACCGTCAATGGCACCAATGCAGTCCTAAAATAGAATATAAATTTTAGTTACTTAGGAAATAATCCTAACAAATATTAGAAACAAATTAGAATGTATGAAATGAATACCTGAAAGTGTGGCATGTAGAATGGATTCTTCTATATATGTCTTGGAACTACACTAAATGTAGGGTCAGAAGGCTTGAAGATATCCATTGACATTATGTTAAGGCGTTTTAGAACTCTATGAAAATGTCTGTGTATAGTCTCACCAGAATGTTGGAATCTTTCTTGAACCATCCTATAACAAGCTCCTTGTCCAAGTATCATTAAACATATACCTACTGACTCTTCAAGCCTAATATGCTGTGTGTGCTGAAGTCCATATGTATGTTGTAAAACATTACACAATTGAAGGAAAACATGTGGCTTCATTCTAAACATTTCGTTTCATTACCCGTCAAACAATCCATCAACCACATATAGCCAGTTTGTTCAGAATCTCTACAAGGTTGCTTATCCATATATTTCATATAATATGTCACTGCAACATGACATCCAGCAATAGCAAGATCATATAATTCCTCATCATCATATTCATCGTTTTCCACATCAGAAGAATGATCTTCATCACTATTATCAATATAATCATTGTAATCCATAGGAATAACACCTAAAGAAAATGATTAAATCACAATATTAGATAAATCACAATAAAGAAAATGATTAAACATTTAAAAAATAATAACGGGATAAATCAAAATAAGTATCTATCACACAACAAAAGCCCACAAAAGTATCTACCTAATGGTCATGACTGCCTATAGTTAGTCTGTGACAAAAACCCCCTAGGTAGACTCAAAGACAACTTATCTTAAGAGCACCTTACAGTGGATGTGTTCTTAAGTAATAAGAACTCTAGGAGCACCTTACAGTATTTCATACATAGCATTGATATGTTCAATGAAATAGAACTATACACAGAACAATACCAATGAAATAGAACTACTCAAAGACAAATTTCCTTTCTCTTTACCCCGTGATAATGTAATTAACACTTTAACAGTAGAATTTTCAACATGGTGGTTATGGTGGGGTTGTTGAGACAAATTTTTAATCAATAAAGGGTCACCAATTATTCAGCAAAAAAAAGGGTCACCAATTTGTCTTTAGCTTTGTCCCATTTTTTCCAAACTAATTAGACCCCACGTCTTACTTTAGTTTCCTCAACACAATAAAAAGGGTTATTAGAGCCTCAGTTCTTGGCATTCTCACTCTCAAGTAGCTTTCTCACCACTTTATACTTCAGCCTTCCCCAGTAAAGTACTATACAGCTCTGCTTCGAGATGTCTCTGGGAAGAGGTAGTGCAAGTCAAGCCATGGTCATGCTGGTTGTGCTTTTGTGCCTACTTGTTCACTTTGAACACGCATGCAGCAACTAAAGAAACCTTTTGAAGCACCTTAACACACCAAACATACTTCCAAGGAAGTTTGCAGCAAACCTTTACAAATGGATGAACATCAAACCTGCCACTGTGGTTAAGTCTCCAAACATCTCATCCCCTCTGCCAGAAGGACTATTGTATAGAGCAGCTAAAAAAACGAATCTACCAGCTCTAATTTCCAATCTTAAAAAGCATGAATAAAAGATTCTACCAATACATCATTCTACCAATTCATTTTCTCTTCTTCTTTTTTTTTTTTTTTTTTTTTTTTTGTGCTATAAGTGATATAATTTGAGGGCCTAATTTTAAAAAAGTGGAGCTTTAATCTTCCATATGCTATATTAGTAGCTACTATTTTACAATCAAACAATACCTATTGCATGAGTAGGTAGCATGTCATTATACTCATTCATTTCCTGCACTTCTGATGTCATTAGAATCATAACACAAATTAACTGCTACTAAAGCTCTAAATTAAAGCCCTACTTCCTACAACAATGACAAAGGGGTACTTAAATCTTCCATATGGTACATGAGTTGCTGCTATTTTACGCTAAAACAGCCCCTATTATTAAGAAATTAAATCACACTGCTTTTAAAAGCAGACCTAGCAAGTAACCACTTATAACAGCTAAGTGATTATTCAGTTATTCCTAGGATTGAACCTTGTAATTGGCTACTGCAATCACTAATTACAGCAGTAATGCAGCAATGATTATTTGCAACAGTAACATGCTTCCTTGCAGCAGTAATGCAGCAAGCTCTTCTACTACAGCAGCCACTGCACTACTCAGTCAGTCCACAAAGATATAACACTCTGATACAATATGGTGCCACTGCACTACTCAATCAGTACACAATATGATCCTAACACAGCACTGATCTAACAAACTCAACATTGGTGAAAAAATAAAGTTGATTTATTAGCAGAAAATTGTGAGAACAATGAAAAGAGGTCCCAACTAGCAACAAGTTAAAACACCCTCATAACCACATTATTCAAATGATAAAACAATAAAACATTAAAAACATCTCTTGCTTCCATCAAACATTATTCAAAGGATAAAACTTAAAACACCCTTAGTGCCAAAGTAGTGCCCTCCTAATAATCTTGCCTCCTCTTTCAGAAACTGAAGTTGTAAATATGGTTCTTCCATCACGACAAACATCTCTCTCTTTTCTCGTTTCTGAAAAATGTGTGCTACCATAAGGTAGAGTTTGGAACCCTTCTCAATGCCATCTAAGGTGCACACACGTTCCATGACATTACGAATAGTACTACTTGGCTCCACTGAACAAGCTAAGTTCCTTAACTCCACAACATCACAGATACGACTAAGCTGTTGTGTCAACTGTAATGCTGTTCCTCCTTTCTTCCCTTTACTTTGTGTGGATGATGGTAAAACTCGCTTCCTTCCTTTGTTTTGTATTGGGTTAGGTGGCTGTGTGAGGTTTGGAGTCTCATCTTCATGAACGTCATCATCATCATTTGGAGAAGATGAGTCAGCAGAAGTATCACCTAACCCTTCCTTAGGTGTCTCAAGATCATCAGGTAACACACCTGAAGTGGAGGCCCATGCTAAATCTCCTGTGGCCGCAATGTCCTTAAACATAATGTCTAATAAGTCAACATTCTCCAAACCTTTCTCTCGAAATTTGGCAGCTTCAGGAACCTCCTACAATTTTGAATATTTTCATTAATAACTCAAATAGCATGGTTTATCTACTAATACAAAATATGTACAATGGGTTACACAAAACATACCATTAGTTTCCTCTCCCACCACTCATCAGTTGCAGCCTTTGGTTGCATCCCATCCCAATCCAGTTTCACTTCCCTTCAACCTATTCCAAAGTACCCAATCTTTCTTCAAACTATCCCATTTATGCTTATACTTCGCCCTAGGATATTCCTTTCCAGTTTTCTTTTCAAAAGTTGCTATTATATTTGTCCAACCCTTTTTACTAAAGTGGGTATTAGGTCGATTACCCTTAAATACCTCATCCACACAAGCTTCACAAAAGATAGTCGTTACTCTTGATGGCCATTGAACTCTAACATTTGAGCTATTTTGGGATTGTTTGGTGTTGGAATTTGCAGTCTCCTTGTTCTTAACCATCTAAACAAAATATAGGTTTATTAATAACAATGTTCAACCAAATATGTAAAAATTCCAATGCTCTTACAAACAATACTCTGTTATAGGTAAAACAATTTCACACGAAATAAACTAGCAATACATTTTAGTTCAAAATTAGTAAACGGCAGAACTAGCAATAGAATAAGTTCAGCTTAAGTGTAGGTTCAATTTAAAAGGCAGCAAGAACAAATTGGATGAAACAAATGCCTAAATTTTTTAATGAATCATAAATTTAATTGATGATAATAAAAAAAAACACATGCAAAAAGGACATATTATAATAGATAGCACTTCAAAACAACATTATAATAGAAATGCAAACAACAACAGAACAACAACCTGATCTGCACAGAACAACAACCTGAACAACAGCAGAACAACATTATAATAGACAGCACTTCAGGACATATTATAATACACTCTTAACTGCAAAAACACTCTTGACTGCAAAAGTAAAAGCACTGCAAAACACTCTTAAACTGCAAAAGCACATCAAAACAACAACCTGAAATTTTCCATCAACCCTATCTATTTGAATTTTTTTTTTTTTTAAACTTCACAACCAGTAAAGAAACAGCAGCGACAACAACAACTTGAAATATTCTTCAAACCCATATACTATTCAACAAGAAAAAACTAATCCCATCCAATCCAAATGGTTTTGATCAACCTCATTTGTCTGAAATTGTTTTAAAAACTTCACAACCAGTAAAGAAACAACAGCAGCAACAACAAATCCCTTAGTCATGTAAGTTCTAATATTTTGAGTTTATTCAGTCATCTAAACTAACATGCAAAAGCCCAAATCAATATAATTATTTCAGAGATGGGTAATGGAGAATGTTTACCTGGAAATCGTGATGCAGAACAATGACGATAATCGGAGAGAGCAACTGAGCAATAACAGAGAAGAAAGAAGTGAATATCGCGAAATTGGTGAGGAGAGAACCACGACTGATGAGATATATATATATGGAGAAGGGATAGGCTGGGATTTCGGTAAATTATTTCCCACCGTTGAGGCTAATTTGGGTTTTTAGCCGAAACAATTAGCGGCAACCCAATCGTCCAAACTGCGCAATGCTGAAAAGGCAGTAGGAAATTTCATTTTTGAAATCGCGAAAATCTGCGGAATTGAAAACGCAATCCCGCAGATATCGCCTAGCCAAATGCATTCCTGGAATTGCGATTCGCAAAACTGCTGTTTTGTGCAATGTAAACGCCTAAACAAACGGGCTCTTAATGTGAAACCCAATAGATAACTTGACAGCAGCTCAATCTATCAAGAATTACGATTTCAAAATTTCCATATCTGAAATTTGGCCCAGCCTTACATATTTGTTTAGGATTTCTTTTCTTACAACCCTAGACATATATAAGGCTTATTTTAAAAGTCGTCACACACAGATACAGAGACCAAGAGACCTATTTTCTCTATGTGAAGCTACTGCGTTTGTACGCCATAGGGTTTTGTAACCGAGTGCTTCCAGATCTTCATTGTTAATGAAGTGAAGAACTTTGCAGCCAATAACATCTGTTCAAGTTGCTGGAGTTAGTCACATACTTGAGATTCATGCAAAAGGTTAGTCACAAATTGAAGGTTTGTGCATTAAGGAAAAGAAGGCTACTACAAGATCAAGTCCAATTAGGTATTGGAGCAAATGTTCAATTGTAGGTTGGTATTTCGAGATAGGCCAAGGGTAGTTGGTAAGATTCTTTATACTTATAACTGCTTGATTGTTGATTAGTGGATTATTAGGAGTGGTGACCTTAAAATCACCCGGTGGGATTTTGCCTTGCGAGATTTTTCCCATTTGTCAACAAATCACCGTGTCAAATTTATTTTCCGCTGCATTTAGTATTTTTGGTAATTTGTTGGTGCCTCCACAATTTTCATGCAATTGAACCTAATTAATCAACTTCGGTAATTGAATTAATTAACCGGGGTCAAGCTATCTTAACCCAACAACCACCTATTTGGAATCTTTTGCTCACTTGTTTGCGTTTCAAGATTGGATTGGGCTTCCTTAATGGCCCGAGTTTAGTTTAGGGAGCTGAATCCATTTCTCACATCCACACAAATGATAAGAAAGGCAAATATTGTGTCTTCCAATTATGCAACAGCCAAACCTGCAAAAGAAGGAAGGAAAAAGCTAAACAAACCTCATAACTAGAGAGAATTAGATGTTACCTAAAAAGAGGGTTGGGAGGGGGGGGGGGGGATATAGGTGTAATGAGCTGCAAGAAAAAATGACACTCCAACTTGTGTAATTAAGAACTCACAATGATGCATTACATATTTGCTGAATTCAACTTGATATACCAACAAACATAAATGAATGTGTTTTCAAGTGTGTGTGTGTGTTGTATTTTCTAGTCTGGAGTTAATCTCATCCCTTCACCTTCACTTTAAAGCCCTCTTTGTTTTTATAATGATAATGGAGTCACTCAAAAACCCACTAAATGGAGAGAAAATCAATTATGACTATTGGGTATATTAACACTCATTGCATTGAGTTATGTTCAAATTAAGAAGGATGAATTAGTGCTGGCTTTTTACCTAAATAACAATTTAGTTGATTGGGCTCCATAAGAAATGCTAACCCAAAAGAAAAATTCCCTTTTTAATTTGTTGAATTTAAGGGTTCAATCTTGCTGATGATGCACAAAAATCGTTAGTGAGCTGATCGTCCACACGCGCTCCAATGGGGGTACATGAAGAATAAGAAAACCAAAAATCAACAAAGAGCACCAGTGGAGTGCCGGCCAAAAACCCTCCGAAAATTAAATTAGTGATTATAGAATCTCTAGGAACTCAATAGTGTGAGAGTTAGGAGATTTCACGTACCTTTGGAGGAGAGGAGGTCTGATACTTATGTAGTGGTAGGGAGCAGACTAAGATCCCTTTCCTTGTAGAGAAGATTTTGGAGTTAAGGCTCCGAGATTCTAGGGCTTTCCTTCCCATATTGGGAAGATATGAATGTGAGGCAAGGTCTTTGGGTGTGGTGTGCAAGTTGTTTCCGTGTAGAAGTTTATGAGTGAGGAACACATAGAGGCTTGTGGGACCCAATTAGTTCAACTATCAGTATTCCTACTTTCACCCGTCCGTATGCGTCTACCTTTGTCCGTATGTGCATCTATGATCACCCATTGGTATGCAAGTGGGGAGTACTCAAGTGTTTGTCGATCACATGAGTAGTTGCCCGATGGGCCCTCTTGGGAAGAGTGGATAACTGACTCGTTGGGATGTTGAGAACTCAACTGATGGGTCTTTGATCTGTGGGTCCCATTGGAGGGGACATCCACCCTGATGAGTCAAATGTTTTTCTAGGACGAAAATACCCCTATCACTTGCATTTTTTTGATTTTATGAGTTCCTAAACTTACACATTTCATCAATCAAGGGTCCAATAATCTCACAGCCACAGGTGTTCCAAGTTCATTTGTGAAATCTTTAAGTGGCCCAAGTGGATTCATGCTAATGACCCTTTTTAGTCTCTAATTCATTTCTTCTTTTCTTTTGTGTATGGGCTTGGTCTACATTTTAATGAAGGAATTTATTTAATTTTAGCTTTTGATTAGTAGTGGACCCTTCCTCACTTGGTATCAATTCCGTGGGCTCAAGTTGGCCTCTTCGGCCCAATGTTTGGGCTATTGACTTGATCCATTGGTGAGCCTTGTTGTTCATTTCAGTGGGCTTTGGGCTGTTCACGTGGCACCAAAATTAGCCCATCTCCTCTTGCTTGTCTGATCTCTTTTAATAGGCATGCTTGTGCGCTGTGAGTTATTTAGGCTGCATTCCATGGGTTATAGGCTTGAATTTGCTAGAATATGTTGCTTATGTTTCTGGGGTCAATAGGCTAGGTCCATTTTTTTAAAGAAATTTTGTGCAAAAATTGTCCCCTAACACCTCCCTATGGAAAAGGATCATACTTAAGAATCCCTAGGTTAGTAAGAGAGCTCGTAAATTGAGTTAGTTTTACGTGTGTTCCTACTCCTTTATATGACTAATATTTCTACAATTGGTTGCTTTGAAATGTGCCAGTTTTACATCATTATCTTTGCGACTAGGTAGATGCAGAGATGATGACGGGGATGAGAATGAATGGTTTGTTCTGTCAACACCACTGTACTATATACGAGGAATAGTGGCCATGATAAATCTGTGTGTTTATGCGAGTATAACAAATATTAATATTAATAGAATATTATTGTTCAAAAAATTTATTCAAGGATAGAACTTAATGTGTGTTTATACATAAAAATGACCAAAAAACTAGGACATTTAAATTTTCTTTTCACTATTTTTTTAAATTTTTAAAATTAAAAGACGTAAAGAAAAAATTCATAAATATATGTGCAAAATTGAAGAAAGTACAGTTACTTGATCAAAATTACTTAAGATAAATATTTTTTTAAAACACAGTTCAAATAAAATCATGCGAATTTTTCTAAAACATCATTGGTTTTTCTCATTTTAATTGAGTGTTTTTGCTAATCTGGTATTTCTTTAGTAGTAGCCCAAATTTTTGTTCTGTTCATTGGTTGACAGTTTAACCATTGGATAGGTACGGTTCTAATAACTATGGTCTATTGGGATTGTGTGTTTGTAGTTGGCTTACAACATTTTGTCCTGACCAAGATACTTTTAACCAGATTTGCACCTACCCCTAGTAACCCACCTCGCCAGTCGCCCCCCACCCGAAACTGTTTGTATTGAAGTTCTTGTTCTAATAATATCACTCATTCACATTTAAAAAAAGAAAAAAGAAAGAGATGCTGACTTGTCTAAAGTAACTAGGACCAAGCAGGATACGGGTCGGGTTAGGTCAGGTTGAAAGTCACCCGCATGGACTCCAAACCTTATGAGATTTTAGCTACTAAAGTTCAGAAATATTGAATTTGGGATTTGTTTCATCAACAAAACATTGATCCAAACCAAATGTAGGCCAAATCGAACAATTTACATCACTCACACGCATAATAGCCACAGTTGTTGAGATGCTATTGCTATACAAATAGAAGAGAGGTTAAGGTTTAAACTTTAATACGCTCTTCACCCACTTGCAGCTCCACATTGAGTCCAGGGTGGTCACACTCACCGAACCACCCTGATTTGTGAAAAACATAATTATTTTATATAAAATTTAAAAAAATTATGTTTTTTATCCTTAAATTTTTTTTTTCTCCAAATTAGTAAGACGATGTGTCTAAATTAGCTTCACTCCTGATTTTATTTTGCAATATCCATTGGATTTGGGACAATCTCCTAAATAATTAAAAGAAACAATACTTTAGGTCAGTCAATGTGTATTGTGTGCATATATAGTCTATTTCTTACTTTAAAGACAATATTAGTATATATATTATATTAGATAGACTCAGTTAGTTTACGTCCAAAACAAGAAGAAAAGTCCCAAATTAAGTGACTTAAATTCTATAGGTATTCGTGGGTTCTAGCTAGCTCAACTTGTAAGGTCTCTGATGGTTGTATAAGAGAACTGGGGTTCAATCCCCGCCTACACCAAAAACTGATTGGTGTCTTGGTCTGATGATAAAGAGCAATTATCAGGAGCGGACGCCATAAGTTGAAACTCTCTCCAAAAAAAAATTCTATAGGTATTCTTTTTTATTAAACACAACCATAGTTTAGTGATATTAACCATGGTAAAACAAGATTTTTCTCCTCTCTTTTTTACCCTTAAAATCTGGTGCAAGATATCCACCATTGTTCCACCGGAGCTCCAGCTCTGTCCGCATACCTAATATTGCTTCACTTTGTTTGTGCTTGGTAGTTATTGGTATCTTTACCTTTAAAACCAAAATATTAAAAATAAAAAATAAAAAAACTTGAAGAACCTTTTCTTCACCCATCAACCAATATCACCATGTTCCACACTCCCACCTGGAAACCCATTGCAAATCAAAATTTGAGTTTATATCAAAACATACTCTACTTGACTATATATTTAAATATGCCTTCCATCTGTTTTTTTATTTTCATATTTATCTTACATTGTACAATTAAAGCATATAAAAATAATATTTATTGTAATCTTTAATTTATTTAATAAAAAAACCTTTAGTTATTTAAAATTTTATAAAAATATTTTAAAGGATAGTTACAAATGAGAAAGAAAGAAAATATTTGCCTCAAATTATATAAAACCGACTTTATGAAATTGTCTTATGTAAGAAAAAAAAATACATATTATTTAATAATTAATAAAGTTAGAATCATATATGTTTTAATTTAAGTATAAAAGTACTGAAGTTAAACAATGTAAAGGCAACAATGTGAAGAATTGAAGTAAAATAAGGTTTGTATCACCACATACTGGTATTATTACTAATCTTCAACACCAAGCATGCTAGAGTGCGCATATCCTAGCTGTTGCTGAGCAAAGGAGTCAATACCGTACCGAAGGCTGTACCGGTTTGACCAGCGGTACGATATATTTCAGATACTGGTCAATACCGGTGTACCGTTTCGAGTTTACCGCTATTTTTTATATTTATAAATAAATATATATATATATATATATGTATGTGTGTATGTGTGTGTGTATATATTATAATAAATATAAAAGTTTACCATAAAACATTTCCTCAATTCAGAACTAATTATTCATGGTTTTAGACTTTAGTATCAATTAAAAGAAAAAAAAACACAATATAAAAAATAGAAAGCTTAAAAGTTACCATTTCATACTAAGAAAACAAATAATACTAATAAGTTAATGGAAATAAATTACCATTCTGCGCTAACAAAATTTCAAAAATTACAAAACTTAAAAAAAAAAAAAAAAAAAAAAAACTTTTTTCTGGTATTGCCCGAAATTGGCCGATATGGCCGGTACGGCAGGGTATTTAAACCGGTACGAAACGTTGATGTTTCGATACTAGTATACATACCGGTACGGTACATACCGGCCGGTATGGCTGGTACCGGTACGATATTGACTACCTTGTTACTGAGTCACTCTGCGATTTAGAGACCATTCCATAGCAATAAAATTTCTTGGGACATCAATGATCATGTCATGGCAACGTCCGTAGGTGCAAAATGCCCACCAGGTTTGAATGATAATAAGAGACAAAAGGTTTTAATTTTGTCAGTTGTGAATTAAGAAAGATTTTTTTATTTTATTACCAAACAAATTTCCAGCTTTTAATTATTTTGTAAACTATGTTCAGCAAAAAAATTATTTTGCAAACTATGCTGGATTAAGATATGAAACAAGTTAATCAATGAAAAGGAAAGCTTATTTAGGACACAAAAATGATCCATTATGCGTTCATGCATATGCCAACCACTCTAAAAAAAATTATGCCAACTCTACTCTACTTTCCATCAATCTAAACGGACTATTAAGATATGAAGGGCCTTTTTGTTAAGTATGTTTTAAGGAGTTAGTTCTTATAATTTTCAGCATCTAATTATAAGCCAGAAAAATTACTAGTTCAATGGCCATGTACCATTTTTATTTTAACGCTCAGACCTCTTGGCTATTGTTAACTTTGTGATGCAAAGAACAGCTAGGCCTCTCTGCAGGTTATGTATTATGGGCTTGCGGAGGTTGACACCAACTCCTATATGAATAGCAAGAACCATTTGCTCTCTGATTGGAACCCCAATTAATAGAACTCTTGCCTATTTTCCTTTTTCTTTTTTTGATAAAAGAAAATTCCAACTATTTAATCATTTAATGTTGTGTTGATTTTGATTCTATCGTGTGATTCTTTGAATTATATTCAACCTTGAGAGAGAGAGAGAGAGAGAGAGAGAGGGGGGGGGGGGCATATGAGTGCTATTCTTATTAGAAGTTTAAGGCAGGCATATCAATTGTTTGAGAAATGAGGGTGAGTCTTGAATTGGATTCTTGATATATACTTATAACTATTTATGTACTATTAAGCAACAGATTTAAATCAACCTTCTTGGACTAATTATTTTTATTGGAACTCTTTATTCTCTATTTTCCTTATGTTTCTTAAGACTATTTCACTGGTTTTGACATGTGTAAGTATAGTTATCTTTGTTTAGCATATGGCTCAATTACTAAGCTTGAAAATGCCTGGGAAGATAAAATTGTTGGACAATTTCGCTTGGCAATGAGAAGAACTTGAGAAGTAACTTTTGTTTAAAGTGAATTTAAGGATGAAATAACCATTACATTAAGGAAATATTTGCTCAATATTATCGGGGAAATTTTGAATTAATTGGAGAGAGAGATTTAGAAGAAAAGAAGTACCATAAAATTTATAAAAAATGCAAGTGCAAGAATTCATTGATGTACCTTGTTTAGCAAAAGATTATCATTCTCTGCCACAGTTTTGAAATGCAAGGGAAGACACATGTTTGACTTTGTCAAAATCCGGTCCTCCTTTGTCAAGCTTATCTCTGAATGACTTTTGCATGCTTTTGATCTCCAATTTCTGGAGGGTTGTGATGAATCTCAATCCATCAGGAATCGTCTTCAATCTAGGGCAATAGAAAATTTCCAAATAACATAGATTGGGCATGGCTCCTTCCTCCACCCTCCACTCCTCTAGTTGAAACAATTCAGAAAGGAAAAGAGATTGAAGCAGAGGAAATCCTCTTTCAGAACAAACCATATTCTTCCCTTCGAAAGCTTCATATAGAAGGCTGAGGATTTTTAAGTTGGGCAACTTCTCTAACATTGCCATTTGGTCTTCCTCAAGCCTAGTCTTGAATAAGGTCAACTTGGCAAGATTTTGAGAGAATTGGTGAGCTTCTGGAAGCTTCTTTTTTATGGAGTTAAATATATTTAGCTTTTCTACATGTGGACACCTTGATATTAGACTTATTGGCATTTGTATTACATCTTGGGCCTGTCTATTAGTCCTCACTTTAAGAACCCAAAGACGGTTGAGTTGGAATGATGTGGGAATTTGGATGGTATTGGGTTGAACATTCACCAATGTCTACATATAACAAAGATTACCTAGTTCCAACTTACCATGTACATTATAATCGAAGGGTAAATAGAGATGCTTCAACTGTTTCATATACTTAAAACACATTTGGCACTCTTGAATAGTGTAATATTCGCAAATCCAATGTCTCCAAGCACCTTAAATTGCCAATAGATGATGGCACCTTATTTATGTTGCTATCTTTGAGAGATAAATATCTTAAGTGGATGAGACATCCAATGTCTTTGATTAATTTTCTGCTATGCTTTTCAAAATTTTCTAGATGTAATACTCTAACCAACTTGAATTTCTTGAAACAAAACTCTTTAAAATAAGGTTCATCATGCCAATGAAGAAGGTGGAGAAGAGACCTGAGGTAAGGATATTCATTGAATTTAATTCCCTTGATGGAATTATCACCTGATTTTGGAATGATAGCAAGTCTTCGAACTTTACCAATTTGCACTTCACACTATTTCAAGGAAAGAATATTGGTGATATGGATAAAATTTTCCTTTTCAGCTTTTGATACACAAAAGTCTCGCATAATATCATGGATTCCAAAAGTTTTGATCATTCCAAGGGAGCCCCTTTTCTCCACTTGAACCATTTTACTCCGTCCCTATAAACACAAAATAAAATCCTACCGTGTAAAATTATAAGACCTCTGATACACTAAATGAAAGTCGTGAAATTATATTATAATAGTTATTGCCACCAAAAAATTCACAATAAAATTACGTATTATATATGTTCATGTCCAAAAAATATCATATTATATACTATAAAATAAAAGTTGTGTTCTATACCATATGATTGCATCAAGTGGATGCCTATCCTTTTTTTATTGTTTTTTTTTTTCATTGTTTCTCCTTATGTACTGTGATGCAATTTAAATACATCAAAAGGTTTAAAAAATACCACTGCACTTAAAATTCTACAATCAAAGATTCTAGAAATACAAAAAATATATATATATCATTATTTATTTTATATTATTTTAACAATCTACCATAATTTTTATTATTATAATAATATAAGTTGGTTTTATATGTTATACTTACACTATGTGACTCAATATAAGTAGGATTTTGCTAATGTGTGCCCTTAGGGCATACAATAATTAATTATTTTTGGAAAAAAATTTCTTGAGAATTGAAAAAGCTGTCAATACTTTTTCAATTCCCGATAAAATGTTTCCAAAAATGGATGGCTTAAAGCACACATTAACCGAACCCGTATAAGTATTACAAATTGTATGATATACATTCACCATGCAACTCATTATATTCACATAAAAAATTTTAACATAATTTACTTCACGTGAAACTCTATAACCAATTTTTTTTTTTATATATAAGTGAAAGAGTTTCTGCTGCAACTCTATCACCAAAGTTCTTTAAAAAATATAAAATTCTATCCAATTAAAACTAAATTCTAAAAACATTTCAATAAATTTATAAAGAGCTTCATTATTAATGTTAAATTATTTTTTAATCAAAATAATTATTTTTTATTTTTTATAAAAACTTGGCCTTACACATTTTACTTTCGTCATGTAAATTTAAGTCATTTTTTTTTTTTTTTTAGTATCTATTTTATTATTCAATATTAATTCCATGATTGAAATACTTTCTTTAATTTACATATGGTTATAAATTAAGTTGTGCATCTTACGATGTAATAATAGACAATAAATATTGCATCCTCCAAATTGTAGTTCCAAAAAGTGGCTCAATACTAGTGTTAGATGTGGTACAACATGCTTTTGACATATAGAGTATCATAAGTAAATTAAAATTATTAACATAGTTTGCTTGAAGTGAAAGTGTTGAGCTAGAGTTTAGCGAAATTTAGAAAAACTACTCCACTTAACCCAAAGTGTCTAAATATTTAAGATAATTTTCATTATTTATTTTATATTATTTCAATTATCTACCCATAGTTTTTTTTTTCTTTTTTTTTTTTGAAATTAAAAGTTGAGTCTTACGCATCGGGCTTGCACTATGTAGCTCAATTTAAGAGCTACACACCATATGATGTGCTTTCACTATTTGATGCGCTATAAGTATATTAAAATTATTAACATAGTTTGCTCTAATTAAAACTCTAATCAAAGTTTCAAGAAATTTAAAATAAATATATTAAACTATATACCAAAATCTTCACGAAATTTATAAAAGGAGTTTCTTCTTTATTATAGTAATAACATTTATAACTTTTATTTTAATAAAAAAAAAAAAAAAATTACTATATGTTTTTACCAAGTAACATAAAATAATTTTGTTATTATATTTTTATTATCTATTTTATTGTCCAATTTCAATTATATCATTGAAATATTTTCTTAGTTTACATATGATTTTTCTTATTAATCCGTGCATGGCACTAATTTAATACTATGTGATCAAGGAAACATGACAAATCAAAATGAGAAAAGAAAGACATAAAAGAATTGACTTTAGCAATGAATTAACTGCAAACAGAAATGCAAAGAAGGATAAAATAGAGGCTTCCTAAGTATCTATTAGTGGAGCATAGAAAAAGTCAGGAGAATGCGACAGAAACATCCCGAATTAACTGGTATATGCTTCACAGCAAAACAAGTGAAGAAAACATAATTGAGGCATACCCGATCTAAGAAATATTTAGCAACATCAGGAAGACAATGCAATTCCTCTCTTCTCTTGAATGTTTCCTGAATGGCAGGATCCCTCCAAACTTCATCTACAATTGGAGCATATTCACGTGTAGCAGCTGGGAAGAAAGCATCCAAGTCTCCCGTAGCCACAATATCCAGTAACCAATCAGAAAAATGCCTGAACCTTTGGTTGATTGAATAGATGCATGCATTGCTTTCAGCAGGTCCTGTTTCACGTAAATTCATAACACAGTTAACTGCTTAGTTCATTCTTCCCAAAGAGCCATAAAACTTCTAGGTACATGTAACCTTTATTTATTTTCCTTTCAATATATAGAGGACTTCTTTGACATCAAGAACAAAGAGGAAGGAATCAAGAGCTTCCATTAAATTTATGACATGTTAGACATAAAACTGAGACCATATCAAGCTAACTCCACAGTCTTTAACACCAAGAATGAAGGTTTGAAATGGAAAAAAATTGATATATCAAAAACTTTTTCACTAAGTCAGATATCATCTTCCCACCCAGTCTCCTATATCTTCTTGGATCATCAGGTTCACAATCATAATTACTAAACCTGACACTTGATGTGAATCTTACTTATTTTGCACCTCAGATGCCGGTCTCTTTCAGTAGGTCCAAGGTATACTTTGAGAAATTATCCTTTTTGTAACCTTTTTATATTGACCGGTCATTTTAGAACCTCACCAACTGTACTTACTAACCTGGAACTAGGATTTGAGTTTCGCTTAATTTTGAACCAAACAAGTCAGTGTCTTTCAGTAGGTCCATATACGGCAAATGGAAGTCACATTCCATTGGTATTTTTATGCTGACCAAAAAACCATTGAAACTGAGGTAGATATTTATCACCTTCTATGGCATCACCCAAAAACTTCCAAAGGCAGAAACTACAAAAGACCATAATTCACTTGCAAAATAGCAGTGTAGCAATAGTTTATCAATGGATTCAATATTACACAGACAACCAACACCAATTTACAAGGTTTTTTTCTTCTTCTTTTTTTATAGTCGCAACAAGGGAGGGAAGATTTGAAACTTGGATGTATTGGAAACACCAAGAGGTGCCAACCAGTTAAGGTACAAGGCTCTTCAACACCAATTTACAAGGTTAATATTACATTAAGAAAAAAAAGAAGCAAAACACTTTTTTTAGGGACTTTGCTACACCAAATACTCTTGTTTTTTTATAGGAAATAAAATGCGTTAACACCAAATACTCTTCCAAGGAAATTTCTTAGATCCTTTAAGGCTTCATTGTAAGAGAAAACCATAAATTTTCCATTATGGTTCA
Organism: Notholithocarpus densiflorus; assembly: GCA_030021035.2. NCBI lineage: Eukaryota > Viridiplantae > Streptophyta > Magnoliopsida > Fagales > Fagaceae > Notholithocarpus > Notholithocarpus densiflorus. The sequence goes on along the minus strand of JARYZH020000187.1, from coordinate 48,800 downwards.
ACTTCCATCTCATACAATCAATTCCACCAGCAACTGAATATTGGAGCAGAACAAGTGCATACAAAAAATCAACCAGTTCCAACTCCAATACAGGAAAGCTCAAAGAATCCATGATTCCAAAAACATACCTATCACCCCCCTAGAGCCCAAGAACACACATAAGCATCTTTATTCTTAGCTATCAAAAAAATCAAGAAGCAAATTCTTCAAAGCCAGTTCTCCACACTGCAAATCATGTCAAAATCAGATTCTCTGACCATCCCTTACCACAAAAAAAAAAAAGGAAAGCAGCAAATTCCTCCCAACCCCTCTAATACCTCTCCAAGGACTACACCCATAAGGTTTCCTTACCTCTTTAAAAATTCAATCACCCCTAGCTTTGCTATATTTTACACCAATAACTAGTCTTCAAAGATAATCATCCTCAATAAAATGCATAACCGCTTACCAAGCAAAGCTTGGTTAAAAGTGGTCAATTGCCTAACCCCCAATCCACCATACTTGTTAGGAGAGTATACCAGATTCCAGTCTACCAAATGAAACTTGATGCATTAGTGACAATTTAATTCAAGTTAAAGCAGTCAAATGTGGTAGAAGGGAGCCTAAAATAAAATGGCTAGAAGTAGTTGAGAAGGATAAAAGATTTGATAAACAAGGACATAATCTTGCATATGATCAAATGGTAGGAAAGATGCATGTAATCAATACTATTACTCGCAAAATAATCCATAGAGCCAACACAAATTTAATTGGAATTAAGTCTTTGTTGAGTTGAGTTGAACTAATTTTGATAGGCAATACACATGCGCATAAAACATTGACCCCAAGAACCAACTGTGTAACACCCCCCCCCCCCCTCTTCTTTTTCCCTTGTTTATGATTTAGAGGAGATGCCATTACAAATTTTTTGGATGTTAAAACAATGTACCATTCTTTGCTTGTTAAGCTATTCTCAACTTATGCCATCTAAATAGAGAAAGGAACAAATCCGTTTGCTCCCAAAAGCTTTCTTATAGAGCAATGAACAAAATATAATTTCCTATGCTATGTAAAAATATAATTTAAAGCAACCATAAGGATCTTGAATCTGAAAAGGACAGAGCATGAAGGGCACCAAAAAAGACATCACATGAGAGTAAGCGATGCTTCAACTTAATCAACGAACAATATCTCCACCATAAAATGGACATGAAATGAGTCACAAAGTAAAATTTAGACCTGGGGCAGACTCTTCAGTGTTCAAAGAAGTAGTTGTTTTCTCCATCAATACTTCCTCTTCAAATTGCTCTCGGCCCTCAAGTAATATACCAAGATACTTGTACATATTGCTTTGAATCATCAGCTTGATATTCTGCTTCTCTTCTGGAGTGAAGTTCCCATACAAAAACTTGGCCTGTTCATGAAAAGAACAGAAATTCTGAGCATTAAAAGAAATATAATAAAGATTAAAAAATGAATTAGTGCTATGCAAAGAAATCATGCAATTGAATTGAACAATCAAATATTTAGATAGCAAAGCAGATCAACATTTTGCTAAACCACATGAGGAGAAGATAACCTCCTCTCAATTTCTCCTTCATCCCCACTTCATCCCTCCTTTTTCAATCACTTCTACCAAAGAGAGAATCAAAGAATATGTTGGGCAGACTACAATTGAGAGGATAATATAAAAAATAGCGACACCACTTAACCCAAAAGCTTAAGCCTTTGAGTTTGGGCCCAACTATGTTATATTAATCACTTGTGTTTCTCATTATTATTCAATATGGGACTTCACTCAAATGTATATACCCAAAAATCTCCCCCTCACATATGAGTCTTCAAGTCCTACTAGCTCCCCCTTGCCTTACAGGCTTTTTCATTCACTAGCACGTCATACATGGGTCTCTCGTACACCATCCATGAGAACCACGTGTCAACCCAACATGCTCATACATGGGAACCGACCTGCATTTCCATGTTCATGGGTCTCACACCATACCCTGATCTTGCAACATTAGCATTACATCTTTGTTGGGCCTTCTTCCAATATTGTTTTTGTGGGCCTTTTAGGCTTGCTCTAGCCCCGCTCCAACTGCGGAAGAGACCTTGAACACATTACCACCTTGCCTCACACCACCATGGGCTCTGTTGAACACCATGGGGAAAGTCCAATTTAGAGGTTAAAATAACACATAGGACCCAAAAGCTTAAGCCTATGAGTTTGGGTCCATCTATGTTTATATTATTCACTGTTCTCATTATTATTCAATGTGAGACTTCACCCACGTGTATGCCCAACAGAATATCACTACCACATAAACAAATTGTTGGAGAGTACACAATCTCCAATATCTCTTTTCTTTTCTTACCCTCTGTTAAAGAGAAATACTTTTTGATTGCCAATCAATAGGCTTGTCAAATGCATGTCCATTTTAGAATAATCCAAGACTTGGTTTGGAAGAAGGATGGAAAAGTAAGAGGAAAGAGAGGATTCTTATCTTCCATATTAGATGTTTAATAGGAACAATGGAATAGAATATGTCCATTTTTTTATAGTTATTGTGACAACCTTGTATATAAAACACACACACACACATGTATATATACAGAAGTATAATCATTTCTATTCATAAAAAAATGGTGCTAAAATACAAAGGGGACAAACAGAGTATATTGGGTTTTTACCCATAAGTTCCCCTCTAGATCAAGAATCCAATGAATCTATAAAATAACAGGTATTTGTTGGTCTGCCTTCATCCAAGACATCCAAAAGAAAAGAGACGCTATAAGATGAGATTGCAATATCTCTAGAGAAAACTCTTGCCCCTTACAGGTCCTATTCCTCGTCCTCCAAATCTGCCACATCAGACTCACTGATACCAAATTCAAGGCCCTTTTCCTGATAGAATACAGTCTTCGTCACCAAAATCAAAGGACATTTCTCACCCATTAACTCAAGAGATTACAAATATATCATCCCATAACTCCCTTGTTACTGGAGAATGCAAAAGCAAGTGATCGACATAGTCTTTGTTGACAGCTAACTGGAATAACTCAAGAAATAAAGATGCCAGATGTCTATCAGTAAACCAAGCAAACCTAACTCTTCTACCATCCCCACTTTGAATCCAAAATATCCTGAAAAAGTTCCACCCTCCTCTAATGGCCTTCCAAAGCCCCAAATCATTTGTGTAATGAGGACTAGATTCAAGGTCCAAGGCCTGCTTCCTGCCCCATATTTACTACCACCAACTACCTCCATAGATGGTCATCCTCCTGAGTGAAACTCCATAACTGCTTCCCTAAAAGGCATGATTGAACCATTCATAAATTTTCTCTAATATTTTCCTAGAAAAGTCTAAATTCTAAATATTGCATTTGAGTTAAAATTATATTGTCATTTTAAATATGTTAGCCATCCATTCTTTTAATTCAAAGCATCTCAATATATTTTCACTTCATTCCAAATATATTAAGATCTTATTAGTCTTTTTTTTTAGAGCAAGTTGCCAAGCCTTTCAGCCACACCGGATACAATAGACTCGGTCACTCGGCCATTTCTCTTTAATGAAAGGAGGACAAGTGAGAGATGAACTAAAAGCAGCAAGTGGCTATGAAGGAGAAGATGGAGCTTATAAATTCAATATTGAAAACAACTTGAAGAAAAAGCAACAGATGGTTGTGACTTGTGATGGGGATGGATGGAATAAAGGAAATTTCCCTATGCTTCAAGCGATCTCTTTCTCTCTCTGTGCAAAACATTTCGCTGAATAAATTCAAGAATTACTTTCTTGTCTTGTTTGTTTAAAGGTTGTAATACCTTACTTGGATACTCCATTCTCATGCATCTCTTTTTCTCTTGCGTGTGTCCTTGGATGATGAATAAATTCAAGAATTATATTTCATTGGATGGGACTATGGGGGTTGGACCACACTTCTAAAACAAAACAAAAAAAAAAAAAACAAAAAAAAAAAAATGACAAGACAGAGCTGCCTTTCCCACATGAACAACAGCTCTCGGTCCTTGACCCTTCAATTCCCTTAATGGGTTGTGTTAAAAAAAAGGACAAAAAATTATCTATTCTGCAATCTTTATTTATCACACTAATTTAAATTTTTCTTAAACTTTTACTTTTATTCATGGTTTTAATCTTTGTATTTTACATTAAAAATTTTAATTTTAATTTATGAGTTGTTTATCATTAAAATTCACAATTTTAACATATAATTCAAAAAATAATTAATTAATTATTCTTCCTTCTCATTTTTATGAGTTTTTTTCCTCCCATTTTCGGCAACTTAGTTGCCACAATTCATATTTTCTCTCTCCTCAATTCTCTACAATTTCGGCAACTTGGTTGCCACAATTGGTAAATCATTCGGGCACTCCCACTAGGGCACTTCACGGGTAGAGCTTGGGCAGTGGAATGAATTTCAATAATATCATTACCGTAATTCATTTTTTCTCCCTCCCAATCACATCACTCAACTTTCTTTTCTCTCATACTTTTTCTTACAATTTCGGCAATGGTGTTGCTGAAATTCAGTCTCTCTCCTCATTTTGCTAAATAACTTTGAACAGTGTCTATAACAACAATAAACTCCATTTTTTGCAATATTTAGCCAAAAGACTCCATTTTTATTGTTAATTGTTAAATTGGCTTAAGAATATTTATTCCTCATTCTTTGGCAATGTGCCCATTTATGTGGAAACTGTGAGCACTTGTTCCTTATACACTGGAATCAAAGTAGCAGTAAGAGTTAGGGCTTTTTTTGTGCTAAGAAAACTTTATATTTTTAGATAATGTGCTGAGATTATTTACAATTAAATTTTAGAGTAATAAGTAATAACTGAAATAGAATATTTGTTTCATTGAACATCAGTGCTATCCACTGCCCATTTTGATCTTTCATTAATATTGTGCTTCAAGTTTTACCTTATGGTAGAATATGATAAGATTTATTTATCAAAAAAGCTCTAAATAAAATGGGTTTTCTCATTGATAAAAAACAAAGAGCAAAATTACAAATTTACCATATGTGATGCTCTGTTACAACAAACTCATTAATTATCAGTTACAACCAATCAAAATAAACCATGCGTCTAAACTAATCCTTACATAACTGAAGCACGTGACAAACACATGAATAATTTAAGATTATTATTCCTGATCACAATGACAACGTTTCACTGGGCTCTATAATGTAATAACATCATTTAGTTTTAGACATTTGGTCAATTGCTAAATACGACACTACTTTAGTGTCACTGTTTTTAAATTATGTACAATTACTTACATGAGACCAAGAAAATAAAATAAAAATTATCATTTGATACAATTCTCACAAAATAAATTTTGTACATCTGTTATTCATATGTAATGGCTAATTAAAAACCCTTACTAACTACAACAAAATGCATTTTCAGTGACGAAAAAATTCGTCACTAAAAGTCCAGTTTTTCGTCACTAAGGACCTTTAGTGACGAAATTGGACTTTTAGTGACGAAACTCATTTCGTCACTGTAGCCCCGTCACTAAAAGTCCTAGTGACGAAAAATTTCATCACTAAAATTCCGATTTGAATATAAAAAAAAACTTTTAGTGACGAAAACGTTTCGTCACTAAATGTTTTCTTCACTAAAAACACTATTCAGTGGCGAAAATATTTCGTCACTAAAAACACTTTAGTTTACAAAATCATATTTAGTGACGAATAATTTCCTCACTAAAACTATGTTCGGGTGCATATAGTGACGAAAAAATTCGTCACTAAAACTATTTTTAAGAAAATCCAGGCACATATAGTGACGAAAATTTTCGTCACTAAAACAATTTCTTACAAAATTTTGCTATATTTAGTGACGCAATTTTCATCACTAAAAAAATTTTTTGTTGCTATATTTGTGACGAAAAAATTCGTCACTAAAACTTATTTTCTGTTTTTATTTTTTTCATGGCTTTGATATTAACCTGTAACCTGTCATTACATTATTAAAACCTCACATTTGAATAACACATTTATTTCAACAGCACATTTATAAAAAAAGATCCATACATTCCACAAGTAAAAAATAAAACAAGTATCCAATTCAAACTCCTTCCATACAATAATTGTTTGCAATACATACAATAATTCTACCAAAACCCTATTTTAGAACTCACGGAAGATGTCCTCATATGTCTTCAAGTAATGCCAAAAGTAAATCCCCTAAAAAGCCACCAATAAGAAATCTACACAAATATAAAAACAATACTTCGTTAAAATTGTAAAGTAAAAACATTAACTATATTATAAGAAACATTTCTAACAATACATTAAGAGTAACCACACCAATAAATTAAAATCACAACTCCTAATGTATAAGTTGTAGAAAGCAAATAAAGTACTAACCAAAAAGTGTTTTAACTTGAAGTTGAACCACCCCCATAAGTAAGAGTATCATCATAACCCTTGCTCCTCAAAAAGTTAAGAATATTCTTTTGGACCTCATCTTGCTTAGTTCGTGCCTCTTGGTCCTTAGCTCGCTCGTCTTGATCTCTAGCTCTTGCCTCTTTGAGCTCAATTATCTCATTTTCTAACCGTTGGATATACCCCACCGATGAATTAGAGGAGGCGGTGGTTACTAGAGAAGAGGAAGGTTTCATGCCAAGTCCTTTTACAATACCGGACTTCTGGTCGAGCTCGATTTGAAACGTATCTTTTCAATTTTTCAAGATACCTACGAGGAAAAAATATGCACATTATGTGATTTTATACCACATGGGAAAAATGCAATTAATGGATGCATCAAAGGATCTAATTACCTTTCAATAGGGTACATCCACCGATATTGTACCAGGCCTCCTAGAATTGCTTCTCGAGGCAAGTGATCAGTAAGGTGGACCATAACATCAAAGAATGCTGGAGGAAAGAACCTCTCATGCTTGCATAGTATAAGAACTAAACGTTCTTCTAGTTTCTCCAATTCACTCCGCTTTAGGGTCCTTAAGCATAAGTCTTGGAAGAAGTTGCCCAACTCAAACAATACAATACTAATGTCTTTATGTGCAAACCCTCGCAACCCAATTGGAAGAATTCGTTGTAGTAGCACATGACAGTCGTGGCTTTTCAAACCAGATAATCTACCATTTTTTGCATTCACTGACCTTGATATGTTGGCTGCATAGCCATCCGGATACTTGACTGATTTCAAAAAGTCATAGAAACCATCCCTTTCATTTGGGTTTAATGAAAAGAAAGCCCGAGGCTTGTCATATGATCCATCAGGACGTTGTTTCAAATGCATCGTGTGTCTAAAGTTCATATTTTGCAAGTCTATCCGTGCCTTGTCAATATCCTTATTTCTCCCCTCAATGCCCAACAAAGTACCGTAAGTACTTTCACTAATGTTCTTCTCCACATACATGACATCAATGTTGTGCTTAAGCTTCTTATTCTTCCAATATGGAAACTTGTACAAAATACTTACCTTTGACCAATTTGGCTTCCCAATGAGTTGTCTCTTCTTGTTACTTGGATGCTTTCCTAAAATTATATTTGGCATTCTATCTAGCTGCTCTTGTATTTTTCCCACTTGTAACTCTAAAGATCTCTTCCATTTCTCCGATAAACCATTATGCAACCGACTATGTCTCCAACAATGTTCCATAGGCAAATAAGCTCGATGGTTAATGAATCCAATTTTACTTTCCAAAGCTTCTGAATATGGTTCATCGTTGCAAGTGTAACAAGAATGATAACCCTATGTCCTCTACCCAAACACGTTACCAAATCCAAGGTAGTCATGTATTGTCTACAACAAAGTTGCACACATCTGAAAATGCTTTTTATTATAAGCATCATAAGTTTCTACACCTTCTTCCCACAACTCTTTCAACTCATCAACCAATGGTTTCAAGTAATTATCAATCTCATTTCCAGGTTGATTGGGACCAGGAATAAGTAAGGACAACATAAAATATGACTCTTTCATAACCAACCAAGGCGGTAGGTTATAGAGGATAAGTATGACAGGCTACATACTATAGTTGTTGTTCATATTTCCAAAATGATTAAATCCATTTGTAACCAACCCCAGCCTTACATTGCGAGATTCGAGGGCAAAATCAAGATGTTGCAAATCAAACTCCTTCCACTCCTCACTATCAACCGGATGCTTCATTATCCCATCGTCCACACGTTTGTCTATATACCATCTCATGTCCTTAGCTCTTTGGCCTGACATGTACAATCTCCTCAGTCTCGGTGTCAACGGGAAGTAACGCAATACCTTATGAGGAATCATCTTACCTTGGGCACGTGTATCCTTATACCTAGGCACTTCACACACCGGACATTTATTAAGGTTTTCATTTTCCTTCCAAAATAGTGCACAATCATTTTTGCATGCATCTATATGCTCGTATGACATTCCCAAGTCATGTAATATCTTTTTTGCTTCATAAGTTGACCTTGGAACCAAGTTACCTTTCGGTAAAACCTTTGTCAGCAATTCTAACATCACATCAAGTCTCTTATTACTCAAGTTGGTCATTACCTTTACATTCAACATCTCAATAACAAACTTCAAGATACTATAATCAATGCAACCCGGATACAACTCACACTTTGCATCTTCCTCAAGTTTGTCAAAATGACGCACCTCCTCATCTTCGGTTGCATTTCTTGGTTCCCCTCTAATTCGGTCACCTACCAAGGCATTGATACCATCCATATGATCGCCATACGACATTTCATTATCATGAATGTTCTCGTTCAATCCATGAGGTTCTCCATGATTATACCAATTAATGTAAGATTGCATAATCCCACGACGAAGCAAATGAATACGCACAGTATTAGGAGATTGTCGATAGCAATTCCCACAGTGAATACACGGGCACGGAATATTACCACTCAAGTCCACAACTACTCTTGCAAAATTAATAAATGCATTGACCCCTTCAATATATGGATAACTTAATCTTCCATCGGGTGTCTTACCCATTGTCATCCAACTTTTATCCATGTTTGACTACAATTACAAGATGAATGTTACTTTAGTAAAATAAGGACAACTCATGCATAATGTATTCTAACATCTAAGTCTATAAGTTACTTAGATAAAGTTTTATCCTATTCATGAATGCACAAGTCTATATTAATACTTAAATAAATATACATTGCACATACAAATATACACTCCCAATATGAATTTAAACGACTTTATAACACCATGCAAGCCACTCGCTTGCTCCAACACAACAACCCACTACAAAACCAATCACAAACATCACAACTATAATACTTACAAGTATTGAAATTGAATAAAGGAACACAATTGCTACTAATCAACAAGTTTCATTCACATTTGCAAGAAATTAAAAACTCTCCTAATATGAATTTAAACCACCTTATAACACCATGCAAACTACTCGCTTGCTCCAACACAACAACCCACCACAAAACAAACTTCCAACATCACAATTATAATGCTTACAAGTATTAAAATTGAATAAAGGAACACAATTGCTACTAATCAACAAGTTTCATTCACATTTGCAAGAAATTAAAAACACTCTCAATATGAATTTAAATCACCTTATAACACCATGCAAGCCATCCGCTTGCTCCAACACAACAACTCACCACAAAACAAATTTCCAACATCACAAATATATATAGAGTTTTATAAGTTTTTAACTAGAATATACTTACTTTGCTCAAGCTAAGTTTACAACTTTCAGAAAAAGTCCAAATTTAACTTGTGTTCTTCACCTTGTTCCTTACAATTTCTTCAGCCACCAAAGAGAAAGAAAGCTGGAGATAAATGAAAGATAACTTTTAGTGAACCAAATTTAAAATACATATTCTTTATTCTTTTTCCTATTTCTAAACAGTGGTATAGCCAGACCCAATCATTAGAGAAAATATGCACCAATTACAAAAATTTCAATTTTGATATCTATCTATATATAGGCATTTAAAGGACAACTACAAAGACATCCTTTTTCTCAGTTAATAAACTTGGTAGTTCACGAAATTGCAAGCTGCTACTTCTCTTAATTGCAATCAAACATAGCCCAACTGTCAATACCTTATATATATCCTTCTACAATTACCATAAGCAATACATTTATACCTATATAATAGCATTCATTGAATAAATGCCACATCTCTAACAAACCCAATACCTATATGAGCTTAACTTTCGTCTTTAATAATCTTTACCATTATTCAAACTAAAAAAAAAAGCCATACAAAAATTCATAAACCACATAATCAAAAACATGCTACACATTCAGAAACCCAGGCAATTTGAGTATCTCATTAAAAATAATATAAATAACTTATTAAAATAATGATAAACAGCTACACAAAAACCATCACAACACAGCAGTTCCACTGTTGCCCCACCAGCCACAACCACAAACCACAACAGCCACAACCTAACAACCTTCCTCTTCCACCACTTCTCAACTTGAAACCACCAGCCACAGCAAAAAAAAAAGAAAAAAAACCCACCAACCAATCGGAACCATTGAAGCACAGTCCTCACCCACAGTGCCTTATGACCTCACCCACCAAATCAGACCCACAAACCGCCGGAGCACAACCATGAAACCACCAAGAACAATCACAAGTCACGGCAAAGAGAGAAGAGCTGTAAATCGCATAAAAGCATAAAAAAAAAACTCACGAAGGGAGTTGAATTGGCGAAGGGAGGGCGAACGGTCGCCGGTTGGGAGTTGAATCGGCGAAGGGAAGGCGAACGGTCGGCAGTTGGGAGTTGAATCGGCGAAGGGTCGGTTGGGGGTGGGAGGCGAAGGGTCGGTTGGGGTTGAATCGGCGACGGCGAGCTGAGGCTACGGCGGCGACGGAAGGCGAAGCGTCGCCGGAGGAAGGCGAAGCGTCACCGCTGCTAAGGAAGGCGAAGCGTCGCCGGTGACTTGGAGTGTGGGTATTGGTGTGAGGTAGAGAATGTATTGGTGTGAGGGAGAGAGTGGGTTTTGTCGAATGAGTGAGGGAAAAAATGAGCTGATTAATTGATATATAAAGGAAATCTATAGTGACGACTTGAGTTTCGTTGCTATTGCTTGCCTTTAGCGACGAATCTGCGTTTCATCACTAATAGCATGACTAGCAGCACATTTAGTGACGAAAGTGTTTCGTCACAAAAAAATAGAACTTTTAGCGACGAAAAAATTCGTCGTTGTAGATCCATTTGTTTCCCGCCTACCCTTTTTGTTTGGCGCCCTGAATTTAGCATACCCTATAGTGACGAAATCTAAATTTCGTCACTAAAGGTTACTGTTTTTTTATATTTAGTGACGAAATATAAATTTCGTCACTATATGGTACTTTTTTGTGACGAAAAAATTTTCCTCACTACAATTCATCACTGTAGTTACATTTTGTTGTAGTGAATTGAAATAGTATCAGAGCATCCACATCCGGGAATTCTATCTCATCCTATTTTACCATTCCAAAAAGCCACTTTATTAATTATACAATATAATTTTACAATACTCTCAGCATCCCAACTTTTATTTTCTTATTCTACTCATTAAAATAGTATTTCTACACAATAAAATATATATATATATATTTTTCCCAATTTTCTCCTCCACATGCTACCTTCCAGACTCCTCCATTAACTTTACTTTTCACCTTCTTCCACACAACTCCGTTCCTTTATCCTCCATCATCCATATCAACCCAGATCGACGAAACAGGAGAAAAAAAAAAAAGTCGCCAACATCGCTGCAAAACCCATCACCTTCTTCCACACAACTCTGTTCCTTTATCCTCCATCATCCATATCAACCAAGATCGGTGAAAAAAAAAAACCCGCTCTCATCTCGGCAAAACCCATCATTGCAAAACCAGTTTTCACAGCAAAACCCGCTCTCATCTCTCTCTCCGTTTGTGGCTTGGTGCTTCTCCACCTCCCCTCCAATCCGATCTACTGTTAACACTCACAACTCCACGCTGATTTCCACCACGCCGGATAGCAAGCTCCACACCGTCACCCTCAATCACCCATCCCCATCACCACTGAAACCCATGAGCTCCACCACATCAAACCCATCTGCCACCACATCAAACCCTTGATTCAAGGGAAAATAGAGAGGAAAAAGAAATGAAAGGGAAGAGAGGGACGAGAGAGGGGGAGGGATTGAAGGAGTGAACTGAAAAAGAATAAAAAGAAAAAAAAAAGCTAGAGAGAGGAGATGAGAGTGTGACCGGTGAGAGAGCGAGGAATTGATAAAGTGAAAACCAAATAAAATATTAGTTTTTTTTTTTACAATTGTGCTATAGTGCAATTCTAAAGGTAGAATTGCACTGTAGCAGTATTGCAAATTTTTTTGCAATACTTGCTTTTTACAAGCCCAGCTGTGGGGGGTTTTGGGGGCCTTTATACTAAACTCATCTTACATTTGCCATATCCATGCCCAGTTGCGGATGCTCTCAGGGTCTCATTTTTTTGCCACACTTGAAATTCTCCTACTATGCATATAGCAGCGCTAGGTATTTGATTCTTTAGTGAACAAAGAGAGAACAAGATTGATGATGCAGAAGCATAAGTGAATAAATTTGGATTTTTAAACGTATTACGAATTGTGAAGATAAGGGTTGGATATCTGTATGATGGTTTGTGTTCCATTTTTACTCATTCTTGACATCAAAGTTACAAAATTCTAATTCAAGATGGGAAGATTGACTAATTGGAAATCTTAAAATTTTACATTAAGGAACGAGATCTAGATCTTCTCAAAGATTTTTATACTAATCACCTTCTTTGTAACCTCAATGATGATTCTATGATGCAAAATTATTCAAATTTCTCTTTTAATTGCATATTATTTTATTAATTCGAATGTTGAACACAAGTACGTCTTTGTTCCTAATTTATCTAGTGGGTACAAAATGTGCCATTGTTGATGTGGACTCCATGACCCACGAGTCTCATGCTTAGCAGTTTATGGGAATTAGGCTGTCCAACTGGTTGGATGACCCAACCAAACCGACTGGACCTGCCCGACCCGAAGCCTAACGATCGGTTCCAAATACTTGAGTCTAACTATTACAAAAACCGAAGTTTTGGTTCGAGTGACGGTTTAAAAGTTTGAAAACCGTAGCAATCGACCCGATCGAAACTACTACTCTATCCGCAGATTTAGGTGGTGTTTGGTAGAGTAGTTTGAGAATTGTTGTTTGGAGTTTTTTGAAATATGTATAAGTAGAAAAGTATATGAAAATGTATATAATATTATTTAAAATATGAAAATGTAAGTTTGAACTCACTCACTAAACAGACCCTTAATTTCACTTTGATGTGGGTGGGTCATCCAACCAGTTGCAAAAAGTGTGCAATAGTTATTCACCGTTATGGAATAGACTTTTGTGTTTTATCATGTCAGTGGGCAATAGTTATTCACCACAAATTAACTATAAAAAAAGTTTTGTTATGCCAGTAGCTATTCAATGTCAATAGCTTCTCACCACAAAATTAACTATAAAAAAATTGTTTGAATCAATGTTAGTAGGCAGTAGCTATTCACGTCACTTTGAACGTTGAATCAATGATAGGCAGTAGCTATTCACGTGAGGATTAATGGCTGTCCTATTGTAGTTGTTGGGCTCAATGCAATTTCATCTTAATAACCAAATGAAAACAATAATATTAATGGCTCCATATTCGTAGTCCCAATCTCAGAATCTCTCTTTAAAGTTCAAACCAAAGCTTGACTCTTGCCTACCATCCATGACCATTGCCGACGAGTTTCACTTCCTGTTTGTCGATGAGTTTCGCTTCATGTTTGTTAACATGTGTTGGGTGTCCGGCCTCTTTCTCAAGTATGATTTCAAAATCTCATTTTTCTTTTTATTTTTTCTCATTTCTCTCCTTATCTCCATTCCAAGCTCATAAATATTTGGTTTTTCTCAGTGACAGCTCCAAGATTTTTTTTAAGGAGTTCAATAATGGCGGAGCCAAAAAATTTTTGGCGGAGGGTAGGCGCAAGTGAAAATAATAAGATGATTAATTGTTGTTTTTGGTTATTAACAGTTTAAAAATCGTTAAAAGTTTTAAGACAATAATCATTAGATGCATAAACAAATAGAATTAAATAACCAATCATACTTTTTTTTTATCAAATTAATAATAACTTATTATATTTATAAATTATATCAATTGAATAAAAAAAATAGAATAAATAAGAATAGTAGAGTATTCTAAATGCTTTACCTTCAAATGGGGGTAACCGTCATTACAAAGAGTTTGCCTCCAGGGGGGGAGCGACCTCCCCTACACCGTCCCATAACGGCGCCTATTCGGCGAATCTAACTCCAGAGGATCCCATCTGATACCTATCAAAGTCGACAGTATATAACTGCCCGGTAGGCGGAGAGCCCTCCATACTACCCCATATCTGGGAAGTGAGAGTTCCTACCAAGGGAAAAAGCTCCCCGCTCTGATACCAAATGGGGGTAACCGTCATTACAAAGAGTTTGCCTCCAGGGGGGGAGCGACCTCCCCTACACCGTCCCATAACGGCGCCTATTCGGCGAATCTAACTCCAGAGGATCCCATCTGATACCTATCAAAGTCGACAGTATATAACTGCCCGGTAGGCAGAGAGCCCTCCATACTACCCCATATCTGGGAAGTGAGAGTTCCTACCTATATATATATATATATATATATATATATATATATATATATATATAAAGTAACACGGTTAGGAGTAGGGCTAGGAGCAACGATGAAACTAAGAAAAATAATACTCCAGTAATAAATTTTTGCTTTTAAAATGTATGGTTTTATAAATATACATGCGGTCACTCTTATGGAATTAGAGTAAGCAGTAAAAAATTTCTTGGGCTTGAAAATGTGTAGAGCACTTATCAAACTATTTGATTGAACATTGAGAAAAACTAAGACAACATAAAAACTAAGAATCATGTTCAAATTTATTTCAATTGAGCTTAACCAAAAATTTAAAGTCAAGGTGTTCTTCTTCTTTTTTTTTTTTTTTTTTTTTTTGTAGGGGTCAAAACAAGATTAAAAAAAAAAAATTTTTTGGAGGGACCAGGTCAGGGGGTTCATTTGAACCCCCTGGGCTGCTCTTGGAGCCACCCAATTTTGCTATTTTTATGTTTGATTTCTCTCTCTTTCTCCATTTCAAGCTTTTTCTTTTGTTGATTTTTCCCTCTCTTTTTGTTCTTTTTCCTTCAAACTGATCACCCGACGAATCCGACCCGCCAAACTGAAGAACTGAGACAAATGGTTCCATTCGACCATTCGGTCAACAACGGGTGAGAAATCTATTCACTTGACCTGAGCAGGTCGAGTGACGGTTTGACGCTAAACCCGATCCGCTCGACCCGTGAACAGCCCTGATGGGAATATGATAAAGAGAAAGAAGAAAACACACAATTGTCAGTTAGGGTGGTAACAGCAACCAAGAGAATTCTAGGAGCAAGAAGATTGGTTGCTCAGTAAGATAGATGCAAAAGAAGATAGAAGACCCCAATAGTTCACAAGTCTTTCAAAGGAAGCATGACTGCTCCAACAATTTCAAGAAATTGAGAAACAAAATTTATAATGCAAAATTTTATATTAAGAATGACTACATAATGCAGTTAATCTGAGGGGTTTTTTTTTTTTTTTTTTTAAATCAATTTCATATGTGTGTCTAGAGAGAGATTGAGGGAGAGCCTGCTGGGGGTGGGTGGGCTCTTTGTATCGAGAATTTCATGTGACACTGTGCCGAGAGCTTTATTGGCTTTGTACATATGCTCATCAAGGCTGCTGCCTTCTAAAAGAAAGACTATTCACTAACACTCTTGGATCTTACTTTTATGTTGCTTTTTTATACCTTTGAATTCTTCCAGCTTCGTTGTTATCGTGTTTGAATGACAGACAGAAAAATCTGATTGATGTTTGAGTTTTTTTTTGGTTATGATTTATGGCTTTGATATCAAAAGCAAGTTCTTTAAAGTTCAGATTCTTTACATTGTTTGTCTTCAGTTTATGATTCTCTTGGTGATTCTCATTTTTTTATTATTATTAATTATTCTTTATTGCTCAGGACTTTCAATTGATGAGCTCTCAAGGAAGAAGTTGGACTTGACAGCAGAGGAGCTCACCGAGGAGAAAGCCTTGGCTTATTCATGCCTCTCTTGAATGCTCTTGTTCTTTATCTAATGTGATAGTATGTCTGGCTCTTTCTGGTGTGTCAATAGAAGTAGCTACAGTTTTGAATAATGCCATTGTTAAAGATTTAGGGGAACTGTTAATGATGGAGAAGCTGCTTCTATGGATTTATATTTTGCAGCTTTCATTTTTACAAGAATGTTTGAATTCATAATGATTATCTTGGTTATAAATATGAATACTATCACCTGCATAATTGGATGAAGTTGAAGAGATTGTTGATGTAGAACATGTAGGGCTTTTGTATGTTTCGCCCCCCTCCCCCTTCTCTTGCCTCAATTGTGATTTCATGGTGCCTTTAAAATACCAGGTTCCATTATCCTTGATTAACAAATGAATTTCGTCTTTTACCTGTATAGTGTTTTGTATGTTTTTAGTTTTGGCAGATGTTGGTACAATACTAGGGGCATCTTTAATGGTAGATTTTTTTACAAACTTTGTACATATAATTATGAAAGAAAAACTTAATCCAGATGCTCAGAAGCTAAGCCAGTTATCTTTTAGCTGACCTTTTTGATCGTGTGCAAGATTTCGTTGGTAGAAAGTTAATCTTTGATGCTTCAAGCCTTCAACACTAAAACCATTTCCCTCTTTACTTGTTTGGGTTGAAACTGCAATTTTTTTTTTTAAACGCTTCCATTTTATTTGTTTAACTTTAATAATCTAACTTCTCTAGGAACATTATTTAGTTCATTCTCTTCAAAGTAAATTATTAGTATCTAAAGTATCATTCTTAATTTAGGCTTAAATAATGCAAACGGATTCAAATAAATGATAAGCTATAAGGGTTTATGTCTCGACTTTCTAAGAGAACCTTAAATGATATAGTGGACAAAGAAAACATAACGGGGAGAATAGAGTCAATAGACTGAATAGTTATTTCAGTTTGCAAACCCTTTCGTTCGGTCTGGGAGGGGGAAAGGAATGCAATTGAATGAAATGAAAAGGATGATTTTTTAAAGAATATTTAGTCAATTTCCCTAAATGGAAGTTTAGTAGGAAAAAATAAAATAGAAGAGGGAATATTTATTCCATTTCCCTATTTGGAAGTTTAATACTCCTTAACGAGCATTTGTAGGTGACAGCCTTACGTAGATTGTACTACACTACATCAATTATAATTTGTAAGAGCATTCACATCCATTTAGGCAAAATGTTATTTCAGTTAAAATATGCAAAGCCCAAAAAATGGTCTACATTGGAATATCAAGTTAAAATATGCAAGTACATTTAGAGTAATTTTCTAAAAATAACCCATTCATAGTTGGTCCCAAGCCCAAGAAAAATATGAGAATTGCGGTAGTTGACAGCAATCATAAAATTTACTCACTCTATTATGAATGAATCCAATAAAGATACTCTTTGGGTATTCTCTATACATGCAGGTGACCCTAATTAATATGTTGAGAATTCATAGCTAACCTCAAAATTTAGGCACTAAAACTTTGTTTTTGTTGTTGTAATTATCTCATGGAGACAATGATTTTCCCTCAATTACCTTTGAGGGATTTGTGCACATATTCTAATAATCCTTAACAAGCATTTGCAGGTTACAGTTGTTCGTAGGTTGTATTGTACTATATCAATTATAGTTTGTAAGAGCATTCACATCCATTTAGGCAAAATGCTATTTCAGTTAAAATATGCTAAGCCCAAAAAATGGCCCATATTAGAATATCAAGTTAAAATATGCTAAGCCCATTTAGAGTAATTATCTACAAATGACTAATTCATAATTAGTCCAAAGTTCAAGAAAATGATGAGGATTGTGGTAACTTAACAGCAATCATACAATTTAGTCATTCTATTATGAATGGATTATGGATCCAATACAGATACTTGTTTGGGTGTTCCATATACATGCAAGTGACCCTAATCAATATGTTGAGAATTCATAGCTAATCTCAAAATTTTGGCACTAAAAATTTGTTATTGTTGTGGTTGTAATTATCTAAAAATAGAAACATTGCAATTGGGAAAATAAAATATTTTAATGCTTGTTTTCCCTTAGTCCTTGAGCTCTCTCTCTTAATTGGCAATGCCATCAATGGCTTGGCCAACCAACTTGAGCAATGTACGCACTGGCGTCAAGTGAGCTTGGACGTCCCTGATGGCTCGCAACGTTGCTTCTCATATTACGTTATCTCTTTCTTCAACCCGAACTCGAACTACTTGAGGTTGCGCTGGTAAGTCTAGATCACTGTCTTAATTAACCTACCAAAACTCCAAGAGCAGTTAGAGTTTGGGTTCAGGTTCTATTTTGGAGTTTCGTCCTTTTGGGTTTGGTGTGGGTGGCGGCGAAAGCAAAGGTTGGCTGTGTGAAGTGCGGCAAAGGTATAAAAAACTGGACGTGGGTTGCGGTATGTGAAGAGAGAAACTGATATAGATTTAAATTAAGAATAATAAGAAATAAAGAGTTGAGTGTGTGGTATATTTAAAAATTAGCAGACATTGAGGGGTGTTTGGTATTTCAATACAAGAATACAATGTTACATTGTTTAGGAAGATGATGTGATTAAGGTGATGTAATATATTTTGTAATTTTAAATTATGGTTATGTTAGAAAAAATAAAAAAAATTCTTAATGTCACATCATCGTCATGTATATCACATTAAGAATACATCACAACGAACCAAACGCCTCCTAAGAGCTTTGCAACTATTCTGTGTTGTTTTTAATGAAGATGTCTTGAGTTTAAGTTCTCTTTTTCTGTTGTTCTAAATTGTAACTATCAAATTATTATTATTATTATTTTATAAAAGGTGTGTTGGAAAAAAAAAGGTAACTTCTTTATGTTAAAATTTGTCTAGAATTTTGACTAAGCGGACATGGATACTCTTACTAGTTACGAGTTTGCAATACAAATCAACTTGGCCCTAGCAAAATGTAAAGAGGAGTTGCCGAGTTGGTGAGACCATCAGAACCCAAGCTTTTAGGTATCATGGCATAATAAGGATGCATTACGCAACAAACCATCCAGATTCCTGACCAAGCTAGCTCAATCAATTTCACCCCAAAAGATTAACATACGTAATAGATCGTGGTGAATCTGGAGAATTTAATGATTGGGTTTGAGGAGGAGAAAAAATGATTTTTCACAAATTTCTGTGTGAAGTTTAATGGCCCATTTGGATTGAGGGGGAGGGAGAGAGAGTAGAGTAGAGTAGATTTGATAAAAAATTATCTTATTTTGAGCCAACTCTACTCTCTTTCCTTCTTCCCTCAATCCAAATGGGCCCTAAGGAGTAGGCATTGAATATGAAGCATGATGGGATGTAATGGCCAATTGCGGTGAGTTGGTGTGACTTCTAAACACACCTGAGTCAGGTCAAGAAGAAAAAAAGACTTAGGTTGATAGTGAGGGGAAAGATTAGTGAACAACATAATGGCCTACAACTAAATACTTTTTAAAAACAATTTAACAACAATGATGATTCCATTTAAGGAAAATTACATTTTAATAAAAAAATCCTTATTTTAAATTAGGGCTCAAATTTTTAATTTTATTAGTTGAAGTACCAAACTTATGAAACCATTTCATTTGAAGCTTTATTATTTTTCGTTATTTTGTCTAGTAACAAAATAGATAAAAGTGAAAAATCATTGATTGAACTTTGTGTTTCACTTTGAGGATTTTACAAATCAACTTGACACATCCATTGAATAGCGAAGGTAGGTACAGAGAAAGTTTCGTTTAAAGAGAAAATATTTCACTTATAGTAAGAAAAATAACTGTTAAAAAATCAAAATTGGTTACTTAGGTGAAACACAAAGTTCCATCAACGGTTTCAATGTAAATGAATAATGAAGATGAACACGGGCTTCAAATTGAAACAGTTTCATAAGTTTGAGACTTTAATTTTCAAAATTGAAAACCTAAAACATGTTGAAAAACTCGTTTGTATCACATACAAAACATATACAACAGAAGACAAAAAAGATCTACTTCTATCATACGAGAAAACATGTAATCTTTGAATCTTAGAATATTGTTTATAGAATACATACATTGATCCAATGAAATACGAGAACAAAACAAAAAAGAATGTTTGATCTTGAGAACACTCTGATCTTCACCTCAATTCCACAAGAACTCGAGATTGTGGGCTATCTTCCTTGTCAATAACCCTTGAAGGAGAATTTTTCTTCTTCTTTGTTTTTAGAATGTATGGTTGTCTCCAAAACTAGAGAGAACTTTTCTCTATTGAAAACTTACTTAAAAACTAAAGTAGCATTTTTTTTTTCTTTTTAACAAGGAAGATAAATAAAACTCTAACTTTAATGGGCTTTGAGCCTCTTGTCAACTCTTAACAAGTTCAAAGTTACCATTAATTCTATTAATTCCACTGTAATAATATAATTACACTTTGGGTTTTATTAATTAAATTAAATCCTAAGACTCTATTATATATATTAGCATTACTTTGTGTTTGGGGGCTGTTTTTCGGTGCATAGCCATGTGTTGTCCACTGGAGGGGTGACCTTGCTAAACCTGGATTTGTATGGGGAGTTGCGTCTAGAACTCGACATTGGGCCAAGTAGTCTAATGGCTTCCGGCGTATTTTTAGGCCTATAACATGGGTAAAGCCCAAAGTCGAAGAATTATGATAATGATTGAATAAATAAATAATATGTGTTTGATATAATAGCTTTGATTAATAGTTGTAGTAGTAGTTGAAATAAAGTAATATGTATTTAAAAGTGAAGTAATCATGTATTCAATAATGTAGATTTAGAGATATGGAAACGTAGTGACTTATCTTTGTATGATTTGTAGCTCCAACTGTATAGCGTCAATCAATTGATAGTATTCTAGCAGAATGACTCCAGCAGTGGAGAGGCAGTTTGCCATGATAACTTCAAGATTGAAGAGGAAAAATGGGTGCAACTGGAGGGAAAGAGAATATGTCCAGCTGTGTGTGGAGGCTGGTTAAGTTTGTCCCCTTTATCATGCACTTAAATGAATTTTCCCTTGATAATGCTCTTTTAGTTATTGTGAAGCTATGAATAGTATTGCCTTCCATGGGAAGGGCTTTTGTAAAAAAGGTTTGTGTCTTCTAGGAGAAGGGTTTTAGTATTAGAAGTTTATGCCTTCCATGAGAAGGACTTTTAGTATGAGTGTTTGATATCTCTTGAGAAGTATAGAGATGGTAAAAGATATAGATGTTTTGTGCGATGTAGTATCTGTAATTTGTAAGATACATGGAAGTATGAGAAATATGGAGATTAAAGATAGTAAATATATGAGATTATAGCTACTGGAGAAGTTATAGTGATAACTTGTGTTACTTTCCAAGAGGAAAGATTTTGTAAGAGAAGAGGTTTTGTAAGAGAAGTGAAGAGGGAGAGGTCCTTAGAGGATATAGGTTGCAAGATAGATGTATTTTCTGAATATGGAGAGTAAAAGAATGAGCATAAAAAGAGTAATGGTGTTGTAGTTTGTTTAGCAATGTTGCTGAGATTTTCTGCTAGAGGATGGATAAAGGCTTATGAGTAGTGATATGAGGTGTAGTTGTGGGCTAAGGGCTGAAGAGCTTAGTTTCTAATTTGGAAGCTAAGAACTCATAAGTTTAGAACCTCATTAAGAGCTTAAGAAGATAATTAGAGGGAGAGGGAAAATAGAGAAGTTTGTGAGAGTGTTGTTCTTCTCCATTGATGTGCCTTGGTGTATTGATGAGGGGCTCTACTTATAACTAAGTTTAAGGGAGTATTTAGCAAAAAATCTCAGCCAAAATCTGTCACAATCAGCAATAAATCTTCAGAAAATCCATCCTAGGATTTGGCTGAAAATGGTACGTTCAGCTTTAAGGGATTTTTGCTGTTTTTGGTAATATCAGCTAGAGGAAAGACCAGCAAAAAATGAAAGGATTTTAGCAAGAAAAATATATTTTCTTTGGTTGCTTTTGGTTTTTAGCCAAATAAGGAAATTCTGTAATATTAAGGCTGTTTTGAAAAAGCTGTCACAGCTGTCTGAAAAAGTTGTCACAGCTGTCATAAGACAACTGTTGCGTGGGGTTGAAGTAGATGAGATCAGCTGATGCTGCTGACATCTTTTAAAATGTTTATCTTGGCTTCTTGAGAGTTGCACTGGATTACCTTTGTAAAAACCTGTCCAAGAGATAAATTCAGTAGAATTGTCAATCAAAAGTTGTAGCTCTTTTTGCTGGTACAAAATAGGGACTTCACCATGCTGAATTTGAGTACATATCACTTCATTTTTTAAATTCTATTTTTTGTTTCAATCCAATGGAAGATATGATTGAAAAAAACTTGTAAGAAATGGGTATTAGCATTTTACACATAATTATCCAAAACATGCAAAATCAACACTAGAAATAATGCAGTCATCAACACCAAGCATAAGAAGAGAAAGCCTTAGTCCCAAAACTTTGGAGTTGGCTATGCATCCTTAAGAGACTAATTGGAATGAACCACATGTACAACGAAGATATTTTAACAAGCCAAACCAAATATTATGAATTTGATATTTAAAAAAATAATTTTGTTTTTTCAATAAAATAAATGGTTATTATATAAAAATAATAATTTTTTTTTTCATTATGAATTTGATATAAACCAAAAATTTATTTATTTACTTATTTTCTTTCTAATACTCCAAATGGCAATGCTAATGACTTTTTGTATGCATCCTAATTGGAAAGTAGTTTATAGTATAAATGCCATATTTCGTCCTTAAAATTTCTTAAGTTTTTGTATGCTAATGACTTTATCCAATATTTCTTAAGTTTTAAAAATATATAATTGAATGACATATAGCATGCATTTTGATCTAATGGCATATATCATGCATTTTGTTTCAAGTTGCATTTAAAAGAATGCCACGGTACAAACTTAGCGTACCTAGTTTGCGAGACCACCACTCGTCGGTACCTCGTTCCGCTTAGGGCATGTTCTTCGGTTATGCCCCTCTTGGTCACACAACCCGCATTGCACCTTCCTCCCCCCCTCCTTCCATGGTGTGGTTCTCGGCCGTTTCCCGCCCTCGTCCATTTCATTCCTAATTCGTGTTGAGACGGGGCGACCTTTCTCTCTAATCAATCGGGGGTTAGGGAGGACCCTTCGAGTTTCTTCAGGATCCGGCCATGATAATCTATCTTTCAACACAGGGAAAATGGGAGCATAGCTCCGGAATAGTGCATCCACACTATAGCATGGGTCAATGTACTGCTCTGCATCATGTTGATACCTAATACAAACTGCAATGACATGTGAACATGGTACCTTGTACAACTCCCATTTCTGACATGTGCAAGTTCTTTGCAACAAATT
This sequence comes from Notholithocarpus densiflorus, assembly GCA_030021035.2. Taxonomy (NCBI): domain Eukaryota; kingdom Viridiplantae; phylum Streptophyta; class Magnoliopsida; order Fagales; family Fagaceae; genus Notholithocarpus; species Notholithocarpus densiflorus. The sequence goes on along the minus strand of JARYZH020000187.1, from coordinate 25,323 downwards.
AACTCCATGTGTGTGATCCCCATGTCCAGCACTTGCATAAGTATGCGGTGTATCTACTTGATATGATTGTTGTTGCGCGCTCAATCTTGTCACCCTGTGATACTCCGCCTTTGCCTTATTTCTCATGAAGATATCCAAGGCATATTTAGTCCATTTTTTTCCCGAATTCAACTGTGCTATGCTCTTATTGCGACGATCATCGAAGTAAGAATTCAATTTGAACCATGTGTATTTCACCATTGCTGTAATGGGCAGGCTACGAGCACCCTTTAGAACACCATTGAAGCACTCGGAGACGTTTGTAGTCATCGCCCCATAACGATAACCCTTGTCAAAACTTAGAGCCCATTTCTCTTTGGGCACATCTTTCAGATATTGGTGCGCATCCCGGTTGACATTCTCAATTAAATCGAAGGTGGCATTGAACTTTCGCTCTTGGGTAGCACTTGCTGCCCTCCATACTAGATTTTTTAAAGTTTCATTGTTCCATCTAGTGTTGACGTTACTGCATAGATGACGAAGGTAGTAACGATGTTCTGTCATGGGAGGTCGCAGGGAAAAGTCTCGATTAGTGTCTTTGAAGATAGCTTGTATCCCAGGGTGTCTGTCAGATATGACACACAGCTGTCTTCGGTCGGTAACATACATTCTTATACAAGCCAAGAACCAACCCCAAGTCTCTGTGCTCTCGCTCTCAACAACGGCGAAGGCTAGTGGATAAATCTTATTATTAGCATCTGTCGCCATTGCAATCATCAATTTCCCTTTATATTTTCCATAGAGGTGGGTTGCATCAATGCTAATCACAGGCCTACACTTCTTGAACCCAACAATACATGGATGAAACGCCCAAAATACGGACTTGAATGTACAGGTTCCCCGTTCATAATTATCATCCACTAGTAACTTATACTTTGTACCCGGACTTGCATCCTGAAGTCCTGCCAAAAAACGCGGCAACTCTACATAAGACTCCTTAAAATCCCCGTATATGGCTGCAACGGCCTTTTGTTTGGCATCCCATACCTTGTATGTGAACCATAATGATTACGTTAGAAATAAATACAAGTTAAATAATTATAGTTGAAGAAAACAAGTCAAGACTTGTAAGGCTATATAATATTTCTTTCTCTTTATTCCTTTTTTCTTTTTCTTTTTTCAATTTCAATTTTCATAATATAAAGTATTCATGGGTTTTGGGAAAAAATATCATGCTTATACTTCACAGAAGACTGATGTCTCTATGTTGTATTGAAAATAAAATGCAAGTTCAAGAATACCTTGTAGTGAGATACTTCGTGTTTTAAGTCTGCCAAAGCAACGTGGCGTAAGTTCTTTATCTTATACGCAGGGTCTTCTCGTATATAGCGCTCAAGTACGTATGCTAGGAACACCGAATCAATCATCCGACCATTATGAGCATTCTGAATTTTGTCACACGTGTGGGGGCCCTTGCATTTTGTGATATTCCAGACATTGTTGCTCTTGCAACAGATCGCACGGACTGACCATGGACAGGAATCATCCTCGCAACTCACCATAAGCCTCTCTGAGTCTGAATGCTCAATTTTGAAGCTAAAATTCTCTCGCACTGCGTACCAGGTCAACGCATGTCGCACCGCCAATTTAGTCGCAAATACCATCCCTTTAATTGGCTGCTGCCCAGGCATCCAACTTAATACCTCCGCTTGCATAACCGGTGATGGATCAAACATATTATCCCAAGTGTTTTTGGTGAACCATTCCGGCGTAGGATCAGGACTGGGGCATGTGTCTCTATTCTCTTCTACAACCACATCTTCGATATGATCAACATCCTCATGTTCACCCATGGTATCTAGGAGCTCCTCGAAGTCATCCCTAGTAACATCAATATGGGTTGCATCATCACCAAGTCCGTGATCATCTTCATTTTCGAATGTGCCCCTATGTAGCTCATCATCAGATAAATGCTCTCCTTCATGCACTTATTGGGGCCCTTCCTCCTCCTCAGTCGAGTTCACATGGGGAAATGTCTGCCACGGTTCACTGCCATACCCATCTCCTGTGTTCTCTGCACACCCTTGATATGATCTTTCTGGTATTGAGTCGATGTGCTCATCTACTCTTCCATCCAAAACAGTATGTTGTGAACCCTCTCCAGCCTCTATTGTGGCGGGCTCAACAGTGACATAGAGATCCGAAGCAATGAATCCCCGAGCCACCATTTGTGCAACCATTTCCCACATCATCTTCACTTCGGTGCCACCCGATAATTGTAGTGAATTGTAGAAAACCTGCGTGTCTACAACCCGTTGAGGTGCTCGATACACGATGAAAATGTTATGCCTAGAGTGGTCTAACCCCATCGCCTTCAATATTCTTCGTTGCAAGTTCATAAGCCCTATCCCACGTTTCACCTTAACATATTTTTGCTTTTGGTTCGAGCCTTCGTATGACAACCCATGCAACTCATGATAATACATCTCTCCATCATAGTACACATAGAAAAAGTGAAAATCCATCACCGACCTGTTATTAACAATATAAAAGTTGTCATCATCTATAACCACTTACATAAATATGGCGTATGATTAAAACAATTTATATTCAAACTCAACCTCCTCAACTTTGTGTATAGAGATATAAATAATTTTCAATTGTTTTAACCACATATCTATAATTTATAATAGATTTAATTACAATACTTTGCTGCCAGCAAATTGTTAAAAAAAAGTTTTATTTAATATTTAGATAACTTATAAATTATATACACGTTTATAACCCTCATGCTCAGTTTTTAAGTCAGTTTTGACATTGTATACATGTTTATTTTTTTTACCAATATCACTATTCCTATCACTTGCCTTTCTTGCTTATCTTAATAGCTTAACCCATAAATGAATGATGAAATCCTGTTATTTCTTAATTTTTTTACAATTTTAAAATCTGAATTTTTGTTATAAACTTAAATTTTAAATATTTAGAAGGATAGAAGAAGTAAATGCTGAATGGGGCATATTGTGGGATGCAATCAGACAGTAAGATATATACACAACTTTACAAGTATTTAATATTTTTAGATTTCACAAAATAAAATAAAAAAACTTATAGATGATTTTTTTTTCTTAATTTATTTTAAGGAACATGTCTAAACTTTATGTATTATTCTTCTAAAAAAAAAAAATTATGGATTTACTATCTCTCTTTCAACTATTAGTACTTATGAATTGGTTATTTTTATTTCTTTCTTTTAACAATAAAAAAAATATGCTTCTAATTGCAATTGTTTCTTTACAATTTATTTTGTTACAATCTAGTTGTGCTCCATTTGTTTTGACAAAAAAGTTATATAAACATAAATATATATATATATTTATATATATATATATATATATCAGCAGTTGTAAATGGACTCAACTCATGAACTGTGTGGTCGTGCAAAAAAAATCCCATACGAACCACGCACAAAACACAATCTAACAAAACATTTTAACTATTTTACCTCTATGTACACAGCAGGCAGGACCCAAAGGTTAAATGGTTTGTCTTCAATGGAAAAACAACACTGACACTTGCAGATGGTGACCTAACAGTAGCTTTTAGTTCAGTATTCCTCTATGTACAGCAGGCAGGACCCAAAGGTTAAATGGTTTGTCTTCAATGGAAAAACAACACTGACAGTTGCAGATGGTGACCCAACAGTAGCTTTTACTTCAGTATTCTTTCACTCGGGCATACTCTTCACATGGTGGACTCTTCACATGGACTTGGCCATTCCTCCCAATTTCGGGGGGACTGAAAATTTGAGGTTTTAAGGGAATAGAGAAGAACTCTTCACATGGTGGACTCTTCACATGGACTTGGCAAGTGCATCTCATAAATGTAGCTGAAGCTGGTGAGGGTGGTTGTTAATTCATTGTGCAATTAATTCAGTAGTTGGCGTCAGAAAAGTGTGCACGAGGCACTCGAGTTTCTAGGACTCGAGTACCATGTGAGGTCCCTGAGTCCACCAAACTTGAGTACATCTGCCTGTTTTTAAAAAATTAGGCAGATTGGTACCCGAGTTTGAAGAACTCGAGTACTGTGTGAGGTACCCGAGTCCACCAAACTCGAGTACATCTGCCTTTTTTTTTAAAATTTGGCAGATTGGTACCCGAGTTTGAAGAACTCGAGTACTGTGTGAGGTACCCGAGTCCACCAAACTCGAGTACATCTGCCTTTTTTTTAAATTAGGCAGATTGGTACCCGAGTTTGAAGAACTCGAGTACCTTGTGAGGTACCCGAGTCCACCAAACTCGAGTACCTTGAGTAAATTTCTTTTTTTTTTTGTTTGGATTGAGGCCTTTTTTGCAGACTTAACATTCAAAACTCGTTTGTGTGGTTACAGCCATTCAAGTCCAGGAACAGATGATTTTTCTTTTCTCAAGTTAAAAGTTAAGCATGGTGACACCATCAATTTGCTAGAAAGAATTTTCTATCTCTTCCACTCTCCAATAACTTTCCCTTGATAAATAATCATTCACTAAAGTTGAAAAAGGGCTCAATTCACTTTTTGTATAAAAAAAACAAGCTCATCTATATAACTAATGAAAGAAAAACTATTATATCTTCTTTTGAAACCAGAAGCTTCCAATCCTGTTATTTATGAAACAATCAACCAAATCTATTTCAACTTGCATTAAAAATTTCTCTAAATACATCATACACATACCCATCTGTCCCTTTTAAATGCCCCACAACCCATTATCCAAAAAAGAAATAATTACCACCAATATTTTGGTCATCAATCCTGTTATTTATGAGACAATCAACCAAATCTATTTCAACTTGCATTAAAATTTCTCTAAATACATCATACACATACCCATCTGTCCCTTTTAAATACCCCATAACCCCACCACTGATAGAAGAGGAGCACATCCATTCAGCTTTGGAAAATTCCTTCCTGGACTTGACTATGGCAAGGACATCAAGTGCCTCGGGTTTTTACTTCCAAGCATGAGAAGCACTCCTAGTTTGACGAAAATGGGAAAAAGAATGAACAGTTATCCCAAGCTCCTATACATATGGGCATGATGCAGAGAGCGTTGGACTGAAAGAATTGCATGGCAGTTCCTACATCTTCTTCCATCAGCTTTGCTACTTGCTGTTCTGTGTCATCATTTGACCACTTATCCCAAGCTTGTTGATTTGTTCCACCTTCAATGCCCTCACCCTGCATTACACACATATCAAAAGTGAATACATAAAAGCAACAAACATGCAAATACTAGAGACAGAAGAAGGCGGACAACTTATTGAACCATAATGAAAAAAAAATGATTTATATGGTTTATTTATATGATTTAATGAAAAAAAATGTTCGTTGCATAGCAACAAAGCATAAAATTTATATGGTTAGAAATTTACATTAAATCAATGCTAATAGAACCAACTCACCAAGTCAGCCTTATGTAAGTAGAACAGTATGCTAAGATTTGGGAAGGGGGCCAAAATTGTTCACTTATGGAATTTCTCTATGCCTTTTCGAATTAATGTTGTCATATGCTGTAATAAAAGCTCTTCAGGTATATTTCATACTACCTTCTATATCATCTTACATTTTAGCTTACTTAGTTTTAGTGAACACGCTTTTAAGCAAGAAAATAAATAAAAGAGAACAAGCTACAAAAGGTATATTTGTCATTAGATAAGACTATAGGTCTAGAACGTTAAAACCTAGTAAATCAATGTTAGGTAACAAATAAAACACCCTATATCACCATTTCAACTTTCCAAGCATGACTACCAAATAAAAGTCTAAATGAAAATAAAAATTGAAACAAAAAGCAAACACACAGTTTACATATGTTGAAATAACACAATGAAGCTAAATTAACTGGCACAATCACATAGTGAACCTGAAATAGCACTTTCAAAAATATGATATACTTAAATTGAAAAAACATATAAAATTAAATCCAATCAAGCAAAAGAAGTAGAATACATAAGGGAACACTAGCTTCCAAGTTATTTATGCGATATCGAAGCTTTCAAGGATAAAGGACAAGCAATTGTAATTATCTTACATTGCCAGCTCAAAAGGGAACACTAGCTGCTGCAATGAAAAGAGCTTTTTATGACAGATGTCCTGTACCTTGATATGCTGGAGTAGTGGTCAGTGCTAATGTTTTATTCTAAAATAGATTTGCAAATTGGTTTCTGAACTCAGATGAAAAGGCAGATAAGCAGCTGGCATACCAATTGGGCTTGTGAGATATGTTGCAAAGTAGTATAACATGTCCTTAATGTTTCCATCAGATAGTTTAGTGTTATTGAATTACAAATATATCTTAGCTCACAGCCCATCATGGGCCATCATGGGACATAAATATAATCCTAATTAAGGATCTCTAAATCTATGCAAAACAAATAGTTGTAAGCTATCTGATCTGGTTCTATATGTAGGTCTGTTTTCAATTGCAGATGTCCAAGTGGATAAATTAACTACACTTGAGTCCTAGCTGTCATACATTGGCTGACAAATTGTGTGAAGCTTCAACTTCAATAAGTGGTCATCGCTGTTGGGTGATATATTCATGACTTGAGCAACCTATCCTGTTCCAACTTTTTTTTCCCAGCCTTAAAGTGTAAATTATTTTATTTATCATGGACATAGGTAAGACAAAGTCAGGGAGCAAGATCTGTGGCTTTCTACAGATAGAATCTCGTCTTTATCTCTAATAAACCAAAAGACAACAAGTTTATGTTGTACTGATAATATCACTTGGTTCATTTAACAATAAACGAAATACTTGATGGAGCCAAAATTTTCAAGTACATCAAAGTCAAACAAAGATTATTCAGAACAAGCAATCAGGGAACCACTTGGAAAGGTTCACCTTCACAACTTCAAATAATGTGTATAAATGACAAAGTTGTCAACGAGCTGAACTTAAAATTTTCCCACATGCTAGTATTGAGATAGAATCCAACTAGACAATTTCATAGTGCTGTACTAGCTCAAAGTTCACTTTCCCACATTGCAACCAAATCACATTAACCCCATTATTATATTTATTTATAGTAAATTCCATTTTAAAGGACTTGAATTGAGCAGCTCTATGTGTCCTTTATTGGAGAGAAGTGTTGCAAACTGCATAGTTTAGAAAACTAAAGTGATTGTAAGAGCATGTGGCATTTGTGTGCTAATCCCATTTTCAGACAAGACAAGTAAAAAATGAAAAATCACACTCAAAACTGGCACTTGTTCCCTAGTACTGTACACCGCTGCTTTGAAGATCAAAGTACAAAAATCTTGCAAGGTTTCTTAACCTAAGAATGTGCTCTCATGTTCAGCCTACCCTTCCATCTAGCTTCTGTCTGTTAAACTCCTCAAAATTAATTGCATACTAATTTCTTTGAAGTCATGATAGGATTAGGATATAGAATATGGGAAAAAAAGATGAGGGTGTGGAAGCATAAAGTTTGTATTGATACTGCAGCAGCATAGGCAGATTGGACAAGGATTTTATTGACTGTTGCTACAGTAGATACTAATCTCGGACCTTGCTGTCCAAGAATCCAATCCACTAACAGGAAAAATCAGTTGCAGGGAGAGATATATAATAGAGTGTTGCATAATGCTAGTTCAAATCTCTATCCCATCAACCTATTCTCTCTATTAAAATCAAAATTGAAAGTCTACCCAATGAGGAGCATAACAAAATCACCCCCACTTAATTTATTGACAACGACCCACCATTCAAACTGCAGGGAGGAAAATAAGAATCTTACAAACCAACATGAATAAAATCTGTGCTTGGGAAACAATTACATGCAAGCCATATTCATTAATTCTTCAACAAATTCTTTTGGAACATATTAAATTTATGATGGTTTTTCTTTCTTTTTGGAAATATATCATGCCCAATTTCACATTAGTAAAATTACAAAAATTTGTCACTTTGGGGACACCCAAGTGGTGGCCTCAATGGACTTGAAGGATGTGCCGAAAACCCGGAGATCCCAAGTTCCATCCACCACACTATCAATCCATAGGGTTTTCGGGATGTCTCATGATAAGGTAGTGGAATAATTTGACCAAAAGACTAGGACACCACTTCATATCAAAATATAGAAATATAAACAAAAATTTAAAATTCCCTTTTAGATGTCTTAAGAGTTAAAAGACCTTCAAAATCATTACCATTTAAAAAAAACTTGAAAACATTTCCACACCTACCCATAACACATATCAAAAAGCTGGAAGAAAGAAAGAAAGAAATAAATAAAAGCAAAGTATATAGAAGCAAAAAGGAAGAAGGCAAAAGATCATACCTTTCAACTCAAAGCCTTCCCTCACTCCGATCTACCAATCCCCCTTTGCTCTATTCAGATCGGCCGATATACCACCATAGACGTCCAAAAAAAGCCATCGGCAACCATGGCTTGCTCTCTCGTTCCAAAAATTCTCTAGACATTGAGAAAGAGGGAAAAATAGAGATTGAGAGGCAGAGAGAGTTCCAGATTCCAGAACTCTCTAGCCCTCTCGCCCTCTATCTCTGCCTTCTCTCATGCAGATCGGCTGCAAATGTTCTTGGGTTTCAAATTTTTTTGTTGATCTGGATTCGTAGAGAGAGATCAGTGCTGAGGCTGGGTTTTGAAGGAGTTGAATCACAGTACAGATTGGTGGTTTGGGAGGAAAAGAAAAAAGAAAATAACACGTTTATTAGAAAGAAGGAGAAGAAGATAAGAGAGAGAAGAAACACAGAGAGTTCCAGAGAGAAAGAACATATACGGACTACAGAGAGTTCCAGAAAGAAAAGAGAGTTCTACACCCTTTGGCCAAACGCATCGTTTAGTCTTCCACAAACGGACAAAATAGAGGGACTCACCAAAAATACACTGTAGATGAACAGTGAAAAATGTTGGTTGCACAGTATCAAATCACTGTAGAGGCATAGCCTCTTTTTATATAGTTAATAGATGTGTATTGGGCAGTGTTATTGGTATGTAGTCAAGTAATGTTCATGGCCGATCTAAAGACATCCATCCCTAGTTGATTACTAAATGGTTGTCAAATACACAAGAACTGAGTATTGTATTCTCATGAAATCTCTACAAATTTGCTAAATGCTTTAAGGTTCTAATTTCATCTGCAGATATGTCAACATGCTCGAGCTGGTTTCTGTATATAAAAGGAAAAAACACATATGCAGCTTAATAGGATAAACGTGTAACAGGCTGAGCTTTTTAGCAGATATCAATATATGCCATTACGGAAAATAAAGCAATTAGAACTCCCAAACCAGAAGAAAATATTCTTCTTCTTCTTCTTCTTCTTTTCAATTTTATTTTACTTGTTTTATAAATGACAATAGTTTTATTGAAAGGAAGAAGATACTTTATACACACAGAGTTCGTACAAAATACTCCCAGGGAATACAATTACCAATCTTTACTAATGAAAAGAGAGCACAAATGAACAAAATCTAACATAGATTGCAAACCACACGGTTTACTTCTATTATCATTTTTTGCTTAAAGGATTTTACTTCTACTGTCCTAATTGACCAATTTCTTGTGAAGAAAAGTTTGCAAATCGTAATCAAGTTTCTATAATCTAGTGAAACATATATCAATAATAAATGAAGCCAGATGCAGATGAGCGTGATAGGTGGATGATCTCTATTAAGAAGATACTTACAAAGCGAAGGAAAACCACAACTGTTAGAGCACAAATGCCTCCAAGGAGAATATGAAGACCACTTCTAGCAGTTTTCTGCACATCAGAGTTGTATTTATCAAATAAAGCATATAATAAAGACATTTTAAACACAAAAAGAACAAATGATCTCAAAATAAATGAATATCCTTAAAATATATAAAAAAATATTTAAATGCAAGAATTTTCTTAGCATTCTGTTTAGTTTCTGATAATTTATGCAGATAGGTGTGAACCTTGTTTCAAAACACTGATGCTAGAACTTAGAACAAGTCTACTTACACAATAAATTAGTAATTTATAGTTGATTCCATACTAAGTGATGAGAAATCATAATTTACCATCTCAACAAATTATTAAGAAAGTTGTGAAATTTATCAAATTTTTTTCTTTTGGGTGGTTAATATGCAGCAAAAGAAAGTAACTTTATAATTAGGCATGGGATAATCTAAGCTGGCAAGGACAAAAAGATCATATACTATTGCAAACCCAAAGCAGCACTGATTCTTGACCATTCTTGAATCATCCTCATTTTCTTCTCCTCACTGGTTCCTTGACTGGTCTCACCTTGCCTGAAAAGAACACAAGCAAATACTAATATGCAAATCATTTAACTATAAAGAAATGTAAATGTAATTGGTATTGAAGTGAACTATAGTACCATGTCCAGTCCCACAATCAGGAGGATGTGTCCGTGTCCGTTGCGGCCTTCGCTGCCGATCCTCAATGTGTGAAGCCTCTAGTGGAGGGGTGGGTATCTGTGTCGGGATGAACTCAGTATGCACAAACTCAGGGGGGACAGCACCAGGGGTGGGTCGCCCAGGAGTGGGCATGAATCTCATCTCATCTCTACCATGTACATCTACGGGGGCAGTGCCAGTAGTCAGTGGGGGAGACGTACGGGTGGTGGGCAACGGGGATGTAGTAGGGGATGTGGGTGGGCAAGTACCATCAATCCTCATGGATGGGGACCGAGATGTGTCCCCATGGGCAAACGTATGGGATGGACCCGCATCATCGTGTGCCATGGAGCCCATGTCATAACCAGTGTCCAAACACATCTCATCTATTGTCTGACTTGCTTCCTCCATGGTGTGGTCGTGCACGGGTGTGTGGCGCCGACTAGATGTGGGCACGGGTGTGTGGCGCTGACTAGATGTGGGCACGGGTGTGTGACGCCGACTAGATGTGGGACGCTGACTAGATGTGGGACGTCGACTAGATGTGGGCACGGGTGTGTGACGCTGACCAGATGTGGGACGCCGACTAGATGTGGGCATGGGTGTGGGACACTGACTAGACAATGCACGCTGACTAGATTGATGGCCTCCACGCCCTTGACGTCCACTTGCTTGCCGACCACGCCTTACAGCCGTTGTACTTGTGTTGCCCGCATAGCGTGCATCGTCCAAGGTCAACCGACCAATCTCTTCAACAGATTGCAAGGCTTTAATACAGTCGGTGTAGATCTCAGACCCTGGTTCGCACTTCCCCATAATCCTCAACTGTGATTCAACTTGTCACAAATATACAAGAGTAGTGTTAGTAGGTTGTTACTAAACTATGAGAAGCGAGGTACATTTATAACAAAACAGTCTTTGTAAACTTACCAAAGTGTCCCAGTACGAGGTCTCTTTTGTAATATGGCGAATAGTACGGGGACGAAACCACACCATATACTCGTCATTGTAGCTCATCTCCCCATGAAAGGGCGGTGCGTCGGCAATTGTGGCATGCGCAGCCCATTTAGCAATATGCGTGGCATGTTCTTGGGCCCAGTTTTTTTCCTGCTTGCCCTGGAGAGTTATCTTGTGAAGGTCAACTGAAGTATCGACATCGAGTGGTATGCCTTGCTTCATCCCAAACTGTCGGAGACCACGTTCAGGGTGATGGCCTTCAACCACCCAAAAATGTAAGAGTGGCACGATAGACCTCCATATGTGTTGGCCTGCCGTACAATATGCGGGCAAGGAACGCAAATAATTTCTGTATGGCTCCCACACAATCTGCAATGATCCAACCGATGCAAACAATCATATTAACAATATAATTAGAAAAAAAAGTGTAACGAATGTGAACAATACATGTAACTCTGCTCTGAAATTAAAAAAAAAAAAAGTTTATTCATTCCAAAGCAAATTGTAAGTACAACAATTACATGCCAAAGCGGTTCCCACTTGTAAGGCACAATACCTGATTTGGCCGTAGTGAAGCAAGCGACACACGATAGGCGCGTAGGACGTGCATTCCATGTTCAGTTGTTATCTTAGCCCCTTTCCATCTAGCAAACAAAACAAACATAAAAGCCATATTAGTTACTTACATAATTCCCATGCGAAAAAAGTTAATGCGGAAATGTAAAACAGTAACGATCTAAGATCCTACATACCTGATAGCAAGTGGACCTGGGGGCAGTGCCTGCTGTGGATGCCTCATCACAGGACATATGTGTGGAAACCTTGCCCACGCCCACAACTGCACCAATAGCAGTGCACCGCCAATCTGCTTGGCTGTCTTCTCTGATGCCTTACAAAGGTGTCTATATAGCCAACTTAGTGCTGCACTACCCCAACTATACTTCTTTCTGTTGCTGATTGGATTGAAAAATTGCAGATACATAATTGAAACCCATTCGCCAGACTTATCCATAAACAACGTACCACCCAACATCCCCAGTATGTAAAACCGAGCATACTGCTGCACAAGCTCCTCGGTGGCGTCAGCCGGGAGAGGGTTGCGAAATCGATCCTCAAGCCATTTGGCTTTTACCCTCGGCCCTTCTATCACTCCAGTGTTCTTATTACTACCAATTTCTTTTCTCGGCGGCCTATGCCCTAGCATGTCGTAGCAGAGGTTGCTCCAATCGGTCATTTTGGTATATCCCATCACTGGCAAGCCATCTACAGGTACCCCCATTATAACCTCCATGTCTTGTAGCGTGATGGTCATCTCACCGTGGGGCAAGTGGAACGAGTGCGTCTCCGGCCACCATCTCTCCACCAACGTCGTGATCAATGCATGGTCAAGGTCCATATGTGGGACCCGAAGTAGCCCATCTAACCCCGCATCTGTGATATAAGATGCAATCCGTGGATCTAAAACTACACCATCTTCAAGCAGACCTTTATCTCGGTGACGACAAGTCAGTACACCTGGCACTTCCTGCAAACAAAGCAGCTTAGTATTAGTAATAGCATTCACTAAGCACGTAATAATTACGCTTCAAACTTAAATGCCAAAAATCTTTCTACTACATATATTGACTACGATTTTGGACAAGTGCATACCTCGCCTTCCAAAGGAGCATCCCAAAGCAAACTTGAACGATGCACATCCTGCCTCTTTAAGATAGTTTGATGTGGGTCAATATCTGGCATTTGGTGACAACAACAATCAGGGGAAAATTCACTTCAAATACATAAACTTTCTTCTTCTTCTTCTTCTTATTTATTTATTTTTAATTATAAACATAATTGACTGAAAATGGCAATAATATATATCTAATGCAGCCTTCACTGATTTCATTAAAAAAAAAAAATTCTAAAATGAGATGGAAGAAATTTCTAAAATGAAGGTCTCTCTACATTATTAAAATCAACCCTCACTTTAATAGTCCAAGCATCCTACTCATTATGGCCTCAATGAGAACGCTAATTGTGTCCTACAATGACTAATTGCTCTAATAACACATGAAAATGTTCATTAAAAAAAAAACAAAAAACATAAATCAAAAAGTACACCACAAAATACCCACATCATATTAATTTTGATTTTCAAAATTAACCATAAGTTGTACTGTAGCATATGTAAATGTACCTAATTAACCATCATCTTGACTACATTAAGTTAGTGTTGTCATTCTGGGAATTTCACAGAATAACAAGTTGCATATATCAGAATATTGACATGCAAAATGTTATCGCTGACATGCACAATGATGGGGGAGTACATTCCTTAATGCCGATTATCCCTTTTTAAATTTCGAATTAAGTGACTAATATAGAGTTTTAAATATATCATACAACAGAGACAAAGAGGGAGGTGTTAGAAGATTAATGGAATGCTCATGCATGAATCTCTCTAAGCCATACCAGCTGAATTACAAGAAATATTAATAATTTATATGTGAGTTAAACAAAAAAATTATTTCAAACTCATTTTCACATTATAACTAAAATATGAAAACAACTTATCCACAGAAAAAAACTAAAGGAAAAAAGAAAAGTAAAAATCAAAGAGTTACTAAGTAGATCTTGGAGCATCTGGCCATGTTGAGAAAAAAAGTAGGATTATAGGGTTTATCCAATTATCTGGTGGAAATTTTCTCATAACTTGATTCACAACCAGATCAATTCAAGAAAACAGAAAGCCAAATGAAAATTAAAGACAAGAAAAATATGTTGTTTAAAGGTGACCCAACACATTATATATCTATTTTGACACATTGCACTAATCAGGAATGCTACTATATAAGATATATTCTCTTCGTTAAGTACTAGTGCATTGAACAACTAGACAAATTAAGCCTATTTAGCATAAATGTGTGGTTCTCTTTAAAAGTGTATTGGTATCCGATTGTAGATTAATTAGTACTTCAATCTTGCTATTTTTGCCAAAAGAAAATACCCACCATTGAGTCAAAAGCATATATAATAATGTGGCTAAGTGTTTATTTTTTCACCCTAATATTTTTATTACTTCAAAGATTAGCAATAGAAAGTGGATTCTAATTGTGAAATAAAAATTTGTAACCTGGATAATGCAATCCGGACTTTATATATGAAAACTTATCAAAGAGGCATGATTGTTGGAAACTTTTATCACATATAAAGAAAGCTAAATAAAATGATACCCCACAAATGCATTATCCCCAAATACCCATAAATACCCAATGCTCCAATCTGGCTCCAGAGAATGGTTCAGTAACTAGATAATAACATTTACAGCATCTCCTTCACAAATACCCACAAAGACCCACATATACCCACAAAGACCCACATATACCCACAAAGACCCACAAATACCCAATGCTCAAACAAATATTGAGATAAGGAGACATACCTTGTGATTCCAAACTGAAGATGCAGACCGACAGTGAGAGTAGAGAGCGTGAGCAAGAGGGAGAGTACAGAGCGAGAGGGAGACTGAGAGGGAGACCGAGACCGAGAGGGAGACTGAGAGGGAGACTGAGATTGAGAGCGTGTGGGAGATGATAGCGAGATTGAGAGGGAGATAGCGAGACTGAGAGGCAGATTGAGAAAGTGGGTTTGTGTGACAGATCTTGGTTTAAGTGTGGGTAACAGGGAGAGAATGGGTTTAAATTTCCAGAACAGTTTTCGAGCTTCATGAGCTCGAGTACTAAGCGGAATTTTTAATTCCTCTCTTTCCATGTCATCGTGCCACGGTGGATTAAAAAATATAGTACTCGAGCTCACCAAGCTCGAGTACAAGAAAAGGTGGTAGTTCCCCAATTATTTCCGAAACAGTGTTCTGTTGCTAAAAATTTCAAAAAAACATGGTATTGGGCCATTTTGGCCGATATAGTGATATGGTATCATTGTATGGGCATGCTGGCCGTAAGTTCTTTGGGCTAAATTCGGGGTTTATGGGCTTAATTTGCTAGAATATGAAGCTTGTGGGCCTTGGAATCTGTTTCTCTTTTTTTTTTTTTTTTTTTTTTTTTTTTTGAGAATCTGTTTCTCAGCTGTTTCCATTTCGAAACAAGAATTTTCACAGGCCCAAAGATTTGTAAAAATTGTCCCCCTAACACCACCCTTTAAAAAAGGACCATACTTAAGAACCCCGAGGTTAGTAGGAGAACTAGTAAATTGGATTAGTTTTTATGTATGTTCCTATTCCTGAATATGAATAACATTTCTAAATCTACAATTGGTTGCTTTCAAATGGGCCAGTTTCACAACATTATCTTATTAGTAACATGGTACATGTAATCAAAAAAAAAAGTAACATGGTACATGATGACAATGGAATGAGAATGAACTGTCTGATCTGTCAACACCACCGTACTATATATATATGTGTGTGTTTATGCGAGTATAACAAGCATTAAAATTAATAGAATATTATTGTTCACAAATTTTATTCAAAGATTGAATTTAATGTGTTCATACATAAAAATGACTAAAAATAAGAAACTTGAATTTGCCTATTCATTACTTCTTCTTTTTTTTGATAAATGCCCTCTTCACTACTTATTTCAATTTTACAATTAAAAGATTAAAAAAAACTCATAAATAAATGTGCAAAATTGAAGAAAAATATGGTTATTAGATCAAAATCACTTAAGATTAAAAATTAGACAACTCTTTTCTCTCAAAAAAAAAAAAAAAATTTTAAATGACATGAATAAAACTGTGCGATTTTAAAAATAGGACACTTGAATTTGCCTATTCATTACTCTTTTTTTTTTATAAATGCCCTCTTCATTACTTATTTCAATTTTACAATTAAAAGATAATAAAAAAAAACACTCATAAATAAATGTGCAAAATTGAAGAAAAGTATGGTTATTTGATCAAAATTATTTAAGATTAAAAAATTAGACATCTCTTTTCTCTCCAAAAAAAAAAAAATTTTAATGACATGAATAAAACTGTGATTTTATTTGAGTTTTTTTTTGTTAATCTAGTATTTCTTTCATAATGGCCTGAAAGAGCACTACTATGACCTACGGATACTACAACTTTTACTATACTATGCTTATAAGCTAATGTGTCATCAATCATGACAAAACAATTCAAATATTCACTAATGAAATGATTAAGCCTACTGTAGGGACTGGGTCTGAGCACTTCTACCGTTGGATGAGTGGACTTAGGCCCAACTAGCCTAATACAATAAATTTGTAGAGAATGGGTTTAAGAACTAGGCTTTAGTGAGGATAGCAACGAATGAACATGGTTATGGGTAAACTAAGTAACAAGAAAATAGGTTTTAAGTATGAAATTTTGTCCTGGGCACTTGTCCGAGGAGCTATTTGTTCTTCTTATTGCTTATTCAGTGCTTGGTTACAAGGTTTACAAAAATGATACCAGTTGCTACAGTGTTTTCTGCTCCCAACCTCCGATCCTCTTTTCTGGAGGATTCTTTACATTATATCCCCTTTTAGTTGATCTTGACCCTCCATTTGTTGATCATGCAGGTCATTACTGAGTGCTTGTCCCATCCATCACTTCCCCCAATCCTCTGTGAGTCGTGGCAACCCAGGTAGTACTGTTCAAGGGTCTTCTTCACATTAATGCGGCCAAGCGGCCAGGGTGTTAGTTGAGGGGCATTTAATGTGGAGGTAATAGTTTCTCCTTGAATTGCTCCTCCACAAGGCTCCCATGGCTGACCCACTATACTTGTCCTTTCTCTTGGGATGCTCTACGAGACTGCCCTTGATGGCATGTTGCTCTTCCCTTCTATAATCTCGGTTAGCCAAGGACAGGATTGTCCTCGGTGTTGCTTCCTGGTAATTAGGACTTTTTTTGTTCGTCCTCGGGCGTTTCTTCTTCCTTGGCGTGGGCCTTGGGCTTAGTATAAAGTAAGCCGAGGTGGCCAAATTCTTTGACCCCACAATAGCCCCTTAAAATCCTGTTGTCCAGCTCCTCGAACGGAGAGGAGGGTTTTGATGTCCCCGGGCATTTCATCATGGCTTATCAAGTCTTGTCCTCTGTCAGCGCTAGAGTCTTTTCACCTATCTAAGGCACGCTCCTGGTGCTTCAATATACGGAGCGCTCCCTTATTAAATTCTAACGGCTCAGTGCTCCCTGCGTTCAACGGTGTGATGGTAATGTAATGGTGAAAGGCTTTTTGTTTTGCGAGTGGGAATTTTCCCGCTTGTACCTTCTGCGCCACTATAAATAGCTTCTCAAGTCGATTCCTTTTTCTACTTTCAACGATTACACAGTTCTAGAACTCATACACTAAACCTGCCTCTCTTTCTTTCGTCTCCCCATGCGTCTGCAAATATTAGAAATTTGTCCGAGGACCCTCTCTCGAACCTGTAAGTCTTCTTAAATCCTTTTTGGCTTTCATTTTAAACTTATTAATTTTTCTCCAAAACCTCTTAGGAAAATGGGTAAGTTCAAATGTTTAGTTGAGTCCGATGAGGGTATGAGAAGTTTCAGGGTTAAGTATAGGATCCCACCAACAGTGGGCATGAGGTATGCTGCTCAGGGGGAGTGGTTCGATGATCGAAAAACTGGAGAGGTGGTCATTCCCATGATTGCCTTCATAAAGGGAGGGATGACCATTCCTATGGGTACCATCACTAGGAATTACCTTAGGTATTTTTGGTTATCTCCCACACAGTGCGCCCCAAACATGTTCAGGGTCCTGGGAAGTATAGAAGTTTTGAACGACAAAATGAACCTAAAACTGACCCACCACGATGTGAACTGGGTATACAATCTTCACCATTTGAAGGGGCAGAGATATTACCTCAAGTCGAGGCATCCTGAAGTAAGGCTGATCCAGTGCCTTCCCACTTCAAACAAAAATCTAAAGGAGGATTTTCTGATCTTTTCTGGGGCATGGCACGATGGCTTAGCCTGTCCGACTAAGGAGGGAGAACCAGGTGGGGGTATAGACATAGATTTCAAATTTTGGTTTACATTTCTCTTTCGCGTCTCAATGTCCTTGTTTCTAATGAAACCCCCTTCTATTTCAATGAATTTGCAGATAAGAGCGTTACCAAACCCAAACTCAGCTTAGTTAACAAGGTGAGTTTAGACAGGATCCTGCAAGCCGAGGTGTATGTGAATGAGACTGACGGTCAACTCTAAGCAGCTTATTTGATCCTTGGATATACTCCCCTCTCACTCGCCTTCCAAGCCCCTAAGTGCATAATCAAAGCTCGCGACCCTCGGCTCCGCCGTATCAGTGTTACTTACCAAGGGTTCGTTGTTCCAGAGGATATCCCACTCCCTAAAGATACTTCTCGCCCCCGACCACTTCTGTGGTCACCCCTTTGGTAGGAACATCCTCATCCCAACCCGTTCCTCAGGAAGAGGAGGAAGGAAAAGAAAGAGGAGGAGAAGAAGAAGAAGAAGATTTCGTGGAGCTAACAGATTCTTTGGACGAGTTTGAAGTATTCAACCGGCCACCATCTCCTAAGGGCCTACCAAAAGAAATGGGTATCCAAAGAAAGCCCTAAAAAAGTTTGATGGAGTTGATAGAGGATCAACCAGGAAGAGGTGCACCTGGGAAGCCTGCTCAATTGTAGGGACTGGGTCTGAGCACTTCTACCGTTAGATGAGTGGACTCAGGCCCAACTAGCCCAATACAATAAATTTGTAGAGAATGAGTTTAAGAACTAGGCTTTAGTGAGGATAGCAACGAATGAACATGGTTATATGTAAACTAAGTAACAAGAAAATAGGTTTTAAGTATTAAATTCTGTCCTAGGCACTTGTCCGAGGAGCTATTTGTTCTTCTTATTTCTTCTTCAGTGCTTGGTTATAAGGTTTACAAAAATGATACTAGTTGCTACAGTATTTTCTGTTCCCAACCTCCAATCCTCTTTTCTGGAGGATTCCTTACATTATATATCCCCTTTTAGTTGATCTTGGCCCTCCATTTGTTGATCATGCAGGTTACTACTTGAGTGTTTGTCCCATCCATCACTTCCCCCAATCCTCTGTGAGTCACGGCAACCTAGGTAGTACTGTTCAAGGGTCTTCGCCACATTAATGCGGCCAGGCGGCCAGGGTGTTAGTTGAGGGGCATTTAATGTGGAGGTGACAGTTTCTCCTTGAATTGCTCCTCCACCAGGCTCCCATGGCTGACCCACTGTACTTGTCCTTCCTCTTGGGATCCTCTACGAGGCTGCTCTTGATGGCGTGCTACTCTTCCCTTCTATGATCTCGGTTAACCGAGGACAAGATTGTCCTCGGCGTTGCTTCCTGGCAATTAGGACTTTCTTCATTCGTCCTCAGGCGTTTCTTCTTCCTCGGTGTGGGCCTTGGGCTTAGTATAAAGTGGGCCGGGGTGGCCAAATTCTTTGACCCCACACCTACCAATTACAATTATTGTCACATTAGTTCATAATATTTATGTAAAATTTGTAATACCTTCAACATTTTCTAACCCAAAATTTTGTTTTAACAATTATTCCGGTTCAATTATAATAACTATGACTATAGGGATTGTGTGTTTGCAATTGGCTTTTCTTGACTTTTAACAAGATTGGCACCCACCTATCCTTAATCCCCATGTGGTGAACTCAATACCCTCAAAATAAATAATTAAATAAATAAAACTTGTTTGGCAAGGAAGTTGAGTTTTTTTTTTTTTTGCTAGGTAATTGCGGGGGATTGAACCCCCGAGCTACAGGTCCCAACAGAACCAGATACCAACATGCCAAACTGGGCAGTGGTGGCAAGGAAGTTGAGTTATTTTTCTAATACCATCTATCACTCATAAATTTGGCCAATTTGTCCAAACCATATGAGAGTGCTTTTATTTTTTTGGTAATCCGAGCATTAGCATCAAGAAATGCTACTCTATCCTATTTTACCATTTCAAAAAGCTACTTTATCAATTATATCATACCATTTTACAACACACCCAACATCCCAAAATTCTATTTTACCATACTACACATTAAAATAATATAAAGTAAAATAAAAATAATATAAAAATATTCTCACTACAACCACAACTCAGCAAGCCCAAATATCCGCCGGTGATTCGTACTCATTGTGATTAACTGATTCCGTCGGCGATTCATTACTTTGTTTTTGCTCTTCTTTTTTTGCAAGTCCAAAATCGGCGATTTTGATTTTCCCATTGTCGAACACGAGGATATTCCGAAGCTTCAAGTCACAGTGAACAAACCCTTTAATCAAATAGAAGAAGCCAACAAGATTTGTAACCCTCCACAACCAGATCCGTCTCACTCCCTCTCTCTGCTATCTTAGATTCTCTCTCTTGTCTCAGCCATGGCCGAACCCATGGTCTTGTTGGTTTCTAGGGGTGACAAAACCATCATCGATCTCCGTGACTCACACCAATCTCTGACCCAAACACTGGCAATCTTCCTTTAAGCACTGGTTACAGCAAAAAAAAAAAAACCACAGAACCCGCCAGATCGATTCTCTCTCTCGTCTCAGCCATGGCCAAACCCATGGTCTTGTTGGTTTCTGGGGGTGACAAAACCATCACTGATCTCTGTGACCCACGCCGATCTCCACCAAACCCATCACCAATCTCCAACCCAAACACTGGCGATCTTCCTTTAAGCACAGGTCACAGCAAAAAAAAAAAAAACCACTGAACCAGAGAAGGAGAGAGCAGATGGAGAAACAAAGAAGGAAGAGAGAGAAGAGAACTGAAATAATGAGATAGAGGAGAGAGAAATTTCAGGGGAAAAGGTTGGAATAAAATATTATTATTATTTTTAGAATACTGCTACAGTGCAATTCTAACTTTAGAATTGCATTGTAGCAGTATTGCAAAAAAATTTGCAATAGTTAGGTTTAGCATTCCCTGATGCAGAGCACTTTGGGGCTTAAAATGCCTAATTCTCCTTACATTTGGCATTAGCATTCCCCAATGCTGATGCTCTAAGAGTGCTTTGTTTCAACAATACATAGACTCATATGTACCAAATGTCGACAGAACCGAACCACAGTAGTTGACGCTATTATTACTTATTTCAGTAAAGTAATGGTAGAAAAGAGGTTAATTAATTTTAAACTTTTTAATATATACCTCACCCCACTTGTCTCTTAAAACATTTTGAATTAAAATGCTTCAGACTAATTTAGATTGAGTTTTTAAAATCTTTAATAATGGTATTAAATTATTTTCAATTTTTTTCTTTTTTTACTTTTTTTTTAAAAAATTATCTTTCACATTTTAAATGGTAATTACACAGTACAATAGTCTTCAACTCTTAGCTATATATATATATGGTAATGATAACGGATGCCCTTAGGGCATCCATTAACAATTAACTAAATGCCTCTTCTTCATTTGAAAACATTGACCAACAAAAGGCTCAAAATTATATTCTTCAAGAACTTTCTCTTCACACATGTCACTATTTTTTTCATCATTTGAGGACTCATTCAACTCAATATAATTTCTTGAATCACTTTGATGAGTTTCATTTACAATAAATCCTCATCCATTTTTGCTATATTGTCACAAGAAAATAAAAAAAATAAAAAAAATTCAACACCACGTTTGAATATAAAAATTAAAAATAAATAGTCATTTTTCAAATAAAATAATAGTACATTTTTTAGGAAGCTCATTCAAGTCAAAATAATTCCTTGAAATGCATAGTTGAGCCCACTTGAACTTAAATCCTCATCCATTTGAACAATAATAATATAACAAGAATAAATAAATAAATAAAGCGAAATCATATTTTTAATATAAATAAATGAATATTTAAAAGTACCCTCTTACTTCTTATTGAATTTTTCTTTGAGCCCTCTCTTAATTTGCTTCTCCCTCAATATTTTTTTTAAGTACATTTTTAGAAGTAAAAAGAAGAGTGCTGATAAAAAAAAATGACTACAAAAAGGTGGGAGTTGAAAAGGTAAAATAATAGATTGGAGGGATAAAAAAAAAAAGTTAAATGGAAGGAAAAATTAACAAGTAATTTTTTTAGTCGGCCTATTTATCTATCTCAGGTGTGTATGGACTTTTTGGGCTGGGTGGTACCATACGTGGATGGGAGACTAAAAGAAGCAGAAAGTTGGAAATATCCGTGGAAAATGAATACATTAATGCAATGACCCAAGCTAAAAGGTATTTAGGTTTATTCTAAAATATTTATTTTCTTCTAAGTAAACTGACACAAGTCATTTCATTGCATAGATTCTTACATCTTGTCATAAAAAAAAAAAAAAAAAAAAAATGTACATCCGTTAACCTTACTCATAAATAAAAAAGCAAAATGTATAGTGTGGAAGCTTCTTGATCGCGTCACTACCTGAGTCATTGACAACGAAGGTGTGATATTTGCCTGTGTCACTAACTTCATTCGGATTGTAGGAGTGAAGTGGAAGGATTACGTGTAACAAGAATGCTATATATCCAATGGGAATGGGTCCTCCATCCAAAAAAAATGAACAATTGCTTTCTGTTTTAATGATTTAGTCAAACCTTTTAATAAAGAAAGAAAAAAAAGACAAAAAAAAGACAAAAACAAAAACAAAAAGGTTAAAACTTAAAAAGCTCTAATGGTTCCACATGCTCACAATTTTAGTAGTTTTTTTTTTTTTTTTTAGAAAGAACTTGGTAGTTTTTTTTTTGTGTTTTTTTTTTTAGTAACAGAATTTAATATGTTTGGAGTTTTGTTTATGTGGCATCCTTTAAGTAAATACTAACATAAATTATAAATAAGAGTAATTAATATTTAATAATTGAAACAAGCCCCCTATGTGGATTGTATTAAGTTACATAATTCACATGAAAATGACAAAAGATGATTTCAATGATTCCATTTGGATTGCTAACCACCAAACACGTTTGGTTGAATAGAAGCTAAAATCAGATCAAGCAAATCAAAGTTCGACACAATCTTTAACATAACTAACATGATTTTACATCAACACGGTTTATAAAAATTATGTAGTATCATGACATATATGTTAATTTATCGATGCATAATCTTGTTAATTAATATTTTTCAAGAGAGACTTGTAACTTAACTAGTTGACACTTCACACATTTTGATAATATATCCAAGGTTCAAATCTCCCCACTGTAATTATCAAATTATCAAACAAATGTATTAATTAATGCTTAGTTAGTAAATGGCTATTGTTCCTTATTATTTACGAGTAATTAATAGGTATTTTCAAAGTATTGATTTCTTCACTTGGATACCATTTAAGAGGTTATATACTATCTTTCTTTTATGCACAATTGGGTTTTAATTTACTATTTCTCTTAAATTTTTCCATCATTTTTTTGCTGATTAAATTGACCCCTCAACATATTCATTTATCATTTCTCTTAAAACTACATTTTGAACTAAACTATGCATGATGATTATAAAGTATATATAATTTTTTTTTCCCTTCTTGATATTAGTTTTTGATTCATTTATATGGTACTGGCTTCAATATGTAGCATTGCAAGAGCTGTGAATGCTGATCAACAGACAAGTTAATTTGTTTTAAACTCAATTGGAATGAAGCAGAATATGTGTATATATATATATATTTATATATATATATTTATATATATATATATTTATATTATTTCTGCCAAGTGAACCAAATGGGATGTGGTTTTCAGAGAAGATCCATTTAGGTAATATAGAAGTTTTAGTTTAAAAGAGATTTCGTCTATTTTGCTCTATGTGTTAATCCTATAAAACATTATACTGAGAGTTTGAAAACTCCAACTATTTAATGTTGTGTTAATTTTGATTCTATTGTGTGATTCCTTAAATTATATTCAACCTTGAGTGGGGAAAATTTATGAGTGCTATTCTCGTTAGAAGTTTGAGGCAAGCATATCAATTGTTTGAGAAATGAGGGTGAGTCTTGAATTAGATTCTTAATATGCTTATAATTATTTATGTAGTACTAAGTAACATATTTAATTCAACCTTCTTGAACTAATTATTTTTATGGGACTTCTCTATTCTCTATTTTCCTTTTGCTTCTTAAGAATATTTTATTGGTTTTGACATGTATAACTATAGTTATCATTGATTAGCATATGGCTCAATTGTTAAGTTTGAAATGTTTGGGTAGATAAAGTTATCACTAATTAGCATATGGCTCAATTAGCAAAGGCACTCTCACAAAACCTAATCCCCAAATACTTATTTCTCTAAAAAATAGAGAACACCCTATATATTGTATTTGAACTTGAATATTGGGTCATGGTGTACCAATACCAAAACCTAGTTGAACTTGGTGTCTAAAGCATTGTAACCCAATCAGTTGGTACTGATGATATCTCCAAAATATTTAAGGATCAAATCCTTTAACTCATTATACCTATCTAGCTATTAAAAAGTTGAACTTGGTTTTTACCTATAATTGGAGCCATAGGGCTCTATCCATTTATACACTTAACTCAAAATTTCATTTTCTTTTTTTTCATCAAGAATTTAAACAAAGTTTTGAACCAGTATGCTAAAAATAAAATATTCTCAAAATTTTACATTAATACGACGTGCTGTTTTTTCTATTCATTCCTTTGAGGATCAGTCGCGCTCTTACAAGCTGCAAGTCCTTAATTCATGTGCAAGAAGCCAACACCAAGTGGGGACTTGGTTTCCGAATGGCACTAGAATTAGACAAAAGTCACGTTAACAATATTGAATATGATAAAGACTCGTGTAATAAATTATATATGTTCCCTCGACGGTTTTGTTTGTTTGTTCAAATTAAGTTGATTTTAACTTGCTTTGATGGGTAAGCTCCAGGCTATATACGGTCAATTAATTACTTGTCATATCGATTCTTCAATTTAAAATTGATACCTTTTTTTTTTTGGGAGCTAATAGGGGTGTGCAGAAAACCCACCGACCCGCCAAACCCGACCCGACCTGCCGGGTTGGGTCGGTTTTTAAGGCTTGGTGGGTTGGGTTGGGTTACAAAATTATTTTTTATAGTGGGTCGGGTTGGGTTTGGGTCAAAAAATTACAAACC